>CM050205.1:32785000-32802500 GCA_027475355.1 Coilia nasus | reverse complement strand
GGCAGGGGACAGAATGGGAATGCAGAATGACTAGCAGTTTATGTGATCTGGCCATGACAGCTGTCAGCCTGCTGCACGAAAGACTGGGGGAGAGGAGCGAGGGACAGAGAGCAGAGAGGAGAGGTGAAGAACAGAGAGGACAGAGAGAAGAGATAAGACACAGAAAGAGAGAGGCAGATATAGTGATAGAGCAGAGAGAGAGAATAAGACAGAGAGAGTGATAGAGATAGGAAAAGAGAGAGAGTGAGTGGGGGGAGAGAGAGGAAGAGAAACACAGAAAAAGTTATCACTCAACCCTTCCTCTCCTTCATGCTGTGTCCATCTTCACTGTTTGGAGCCCCACTCCACGGCTCACCTGAAGCCTTTAAGGGCCTTTGCTTGCCTGGAGCCTTTAAGGGCCTTTGCTTGCCTGGAGCCTTTAAGGGCCTTTGCTTGCCTGGAGCCTTTAAGGGCCTCCACTTGCCTGGTTTGCTGTGGGAGGCCAGAGGTTCAGCAGGGTCACTTCAGAGGGGTGGAACTATGCTATGCTTGCTGATAAAACAAGGTATGGCATTCCCTAATCCTTCACACTCCACACCCAGAACTGTGTGTGTGGGACAGTGATGGAATGTTCCGGAGTGGAGTGGCCCTCACTTAGACAGAGCGCGTGTGAGACTTGGACATGGGGCAGAGGGAGTTTTAGTGTGTGTGAAACACAGGGACAAGAAAGCAAGGAAGGCAGCTGAAGATGGAAAAGGAGTAGAAAAGAGAAGAGAGGCAGGTAAAAGTGCGGCACAGCCAGCAGCAGTTCTGCTGAGTAATATCCAAGTGTGTGCGTGTGTGTGTGTGTGCGCACCAGCGCCTGTGACTGTGTGAAAGTGTGTGTGAAAGAAACTCGGCCTCATTGGAAGTGGCAGCTGCTCAATAAGCGTCAGTGCAAAGGGAAGCTGTGTATCTGCTCCTGTTCGCCGGAGTGACAGCTCTTAGCTCTCCTCGGAGAGAGGAGGGAAGAGGAGGAGGAAGATGAAGAGGAAGAGGGGGGGGGAGAAGTTTGAGGAAGAGGAAGGTGAAGACGAAGAGGAAGAGTAAACGCCGTGACGAGCAGAGAGACAAAATGCTAACTGCTACTGTCTGTACATCTAAGCTAAGTAGCTAATGTCGCATATGACTGCTGTTTATAAAGCTGTGCTCCTCAGGGACACACACAGGAAACAAGCAAGGAAGTGTGTGTGTGTGTGTGTGTGTGTGTGTTTCCACACTCTGCTGCACCTGATGTGGGTGTTTCTGGCTGTTGTTATCAGGGGAATGGGATGGGGCTAACTGGGGTGAAAGGTCAGGCCATGTGGGAGACCGGGGGCCTGTGTGTGTGTGTGTACCTGGATAACACAAAACAGTTGTCTACCATCTCCCTCATTCAACTCTCCTAAGCGACTGAGCAGGCAAAAAGAAAATGCTAAATCACACTCTTACCTCTTACACACACACACCCTTATCTTATCTTGCGGCCTTAAAGCAGCTGCTCGTCTTGGTGTGCAGGAGAGCACCAAGAGCAGATAGCTTAATCATCCCACAGTCTCTCACACTGGACAAGCAGCTCTTTCTGAGGACATGCTGCACACCTCCCTACACACATAGGGCCCATTGTGCTGTGTGTGTGTGTGTGTGTGTGTGTGTGTGTGTGTTGCCCTGAATGCAGTTTGTGTGATGACCTCATTCAGCGCTCACATGATTGTTTGACTCCGCCTACCCAGCTCTCAGCAGCCCCCCGCCCTCCCCAACCCCCACCCTTCACACACACACACACACACACACACACACACACACACACACACACCATTCCCTACCCCTCCAGCTTCCAGCACAGACAATCGATCACTTTTCCCCTCACCACTAACACACACACACAGATTACCCCACATTGCCCTAGTGGCCTCCTTCCCCACACTGTTTGTGATTAAACATGTCACTGTAACTTTGGCTTGGCGTAATTAAAGGCCAAGGAGACCAGAGAGGGGAAAGAAAGAAAGAAAGAAAGAAAGAAAGAAAGACACACAGGCGCACACACACACACACACACACACACACACACACAAGCACACACACACACACAGCCCTTATCAGCACCTAAAGAATGAAGCCACATTCCTGGGAAGCAAAAGCTGTGTCATGTCTGGCCAGCCTGATGCGAGATTAACTTCCCTACAAAAGTGCTGATGGAGACACAGAAGTGTGCAGGCATACGCACACACACACACATTCGATTAATCCGATTTCCCAGTTGGTGTGTGAGCGCTTGAACTGCAACAGGTAACAGGATACGCAAACAGCATGCAAATCAAATCTACCCTGGTTAAATCACCTCACTGCACTCTGTTTCAGCGCATGCCTCTATACACATACACAGACACATATACACACATTTACAGACACACACTTATGTGGTTTGCATCAGAGCTATTGATGTGGCTGCTTGGCCAGACAGCAACACCACAATAACCCGTTGTGTGTGTGTGCGTGTGTGTGTGTGTGTGTGTGTGTGTGAGAACTACTGAAATTAAAAAGAAAGGAAAACAGCAGTGCAAACACAATAATACGCTTGTCAGAGGGGTTTTATACTGAAAAAAGATCATGCTCACTTGCCCCTCTTTACACACACACACACACACACACACACACACACACACACACACACACAGGCAGGGCCAAACTAAGCATTCTCTGAGTGTGTATGTCGTGTACCAAAGGTGTGTGTGTGTGTGGGGGGTCATGTTTGTGAGGGGGTGGGCTGGGGGGGGTAAGCACCGGCTGAGCTGCGATAAGACATCAGACGCTTAACACAAACAAATGACACAGGCCTTTCTCCAGACAGCTAGATTATTCAGGGCTGATTTATTCCACCTCGAGACGACTGCAAGAAGCACACAGACCAAAGAAAATAAGAGAGAGAGAGAGAGAGAGAGAGAGAGAGAGAGAGAGAGAGAGAGAGAGAGAGAGAGAGAAAGAGAGAGAGAGAAAGAGAGAGAGAGAGAGAGAGAGAGGGGGGGGGGGGATAGAGAGAGAAAAAAAAACAGACAAATGTGCGTAGAAAGGGCCAAAAATTGATCAATTGCAGAGTGAATGTAAGTTCGGCTGTGTGTGTGTGCTTAAAACACACCAAGACAGAACTGTTACAGTAAGACAGAGACAAGGCAGACAGAAACAAAAGAAGAGTGTGTGTGTGAGGGGTGCCAAGATTACAGCAAAGTGATTGGAGGCTTTGGCTAGGTTAGCCAGCGATGTGTCTTTCCAACAGAGAGAGAGAGACAGATAGAGAGGTAGAGAGAGGAAGAGAGCGAGAAAGAGAGCAAGAAAGTGAGAGAGGGGAGAAAGAGAGAGGTGGAGGTGTGGAGCTGGAGGCTAACACACTCCTCAGGAAGGCAATGAACTACCCAGGACATTAGAGGACAGGCTGCCTGCGGCCCAGCACCCCCACTGGCAGCACCACAGGCCAGAGAAACAACAGCACAGGGAACACACCAAAAGAAAAATGTTGGACAAAGACAAAAACACACTTTTTGGGGGGGGGGGGGGGGGGTGCTGTGAAACTGATAGCGTTGCTGTGTATATTTATTTTATGTTGACAATGCTGCTCAGATTTACACTTCTGTGATCTTTCAGTGTCTGTTTTCCTTGAATGTTTTCACTGTCTCACTGTGCTGCTGTGAACAGTACTCTAGTGCCGCTGAACCCACACAGGCAAATAAAGCATAGTGTGAGGCTCCGTCTGCAGCACACACACCTAGTCACAGACACACACTGAGCAAGGAGACAGACTAGACTAGAGTGGGGAAGAAAGAACGAGAAAGAAAGAAAGAAAGAAAGAAAGAAAGAAAGAAAGAAAGAAAGAAAGAAAGAAAGAAAGAAAGAAAGAAAGAAAGAAAGAAAGAAAGAGAGAGAGAGGGGATAGAGAGAGAGAAAGACACAAAGAGCAACAGAGAGAGACAGAGAGAACAAGAAAGAATGAGAGAGTGAAAGGGAGAAAGAGAGGAAAGGAGAGGGAGATCTTCTACAGTCCTTTATCAGTCCATTGTTCTTCCCTGCATGATTACTCCAATAAAAACACAAAATGCTGCAACGCCCATCAACAAACCTTACACCATCCCATTAAATCACTGCTCAATCACGTCGCACCTCTTTCTATTACACTTTAAAAATCATTGCCATCATCCCTCCACCACACCAAAACCCCCGACCCCAAATGCCTGCGAACGTTACAACATCATTAAGCAAGTAGTAATAAGCATATTCAATCTTAATGGGCCCTTCGCCGTCCCCTTTAAATCACGTACAGGGCCTAGTGGAGCCGCTCCAGCTTTTTGTTCTCACGAGTCCTCCAGAAGACGCAACTCAGCTGACCCCAATAAAAAACTTTAACAAACACACCACATGCTTCATTTCCCCCTGCTACCCTGGGCCACAAGTAAAACAATGATGCGAGAGGGAGGGAGGGAGGGAGGGAGAGAAAGAAAAGAAATAAAAAAATAAAAAAAACCCTATGGACCATTCCCTCCAGCACTGAGAAAAGTCCCTCCAACCTCCTATAGAACACAAACAAATGATCCACTCTCATCCACCCCACAAAAAGCACAGCCTCTCCCTAGTGAATGTGTGTGTGAGTGTGTGTGTGTGTGTGAGTGTGAGTGTGTGTGTGTGTGAGTGTGTGCCAGTAGAAGAGAAATGGGGTGTGTGTGATGAGCAAAATAGTGCAGGAGAGCTAGCCTAAATGACATAAGCAAACATTATGTAGGAGTACAAAACACCACACACACACAAACATACACGGCCTGTGTGGCACAGTGCTTCTCTTGGTGATGGACAAAAGCTACTGCTGGAGCATGATCTGTTGGAGAGAGGGAAAGAAAGAGAGAGAAAGAACAGAGAGAGCAAGAGAGAGAAAAGGAAAGAGGGACAGGGAGAGGGAGAAAGAGAAAGAGGGATGTTCCCAAGCCAGTAGCAGAAGGCATACCAGCCTCCTGCAAGCACCCAAAAAACACACACACACCTGCAACAACCCAAAACACTGCACACCCCACCCCGTTCTAAATGACAGTCTTCAGTTGTGTTGTTTGGGTGTAATTATCGTCATCCTGCTTTTAAAGACAATGGTTGAGTCAGGCAGTCCTTGCCTTCTGTTTCACATTTCCTTTGCATTTTCCTCTGCTTCTTTATTTTGATTTGGCTCCGTCTGGCGCTCGTGCTGGTGAATGTGAATAGGCTTACTCAAACCTCATGTGCACTAACCAATGGCACCAAGCAAAACAGGGAGTATGGGAGGGAGGGGGAGAGAAGGAGAGAGAATGTGAGAAAGAGAGAGCTAGAGAGAGAATAAGAAGGAGGGAGAGAGAGAGAGAGAGAGAGAGAGAGACAGAAGGAGAGGAAGAGAAGGAGGGAGAGGAAGGGAGGTGAGAAGGGAGGAGGGCTGCATGAAGAACTATTCCAGGCAGTTGAGGAATGTGAGCGGGTGAGGCCCTGTTTCACATTGCGGAGGGAGGGAGAGGGCGGGCGGGCTGGTGTGCGTGTGTGTAAGTGTGAGTGTGTGTGTGTCTTGTTTGGAGAGAAGGGATGAATAAACATGGTTCGAGACGGGTGGCTTCCTCCCTCCGTCCTCTCTGGTTAGTCAAAGGAAACTCCCGAGACAGGCGCAGCCCAGTGGCCAATCACAAAGCCCAGAATGGAGAGGAGGGTGGGGCAGGAAGGGGAGGGGGTCGTCTAACAACATTCAACAAGCCTCCATTTGTTCTACCATCACAACCCCCCACCACCCCTCAGCCAGACGCTGGGAACACAGACCCAGAATAGAACTCCCGCCACAGGGCCGAGGAGAAGGGGTGGAGAACCTTGCGGATGGTATAGGGTGGGACTTCCTGCCTTTGGCAATGGAGATAAAAATTACATGACTGGGTGCCTATGGGTTGTGTGTGTGTGTGTCTGTGTGTAAGAAAAACAAGGACTTAACACAGTGGTTAGTCCTGCCTTCGACACTAAAAACAACATTCTGTGCTCCTATATAACCAACAGCAAAACATATCCCTACACACAGCAAAAACATATCCCTACACCCTCCTGAGCTGAGGCCAGCCGAAGTGTCTCTGTGTCACCCAGGCAGTCAGAGAGAGGAAGAGAAGGGTAAGGGTGTGTGTGTGTGTGCGCGTGTGTTGGGGCGTTGTGGCAGGCAGTTGGCAGCTCGGGCAGCGATAAGGACGCCCCAGTCGTGCTTAGGACCCCTGATAAGAGCGGGGGCCTGATGGGAGGACCCGCCGTAGGACAACTTTATCAGCCCTGAGGCACAGGGACCTACAGGACAGGACCCGTGCAAACAACCAGCCTTTTACACACACACACACACACACACACACACACACACACACACACACACACACACACACACACACACGAGTGTGCAGGCATCCCATAGCAGTCTGTGACCAAAGGGAAAGAAGGGAGCGAGATAAAGAAGAGAAACAAAAACACAGAGAGAAAGAGAGAGAGAGAGAGGGGGGGGGGGGGAGAGAGGGAGGAAGAGAGAGAACAGGAGTAGCTCCCGGCACAGGGAGTGATTCGTCCCTGCACTCACCCTGTCCACCTCCTCTTGTCATCCCATTTATTACCCCTGCAGCCAGGGGCAGAGGAGGGGCCACGGCTCTGGACTGCACTCCTGGCCAATGGAGACACAGCACCACAGCACTGGGCTACCCCAGCGTCCAATGAAGATGCAGGACCACAGCATGTGGACTGCAACGGCATCCAATGGAAACACAGAACAGCAGCACTGGGCTACTTGTTCCAAAACTGGCCCCTAATATAACATACTGCTGTGGTTCTGTGTTTCCATTGGACACAAGACCAGAACACTGTTCACTATGATGGCATAGTCAAATACAGGAAGAAATCCACAGCACTGTACTGCTGTGCAAAGACAAAATATTGTAACTTCAATTTCTGGCAGAAATTAGTTGTCATATTTGAAACAACAAACATCGGTTTAGCTTGTTGTTTTTTTGTGGAAAAAAGGTGTTTGCTGAAAACACATCCAAGGAGACGTTTTTTGAAGTCACTTTTCTCAGTTCACACTTTGGTGAGTTAAGGTCTTTTGCCTTTGCACGGCAGTACATCACAGCACAGTCAAGTACAGCAGCCTGCCCATAGTACTGTATCACAGCAGGGCCTGATATGAAAACACCATAACAGTCTGTACTGGAACCTACACAACATGACTATACACCGTACTATAGCGGTCCATCTCAGATATTAACGCTGTTTACTACCTGGGTCCAAAAGAGGCAAGTAGCTAGTGTGTCGTTTTTAACCCAGGTTCAGGCCACAAATAAAACTCCAGGCCTGCCAGGGTATGGCATGTGCAGAAAGCCTTGGCCTTGTTTCACAGCAGGGCCCAACCCACAAACACAGTCCCAGTACTGTTCCTTACCCGCAACAGAATCACGGCATAGTAGTTCAGGACCACACAGAGTCTCGCTGACACAGAGACACTACAGCTACAACTACAGCAGTATACACAGCAGGACCCAGTGCCGAGAAAGAAAACAGGGCACTGTTTTACACCAGTGCTGTGCAGAGAGACAGAAAGAGAGAGAGTGAGAGAAAGTGAGTGTATGTGTGACAGAGAAAAGGTTTGTGTGTGTGTGTAAGAGTGAGAGTGAGAACTGCTTCAGCCACTGGGTCTGACACCGAAGGCAAGCCACAGCACAGAGGCACAAACACAGCCATAGTGCTGCGTGTAGCAGTCAGGCTGCAGTGACAGGCTCCCTGCTCTCTCTCCCTCTTTCCTTCTCTCTCTCTCCCTCCCTCTTTCCTTCTCTCTCTCTCCCTCTTTCCTTCTCTCTAGGCGCGTTTCCACTACAGTGAGTTCCGGGTAATTTTTTCGGCCTTCTCATGGTTGGCGCGTGTCTCCACTATGGGGCAGTTCCGAAATAGGCGATCTCCCAGAACTTTTACAGGGACCAACGGAGTACCTAAAGGGGTTAGGTACTCCGTTTGGCCCTGAAAAAGTTCAGCTTGTAGCCTGTGGTAAACTCGATGCTGATAGGCTGTTGTTAAACACTACCAGCCATAGGTAATCTAAAAATCACTATGCCATACGACAATATTTTTTCTAAACAAACTAAATGAATTTCTCACAACAGAGTTCATTACAAACACAGTTGCCCATGTAACTATATTTTATCTAATCTTAGAGGTTAGTTTGAAGACAGACTCGTATTATCTTTAGATTAGCAAACTAATTCAGCATGCTAGCAGACTAATACGCTTCCTATGGAGTATTTTCATATGCCTGTTAGAGGAAAACGTACAGTCTATCAAACTCAGAGTTGTAGGAGAGCTTGTTTTGGCCGTTTCCACGATAAAGCATTTAACTACTTGCTATGTGGTGCACAACGATTTCCTCAGGCAATTAATTACCTTATTAAAACATGTTTACTTGGCTAACTTTAGCCTGCTAATCTTGTCATAACGTCACTCGGAACATCTAATCTTATGAAACATAGTAGACATAAATGGACTGGAAACTCACAATAAATAGGAACACTAACCACAAACGTTTAGGATTTATCCGGTTTAATCCATAAATCAACATAGAATGCAAGCCTGCAGTCAGTCATGTTCGCTGCTCTGAGACACCGAAGTTTCCCTTTGTTTACTAGAGGTCCGATAAAACGTTGTTGTAGTGGAGACACGCGAGGTGAGAGGACCAACCAAACAACAGTCCCTGAAAATTTCCCTCTCCCTGAATTACCATCGAAACCTCCCCTAATGGAAACGCGGCTTCTCTCTCTCCCTCTCTCTCTCTGGTGACTGTGCTGAATCTGCTTGTTGTCCCCTAATCTCACTCCTGATCAGGAGCATGTTTGTTTAATGTAAACACAGGCTCATGTGACGGAGGTTACGGTGGGGCCTATATATTACCGCCTATGGCAGACATGTCCAAAGTCCGGCCTGCGGGCCGAATCCGGCCCTTTCCACTGGCCCGCGGCACCTCTCAAAAAACAGGTGTTAATAGCCTTTCTTGCTACAGAGCCATAACTACCCACGAGGAATGCCGGCGATTCTTTTGTTACGCTAAATCGCGCGCATAACTGCTTGGCCACGCACCGAACAGGTCTGGGGCAGGTGTTAATAGCCTAGTTACGGCAGCACCAACCCAAAGTATATCGACATTGTAACAGTCTTCTTTTTTGACCACAACACACTTACTAGTTTGCCCTTTGGTAGGCATTATTCGCAGTTTTATTTCGCAATGAAAATATCTTGCTTGTCGTGTGCTGTTGCGTCTCTTATTTTATAATTGCTTGGCCACGCAGATAGTAGGCGACTGTAAGTGGAAAAGTGAATATTTTTTTCACTGACATACGAAATAACTGTCTGCCTAATATGCAAGGAGACGTGGCTGTTTTCAAGGAGTTTAATCTCAAGAGTCACTACCAGGCGAGACATGCTGCTAACTACGACAAGCTAGCGAGGAATGAACAGTGCAAAAAATGAAAACAACTGGGAGGTGTTTTAATGGCACAGCAGCGGTTTTCACAAGAACTCGTGAGTCAAATGAAAATGCCACAAAAGCGAGCTACGAGATGGCAACCTTGATTGCAAGGCACTGCAAACCTTTTACTGATAGTAAATTTGTTAAAGACTGGGTGATGAAAATGGTTGAGAACATTTGTCCTGAGAAGAAGCAAGACTTTGCCAACGTTTGCCTGTCTCATAACACTGTGGCACGGAGAACTGAGGACATTTCGTCCGATATTAAGAGACAGAGACAAAGGGTGTCGGGTTTGATTTTTTTTCCCCGTTAGCCTGCGACAAAGCACGGACGCAACAGACATCGCTCAGTTACTGATTTTTTGAGAGGAGTGGATGGTGAACGTGAATGTGAGCAAAGAGCTTCGCTCCAAAACACCTGCAGATGGAGCAGCAGCTCTTGAGAGCTTTTACTGCCCGCTGGATAATGGCAGGTTCCAAGAGATTCGAACATTTGGTAAAAAAAAAAAATCAAGAGCTTATTTGCCTCGACATACCTGTGCGAGAAGACATTCTCACTTATGAACTTTAACAAGAACCGTGTGAGGACAAGACCAGGTGGCATCTTGCGCATCAAAACCACTGTCTTTGAGCCAGACCTGGCCTTTTTGCTGCAATCTAAATCTCTATCTCAATCTAAATTTGTGCGTGTTTGTTTGATTGTGATCAAAACCCTCAGTGGTGTGTACTTCTGAATAAGATAACTGATTTTATTACTGGTCTGTATGCACAGTAATTTTGGTAAAAATACATGTGAAGACATAAAAACTATGCCATTGCAATAAAATATTCATTAAATAGTTCATTTGAATAATAATATTATTATTATTGTGTTATTATCGTGTCATTATAATAGTCGGCCCTCACCTGGCCTATGGGGAACATATCCATGCTATCGTCCAGTGTTCCCTACACATTGATGCATAGACCGCAAAAGTCCTAATTTGCTTATAGGGGAACACATACCGATATGGTCACAGCACAGCTTTCTGAGAAGCCCACAGTGTGTTTACAAGTACTGCATTAACAGTGGAAGTGGTTCCACGCATGGAGAAACGTGATTACCCGTGTTGTGTTTATTATCATTATTGTGTCTAACAATAGCAGCCCAGCTGTCTAAAGAAATTACGCGGCCCACATAATTATGAAATATGTATTCTTCTCAACCTTTCGGCCCAGCGCTCTTTGCCCTGGCGATGATGCTGGGAATAACAAGTGATGAGGGGGAGATTAAAATGACAAATGGCAGAGAGTCTAATGAAGCGAGAAGACGGTGACCTAAAAATTAAAAATTTAAATACAACTTTGTTTATGCATTTCATTTATTTAGGCCTGTTTTTCTGTCAACCTTCTTTCTAATCTTAGCAGCCTCCAGGGTTTCTGTTAGTGGCAAGAGCTGCCCATCTTTATGGCTCTAGCAAACACATGCTCTCACCATCATATCAACAGATTTCGATGTAGGTCTTAGGGCTGGGCAATATGGCCAAAATTATATATAACATATTGTTCAACTTTGATCAATGTTTATCACGATTTGTCGTTTTATTTATTTATTTTTTTGCTGATACTGCTAGTTAATTGCGATCATAAAATCGCTGGGTCTCTGCCCACTAGTAAAATGGCCATTCTAATCATTACGGGAATGCTGAATTATTAGAAGCAACTGTCATATTTCTCACAACTCAGTTCTGATGACAGTCAATCAACTGGATAAAGCAATGTGTCTTCTGCCATCTTATATGATTTTTTTTTGATACGCAACAGAGGAGGGAACAGTTTCTTCAGAAAGAGCAGCAGGAACACAGTTTTTGGACTGTGTTCTAGACTAGCACGGCAGAAGCAGTAGGACTTTGCAGAACAGCACTACGCGCTGGAAACAGAAGACAGCCAAGGCTACTCTAAAGGGGTTCGAACTCCCAACACGAGGACAGAAGAACCACATCGGTTCCGATACAGGAACTGGTTTAAATGCAGGAGTAAGAGAAACAGCCTTTGTTCTAAGACTAAAAAACAAGGACCATCATGCTGGTTTTAACACAGGATGAGGAACCACAATGTTGTTTCTTCAGAATAAAACAAGAACCACAGCACATTTCTAGCATAGAAAAAAAAAAACACACCGCTGATTGTAACAGAGAAACAAGAACCAGAGCAGTGCTCCTCACACATGGGCAAGAACCACGGCAATGCTTCTAGCACAGGGACTACAGCCACAGTGCCAGTAACTTAGGAACAACCAGCCTCTCATGGCCCATCCAGGTTATTAAATTACCCAGGCTCCGCTCACAAGGGGTGTCTGGAGAGGGAGCCTGGGGTTGGGGTGGGTTGGGGCTGGTGGTGGTGGTTGTGGGATGGGAAGGGGGGTGCGATGGGTTGGGGGGTAAACTGGTCTGGGCCTGCATCAACTACCACCCCCGAGCTCTACAGCAAGGGGCACAAACACCTTCACCATTCCTAGTGAAGCACATCAATCTCTCTATCCCACCTTTCCATCCTTCCATCTCTCCATCCATCCCTCCCTCCCTCCCTCTCTTTCTCGTCAAGCCTGGGGCAGTGTCTTTGTGAGAGCGTCGTTGCCCTGCGAGCAGCACTCAATCTTGTTAGGCTTTAAATTGATTGCATGTCAAAGGTGCTGGCCTGCTAGGCGAGAATGCATCGGGGGGGTTGGGTTGGGGGGTGTGCGATAGGACACAGGGGGGCAGGTTTTCCCCTCCTAAATGTCTGATCTATATTAAAGACCTAACTGCTGTGCTTACAAAAGCAACAGCTGTGGGTGGGACTTAGACCAGACTAAACACACACACACCCCTGCCACAAACTCGCCTGCATACCAGCACACACGAAACCACTTTTAAAAACAGTCACTATGCCTGATTTCTGTAATCTCACACACCATAATCTAATTCTGAACATGACTTAATCCTCACTGGAGGAAAATGAGCTCAGATCGCTATAAAGTGACACAAAATGGAGAAGCTGCCGGTGCGTTTTGGAACTATGGCAGTGTGTGTACTTCAGTGCACCAAAACAACTCTCTGAATGCTGGTTATGAACAAACAGGTTGTTTGGACGTGTGTGTGTTCATTCCCTCCAACGATCAGGGTCACATGAAAGCAAAAGAGGTTGGTCATTACCCGACAAGCAATATTTAAGGTACAGTGCTCTGTCATCTAGAAAGGCTTCATACTAAACACAAAAATACGTTTCAATTAGAGGACCTGAGCGCAGAGCAACGGTCCCCTCTGAAATGTGTTTTGTAGGGATGTTGTGAAACACTGGGATGTATCAAAGCGTCATTCTTAAATAAATAAATAAAAAAAACGGGAACACAATTCAGTAACTGCCATTTTTAAAAAAAATCTGGTAAAAAAAATCTAATATTTGCCTTCTGTAAGGAGTACCATCAACTGCTGTTTTACTCTGGGACAAATAGATAAATGGCTTTTACTACAGCAAGCATATCTTGGCAGACTTTGAAGTCAGGGAAATGCAGCATAGTCCGCACTACAAAGAATGCCTTTTGGGTTCATTTATAAAAATGATTTACGGTGTTGTACCAGTTGTACAAACTTGTTGCTCGAACAACAGAAACACGCCGTGTTGTCGTAAAGTCAGAGATTTTAAAAGCTGTATGTCTGCGAGCTGCTCAGCAAAATAACCTTGGGTGGCTCTGTGTCCTCAAAACACGGTCCCCTGCCTATCGCTTACACAAACACACACACACACACACACACACACACACACACACAGAGTAGGTCTAAATTCAGGCGAGCTTGGAAAGGAGGGGGGGCAAAAGGGGTTAAAGTCGAGGGTGTCAATTTTCCTTTGCCATGGAAACAGCTGCATACACGTGCAAGGATTTGAAGTGGGAGGTGTGTGTGTGTGTGTGTTTGCACTAGCGAGAGTGTGTGCAGCTGTCACGGTGCCTTGAAAAGTCAAACTGCATCCAGAGAAAACTTTTCTTTTGTGCCCCCACTTTTTCTCACGTCTCAGACCTCTCACTGCAAAAATTTTATCAAGCACAACAAGTACTGATACTGTGTGTAAGCGGTGGGGGTGGGGGGCTATGGGGTGGTTTTCAAGAGCAACATTCTACAGTCACCTTGTCTTGAAAGGGAGGGGGGGGGGTGTCATTGCAAATCTATATTAGGAGACTGGCCCCCTGACCAACTGCACTGACCCAAGCCTCGAAAGGCCACTTAATTCTCTCCCTCACACACACATACACACACAAGCACGGAAGAAAAACAGCTGATCTAAGCTTTCCTATTACGGTCAATCAGTGTACAAATGAAGCACAGCTCCCAATAGCAACACTGTCTGGCACAGGAGCAACCTTCTCAGATCCTTTCACCACAACCAAATATTATGCAAATGATCCGCACACAGTGAGTCGGTCGCTGTGATTCTTTGTCAACAGGTCCTATGTGGCCTTGTGTGAGTGTTTTCGGAACTGTGTGATTACGATCCTAGGTAAACACTTGTTCAAATATTACTAAAGAATAGCCCTTTGAATAGAATCAAAGTCGACCAAAGTCCAGAACAGTTATGGTCAACAAAGAGGGGGTCCAATTCGCTGCCGTGATTTTGAGCAGCAAGGCTTAAGATCCGACAGCTGCGTGTGAAATGTCTAGGGCAGCTGCGGAAAGGGGGGGCCACTCACAGCTCTGAGACTCTGCACCCCCAAAACAGAAAAACAAGCCCAAAGGAAGGGCTATTTCCACGGACGGCTACACCACAGCAACAACAGACCCCAGCCAAAAATTTCTGAGCGCAGGAGGGCTTTATACAGGACACACTACCCATCTACCCACTGAGAGGAAAATAAAAAAAGAGGTTTCTGTGAGACGGTTTATACACACTATGAAGCCACAGAAGTTGGAAAAAATGTTAAGCACAGGCTAACTTCTTTAGACGACTGTAACTACAGGTTTACTACCACAGGCAGAGCTAGAATGCAAGCTAACGATTAAGTACGACTGACTAGTTTCCCCTGCAATCACAACACACAAGAATGGACTCGCCTGGAAAAAAACAATTGCCCCCAATTCGTGTGGTGGGGACGGGGAACAGACTAAATTTACTGTTACATCGCAGGCATCGTGTGCTGGCTATAAAGTCCCCTCTGCACGCTTATATTATGGGGGAAAAGACCGATGCGTGTGGGAGAGGTGACTACAATTCAATGACCAGCTCAGACAGCAAAGCAGCATCGGGGGAAAAGTGGCGCTCTCTAGCGTCACCCTTTCAATTATAGCAAGCGTGTTCGACCACTATCTTGCTCCCGGGCTATGGTCCCCCGATATAAATAGCAATACGCCACTGTGTCGGCAATAGTTTTACTACAAGCAAAGACAACAGGTACCCATTGGCCAGCACAGATGTATCAAGAGTTGCTTTGCTGTTTTCCATATGATTGAAACAGGGGAATATCTAGCGATAGGCAAAACCAGTCGTGCCGCTGCAATACAATTTGCCTATTGAGATACCCCTCTCCGTAGACCAAACATACCACTGACCAACATTGCAGTCAGATACCTGATGTCTTAACATTACTATTAACATTAATGCTTGCCACCAACAAAGACGAACATCGTCCCCCCTTCTTGGTCAGCTTGGTTAGACAATGTCTATGGCCATTGTTACCAAAACCCTGGAGCGAAACAAACCATACCCCTACCACATTCCAATACACGAGGTCTTGCCTTTGAGCTACCAATGAAAAACATTTTCACGCTTATCTGATACCTTACCAAATAATGAAATTAATACATATTAGCGGTGAGTATCTGGACAAAGGGGGAGTAAGATTTAATAATTCCATCAGTTTTGTGACTGAAATCTGTAATTCCTTCGCTGGTCTACAACTACGGCTACCAAGTTTGTTTGTGTTAACCTTAACAGTTGACTACGTAAACTGCCTGCTGTTACGGTCAGATGATGCCAGGCCGTGTTAGAAGTTCACCACAAAGGCAATTTACTTCCTTGCCCTAGACAGAGAAATATATTCAAAACAAAGTGATATCTCGTAGTACCTTAGGGATAGTGCCAGTCCAGCAGCCGCACAACTGGCTAACTGTGGCTAGAGCTAAGTTAACGTTAGCTGGCTAATCTAGCTAGTCCCAACACCTCTGATTGGAGAAAAAAACTTTTCCTTTCTTCTTGGTCATCGCCGCAGTGTCTTACAGTCTCAACACTGAGTGTCTAAATTGTTTTAAAAATATACACGTCCCAATAACCATACCAACAAATAACACCAGTCCACTGCGTCAGGATTTTCACTTTTTGAAGTTGTAAGAGTTAAGTTGAGCTAACCGTGTGATTTTGCTCCGTACCAGGCTAGTTGAGCTAGCTTTACTGTGCATGCATGCCTATGGTGTTCTATGCAGCAAGCGTGCACCCTTCAAGCCCTGGCCACGCTCCCCCAACTCTCCACAGCACCATTAGTGATTTTTACCTTCATCGAGAAGCCGTTCGAGGTGTGTAAAGATGCCACACAGGTTGGGCAAACTCGTCATGAGCTTCTTCTCGTTCAGTAACTGCATCAAATAGTCGGGACTCGGCCTCGGTCTCTCCTTCACTTCGATCTCCCCGACCATCATCTTTGCGTCGCGAATGCAAACAAGCCAACACACAATCCTGTTTTATGAAAAGAAAAAAATGGAAAAGAAAAAAAACTTGCGGATAAAATCCCTCGTTCCCCCCCACGTTTCGATCGCTGTAGTTTGACGACTCTCAGGATAAATCGTGATTTTAGTTGTTGCTGTTGTTTGAGCGGAGAGAAAAAATAACCACTATCTCCTCCCAGAGTCGCTTGTCGTTTAGACTCTCCTCTTCACTGCGCGCACAGGGACGTTCCCTACCACCACTGTCTGAGAGAGCGAGTATTCACCAAATGCGTCCGACCCCTGGGCGCTGATTGGCTAGGAGCGTTTTCAAGGAGCAGATGATATCACCAATGAGCGTAATATGTTGAACCATGGGGACGTCAAAGTGCCAATAGATACCGTTGTTAAAATCATCTACAAGAAGTGTAACCAATTGAAGGGCACTTTCTGCGAGTTGTACTTACCGACATAAAACAACGCTCCGCAGAATCGAATTTTGATGTATTGAAGCAGAGGACGGAACTGCTATTTGCAATAATATTGTTTTAGTTGTAACGATGACATCGGTGGCAAGCTTCATTGTGTACAGCAATTCATCAAATTATGACAAGTTTCTTTTGTATTTCTCTGTGAGAAAATGTTTCATTAGAGTATCTGTTGGGAAATACAGTTGGATTTGTTTACGTATAAACATATGGATCACCCACTGTTGGGAAATACAGTTGGATTTGTTTACGTATAAACATATGGATCACCCACTTTTTTTTGTAGAGCTCAAAGTTTAAAAAGAGGAAAGAAAGAAAGAAAGAAAGAAAGAACGAAAGAAAGAAAGAAAAAATGAATGAATGAATGAATGAAAGAAAGTTTAATTCTGGTGTATATATCTTTATCTTTTTGTTTCTGTCTAGCCTTCATAATAACCCCACAGCACCTCTGCCATGCCACTGACAGATTGACAGGCAGGAGAGAGCAGAATGGAGGCGCTATTCAAAGACATCCCTTCAGCAACAGATGACATGGACATGAGAATTAATAACAGAGCAGCTATCACATCAGGTTAAGTCTGAATGAGATCCTGAGAGAAAGGCAGTTAGCATGGCACATGACAGATGGGTCTTAGTATAGTGAGAGCCCCAGTGACACAACATGACACACAACATGGGCTCCACAACTGCAGATAAAACAATCAATAATTATATATAGCCTACACGTCAATTGATGTTTTGGTACACATATAGGCTGGTCCTACAGTGTAATGGCGTATCACACTCTTTACCAGTTCTCTTATAGATTTGTTTAAGTGCAGCCTTAGATAAGCTATACATCAGTGGGAGACGTGT
>CM050205.1:32767500-32780000 GCA_027475355.1 Coilia nasus | reverse complement strand
CATTTCTCTTTGATGGACTGGTGCACCTGCTAGTGTAATAGTAGCTAGTTAGTGTAATAGTCCCCATTCATTGTGGTTCCAAGGGGCAGGTAGTCAATGTGAACCTCTCCTTTGCTGCCCCATAAAACTGTCGCCATAACCTCCTTGGTGGACCTGGTGGCCTTGAACGTCTTTGTCTTTGAAGATGAGGCGTGTTTCCATTCCATCAATTCCTGTTTACTGTCCGGCTCATAATGATAAAGCCAGGTTTCATCACAGCTTACAACTGAAATGAAAATCATCTGGGTTGGCATTGTACCGAGTTAGCGAAGCTCCACTGATGGTGACCTTCAATTGGTTCATGTCATCTGAAAGCATTCTCGGGACCCATCTTGCACACACCTTGGATATGTGGAATATGTCATGAAGTATGCCGTGAATTGATCCATATGAAAGCCCTATGGCTTCCTATAACTCATGGAGAGTGATACAGCGGTTTTCCATCACTAGTCTGTGAACTGTCTCGATGTTTTCCTCTGTGGTACTGGTTAATTGCCATCCTGACCGGGGGTCATCTTCTAAACTCTCTCTGCCACACTGGAATTCCTTTACCCACCGTTTGATAGTTGCAGCAGAAGGGGAAGACTCTTGGTAAATGGCAGTTAATTGCTCTTCAGTCTGTTTGGCAGATTGACCCTCCAGTACCAGAAACTTTATCACTGCTCTATACTCAGCTTTGTCCATTTTTGCCAACTGACTAGGGGTGTGCCCCTTCCGCGTGGTGTTCTGACTGAACAATAGCAGCCAGCACAATGATCCCACATGAAATCAGTAGCTAATACAATGGAGTACATCAGATGCGGGTGCATTGTACTATCCAACTGGAAAAAATGTGGGAGGCTCAAAACGTTTTGATATCCCCTCGTATTAAGGATACACCTTCCTCCTCCCAGGACTCCATCTGTCCCATGCACCTCTCTTTCATTCCCCCATCTCTTGTTCTTCTTCTCTGTTCCTCTCCCCCTCTTATTCTCTCTTTTTGTGTCTTTCCCTCTCTATTTCTGTCCTCACTCACCCCTTTTGTTTTTTCTCTTATTCTTCCCCCCTCTCTCTGTTCATCTGCCCCTAACTCTTCCTTCCCAGCACAAGGATATTCCACTGTTACCATCCACAAGAATCACCTTCCAGTCAGGTGTGCGTGCGTGTGTATTTATATATGTTTGTGTGCCTGTGTGCGTGCAAGAATGGACTGACATGTAATAATGTCTATGTGTATGTGTGTGTGAATGTGTGCATGTGTGCGCAATAGTATGCTGATGTGTACTAGTGTGTGTGTGTGTGAGGGGTGGTGTGGGAGGACAGGAGTGTTTGTCACAGGTACACACACTCAAGGGCCCTACCATTGAGGGCCCAGCATGCCACTCTAATAATATCCCCTGTTCTGGCCCAGCATGCAGGATTCCGGAATGCCATGATAAGGAACGTCGGCAGGATTCCGGAATGCCTGAATAAGGAATGCGGCCTTGGGAAAGCGGAGCCGGTCCGGAGCAGCTCGCCTTGCAGCTCCAACCGTGAGGCTGAGGATTAGGCCCAGATGGGGATTACAGCAGTCAGCATGTGTCTGTGTGTGTTTTTGCACTCTTCCAGAATCACACTGTGGCAGGAAACACTCAAGTCCCAAGTGACACACCTCACAATCTCAAAGTCTCTCTCTCTCTCACACACAAACACACAAACAGTGACTCACTGACTCTGCAGGTTTCATTAAGTTAAAGGGAAGTTTTGAAGAGCTTTTTAAGACCACTCATATGGCAATTTAAGATCTATTTTACATTGGCATACAATCATACAAAGGATTTGAAGTAATTGCTAAGTAAAGCCTTCCTATTCAACATGACAACTGAACTGATCATGTTCATACACAGTGCTGTGTATGCATATGTATGTCTGCTGATGGTGAAGGTGGTGGCGTATGGGTCTCTGTATCTACTATGCACACAATGAGCCTGCTTTTTTTTCAATGTCACAATTTCAGAATTTCAGCAATGTCAGAATCACGAAATAGCCTACCCATGCATACCTTAGCCCTCATGACCCCCACCACTTTTCCACAGATGTTGTATTTTCCATTAGTTCCTGTTCATGAGATTAACTGATTACACTCTAACCAGATGTATGTAAGCTCAATCAAATGTATCCACTGAGGACATAGGCTGTTATTCCTGGGATCAGCACTTTCATATCTTGGATTTAGGTCCGGGCACTATTTTGGTGAAGAAAAAAAATCTCTATAATCTCCTCTACACACAAGTGTGGTATCATGGACACGGTCAGGGATGTGTGTACATGTGTGTGTGTGTGTGTGATATCAGTAAGCGCTGTGATTTCAGGCGGGGGATCGATGGGATGCTCAGACTGCCCACTGTGCCCTGCAGGAGAGGAGAAGAGGAGAGGAGAGGAGGAGAGGAAAGGAGAGGAGAGGCAGAGCAGAGGAGTCATCTGTAGCACCTCCACCACCTCCACAGCAGCAGCAGCTACAGCTATCACCCCCAACACCAACCCCAACCCCACACTACCAGCCCAAACCCACCACCACCCCCACACTACCAGCCCAACCCCACCCCCACCCCACTACCAGCCCCAACCCCACCACCCCACTATCACCCCACACTACCAGCCCCAACCCCACCAACCCCAATCCCACCACCCCCCCATCACTACCATCCCCAAGCCCACTACCACCTAACGCCCCACCACCACCAGCCCCAACACCACCAGCCCCAACCACCCACACTAGCACACAGCACCTCCAATGCAGCATCACTACAGCAGCAGCAGGGGGGCAGGGACAGGGGCAGCACCTAAGGTGGGATTGAACATCTAATCATACCCCTTCCCCTCTGCCACAACACACACACTTACACACACAAACCCAAGCAAACACACATACACACACACAAGCCCATGCACACACACATAGATGCTTGTGATCTGTCTCTCACACACACGCACACGCACACACACACACACACACACACACACACACACACACACACAAAGGAATGGAGGAAGGATGGAGGGGAAAAAAACGCAAAACAACAAAAGAAGCTATCTTCAATGTATGCCACTCTCCATACTGCTGTTTTTATGTTTTTTATTATTATTATTGTGTGTGTGTTTAGATCTGTGTGTGTATGTGTGTGTGTGTGTGCTCGTGGCCCATTTCATTTCCAGAATAGAGCACTCAACTCATTTCATTTCACGCTGTGCTCTCCTTGCCGCGCCTATGTGCAGCTGATCAGGCAAGCCCTCCTGTGACACACACAAACACACACACATCGTGGTGATTGCAAACACACACCTCAGAGGCTCACTGCTAGCCTGGTAAACCAGCCGCTTGTACTTCATTTCATTTTGTACAGAGGGTCTGGACCAGACACCGTCAGAAACGATTTCTTCCTGGAGGTGTGGACTCTGCTGAAGTTTAAAACAAGCCTCTGCCTTTACTCAATCGCTAATGCCTGGTCGTCACGTATGCAATTAGCCTACCTACACACTACAATTCAAATGTAGCACACAAGGTCAACGTCATGGCTAACGAACACACCCTCTGTTCGCTGATTGGATCGGTCTTGCTGGGGCCAACTAAATGACCCTCAAGAGATTCCGGTCCAGACCCTCTGTACAAAATGAAATGAAGTACGAGGGGCAGGTTTACCAGGCAGGCTCACTGCATAGACATAAAACATTTTTTTTATTCCCTCCCTTCGACTGCTTGAGGGCTGTAAGTCCTAATGTGTGTGTGTGTGAGAGAGAGAAAGAGATATGCTGCATCTATAAGTTAGTGTTTGCATGTGTTGATTTATGTCTTTGTCATTTATTGGTGCATTGTTTTGTATCTGCCTTTCTTTAACCATGTAATAATAAACCATGTGTGCCAAAATCTGTGTATGTGTG
Organism: Coilia nasus; assembly: GCA_027475355.1. NCBI lineage: Eukaryota > Metazoa > Chordata > Actinopteri > Clupeiformes > Engraulidae > Coilia > Coilia nasus. The sequence goes on along the minus strand of CM050205.1, from coordinate 32,776,064 downwards.
AAGAGCAGTGTGATAATGTGTGTGTGTGTGCATGAGTGTGTGTGTTTGTGTGTCTGTATGTGAGTGACAGTGTGATGATGATGATGATGATGATGATGTGTGTGTGTGTGTGTGTCTGTGTCTTTGTGTGTGGACTAAGCTTGGCATTTCTTGTCTGTCTGTGAAAAAGTGCTTTTCTGCTTGTCAATCGTGCTGTGTTGAGCGTTGTCAAGCGCCCTGTTGCGGACCCACATACCATTTCTCACGCAAATTAGCTCCAGTCATGTGACCTACTGATGTGTGTCAAACCACTGAGCATAGCCTCTCTTTCCCTCCCTCCATCCCATCTCTCTCAATTGTCTTATTTAACTCCCTCTGTGCTGGCGAGTGGTTGCGGTGCCAGTGCAGATGCCCACAGCTGGGAGTGTGAGGGATGAGATGCCTTCATCAAGAGCTCAGGCTCAGTGTATACAGTATGTGTGTGTATGTGAGGCTCACTGTGTAGCTCACGTGTTTATGTAAATGTGAGGGGTGTGTGTGTGTTGTGGGTATATTTGCACATATATATGTGTGTGTGTGTGTATGTGTTCTGTGTGCATTTGCATGTCTACTGTATGTACTGTGTGTATCGTGTGTTTCTATGTGTAGTGTGTGTACGTACATATATCTTTTGTTTCTATGTGCACGTGTGTCTCTGTGAATCTGTTGGTCTTTTGTGTGTATGTATCTTGCATGTCTATCTGCACGCGTGTGTCTTGCTGCGTCCTACAATGTGTGTCTGCATCTGTATCTGTGTGTGTGTGTGGGGGTCAGTGAGTCTCCATCTGCAGCACCCCATACAGGGCGGGGGAGGGGGCAGGGTGTGTGTGTGTGTGTTAGGAGGGGGTCCTTAGTGCTGACTGCCCCCACAAGACATTACCCACATTTGGGCTGGAGATATGACCTCATTTAGTGGGGTCTTGGTGGAGTGGTACACATAGGACACTTATTGATGTGTGTGTGTGTGTTCATATGACCAGGGCCATGAGTCAGAATTGTCATGTTCCCGCTGTGTGTGTCCGAGTATGTGGGGGAATGTATCAGAGAGGTACATATATGTACTGCATATGCATGTGTTTGCACTGGTATCTTTGAGTCTGTGTGTGTGTGTGTGTGTGTGAGTGAGTCTATCCATGTGTAAACCCTCAGATATTTGCTATGGAATGCTACCCTGCCACTGACCCAGTGCCACTACTGCCTGAGGGGACAGTGATGTCATCGCTGATGAATGCTGGCACTTTTTCACACAACTACTCTGTTGTTCACTTACCTCTCTCAACTCTCTCTCTCTTTCACACACACACACGCACACACACACACACACACACACACTCACTCCCTCCCTCCATGCCATCTGATGATCATCTCTGCGTTGATTGTCGGGGCTCTGTTCCTCCTGAGAAATATGTGCACAGTTCCAGGAAGTCTCTTGCTCAGGATGTGAATGCAAAGTGCCGTCGCCTACAGCACACTCCTTCACCAGGTGTGTATTTGTGTGTGTGTGTGTTTGTGTGTCTGCGTGTGCATGAGATAGCGCAAAAGGTGATTGTGACATGCCTGGAAGGAGAGGTGACATGATAGTCAGAGAATGTATGTGCAGAGTGCTTATGTGTGCGTGTGTTTTGTGTGAAGATGTGCCTGATTATGTAGGCCATGGTGAAGAAGCTGTACGCAATATCATGGGATTTGCATTGCTGGTGTGTGTTTGTGTACATAAGTGTGTGTGTGTGTGCTGAACTGTCACATTTAGAGGCTAATTAGTCTACAGCAGTATCGGTAGCATCAGGCCTGTCTAATCAACACCAGAAACATGCACAGCATCCAACTGATAAACACACACGTCCACACGCACCTGCGAAAATGTACACCCTGCCACACACACACACACACACATACAGTACACACACCAGCAATGGACACCACACTCTGTAATAGACATAGAAACAACACAGACACACACACAGACCGACACACAAGAGAGTGAGAGAGAGAGAGAGAGAGAAGGAGTGTGAGATGACACAGGCGATAACACAAACAGGTAGGTCTGATCCTGAGGCCGTGAGGGGAACCTGCTGAAATGTGCCCGAGCCTCATTCCTCATCGGCCTTTTGAACATGTGCCTGCCTGCTTCTTTGTGTGTGTGAGACTGCCAGCCTGTGTGTGTGTACGTGTGTTTGTGAGTGTGTGACTGCTCGCCTGCTTGTGTGAGTGTACTACTTGTAAACACGTGAATGTGTGAGCCAGTGCACGTAGACCTATCAGTGTGTAGTCTCTGGGTGTGAGTCAGTCTGAGTTTGTTTGCTTGTGTGTGTGTGTGTGCCTACTTACTTACCTAGCTCAAGCAGCACTGTCTCCTGTTGAGTCTTGACAAAAAAACAAAACCTCACCTCTGACACACACACATACAAATGAACAGGGGCACATGCAGAAAAAAAGTGTGATGTATACCCCCCACATTACAGTCTACAAATGATGGCTTACAGCAATTCATTCTCCTCCTGCCAGTTGCATCAAATTCATACCCGCCAACATTTGAGTAGCAAAATCCAGGGGAAGTCCAAAAAAGTCAACTTGTGGTAACCTGTGTCTTAAAGTAATACTGCCAATCTAGCAATCATATTGCATACCTGACATCACTTTTGTCTCACCATGGAAAAACAATGCGCAGCAAGTTAGCCTGCTCCAGCACGTGCAGATCAAGGAAGCGTATTAAAATCATGTGTAATGTTTCTGTGCAGGAGCAAATGGGAGGTGTTGGGGCCTCCCCCAATTTTTTTTGTATAAATTAGATGTAATTTCATGCATCCTGGTGCATTTTTCTTGGATGTACAGAAATTGCACTCCAGTGCTGAGAGAACTAGAATGATGACGCTGTCGTCTGTACCTACAGACTGAACAACAGCACAGTCTTGCCAGTTCTCCTAGCTGGGCTAACATCAATATCTATGTAGCTAAGCAGCTTGTCGACGGATGGATGATTGACGTGAACAACATCAAATGTTTGAAGAAGGAACATTTGCAACAATATCTACAAAAACACATCAGCCAGTGTTAGCAAACGTAAACGCAACGTAAACTAGTTTAGCAACTCAGTGTAACCAGTGTAAGTAGAAGCAATGTTAGCCAAACAACGCTACCTTGCTTATCCTGTCAGAGAAGTCATGCAGTGTTTCATCCAAGTGCACAACTGCTTTTTTGATTTTATCATCCACTTTCTCCTTTTCTCTTGCTTTTTAATACGCCCCAGAAAGTTTTTGCGGCTGTTTTCTCCATCGTGACTATGCAAGATTACTGTACACGAGACGCTTTCTTTGCAGCCAGTGCACTCAAGCCTAGTCTCAGCATTCCACAATAGAATGTTGAGAAGGAGCAAGACTGCTAACCATAACAGTACAGGGTTGCCAGATACTCGACAATTTGGTTAGAAATATATTGTATTTATCGTGTAAGATAAAATTACCTTTCATACATGATCTCTGGCAACCGTAGAACATCAGCCAATTTCACATTTGGACCTTGTAAATTACTGGAAATTACTGGAAGAAATGACAAAATGGTAGCGTGGCAGGCAGGAGATTGGTCTGAAATAAGGAGGAGAAACCTGGGAAAAACGAGAGTGTTGGCAGCTGTGGTCAATGGTTCTCCCTTCTTTTTCTCTGTAGCTGATGGTACGCACACTGCGTACGGCCATATGGCACATACAGACACTTCTTTATAAGACATAATCTTAGTCTACACATACACACACAGATGTGTGCTGCTGCTTTGTGCTGAGGGCACCTGAGGACTGGTGTGTATCTGGGGGTGCCGTGGCTGGTGTAGGGACCCAATCAACACACCACACACACACACACAGGAGATGTCCGCTGCTGCGTGCTCTGGGCTGAGGGCACCTGAGGACTAGTGTGTATCTGGGGGTGCTGCGGCTGGTGGGGGGGCCCAATCAACACAGCACAGCAGGAGAGCACAGGACTCCTCACGACCCACTCCGCTCCCCAGGGTCTTAGAGTCCCCCAGTCCACACTCCATCCAAACACCACGTCAACCCTCCCTCCGCCTTCTCCCTCCTCCTTCCTCCTCCACTCCCCTCCACTCCCGCTTCAGAAACAACAGCACGGCACAGAGATAAGGAAAGGTCACCATCTTTACTCCGACTACTTTTCTTTTTGTCATAAACAAATAGGTGGTAGAAAAACAAAAAACAAAACCAAAAGGTGAGAGAATGAGAGTAAAAGAGCACAAACATGAGGGAGAGAAGGTTTAATCAATCACAGCTCCTGTGTGGCTCCTTCAGTGTGTGTGTCAGAGGCGAAGGTGGAGGGGTGGAGTGTGGGGCGGTGCGAGTCCTGGGTTGGGTGTGTGTGTGGGGGGGTCTAGTTGAGCAGGCAGGACTCGTAGGTGGGCACCATGTATTTGATGTTGATGAAGGCGTCCGTGCCGCCGTAGCGCTCAAACACCTCCAGGGTCTCTTGGATCAGGTCGCCGATGTTCTGCCGCTTCTGCTGGCTGTAGTCGATGCCGTCACCTGAGTTTACTGCAGAAAGAGAGAGAGACAGAAAACAGAGAGAGAGAGAAAGATAGAGAGAGGAAGAGAGAGAGAGAAAGAGATAGAGAGAGACAGAGAGAGGGGAGGGAGAGAGGGAGAAAGAATGAGGCAGGGGGAGGGAAATAGAGATGGAGGTGGCCAGAGACAGAGAGGGAGGGTGAGAGAACAAGAGAGGCGCCAGTTAGACTATTTTATTCCCGACTCAGCTTCGCAATGAAGCATTAAACGGCCCAGCCTGAGATCACCCAACAGGCAAATATCCCACTGCCTGCCAGGCTTCCAGAGCAAATATATGCGTGTTTGCTTAAACCGGCAACATGCTTTTTGTTTATCTGTTCTTCGACCAACCACAACACTTTGACAGATTAAAATGCAACTGTAGGGGAAAGGAGATGTTGTCTTCCAAAAGTGCTTTTCATGTATTTGTCTACATTTCCAGGGCCAGGGGGATTGCGAGGAAACAACAGTCAGAGAGGAACAAGGTGAATGCAAAAGGCCACATGGAGCCAGCCTGGTATGGTGTAGAGGAGGGCAAACACACATTAACACAGCAACCTTTAACAAAATAGCGTTAAAGCAGAAATTGAGTGTCAATCAATTCATAGCCGTGTTGTTTGAGGTCACCAAGCGCTTCTGGTAAAAAAAAAAGAATGACAAAATTTGATGCAACACAGACGGAAACAACAAAAACTTTGTTTCATTTCAGTTTCATTTCCCAGGGCTATAGATTGATTCACACCAAACTCCTCCTTTAACTTGCCTTTTATGGTTGCTAATGTTTAAAATTTGCAGGGATAACCCATCTTTTTATTTATTCTTTTTTATTTTTACTGCTGCTTATTGCTAACCCCTGCTAGTCAAAGCATATCATAGCCTATGTACAGCCATACACCATAGTCCAGGGCCAGCTCTCAGCAGCTAAGCCAGGCCTGTGGAGCCTTCTCTAGGTGCAGTGAGCTACACACAGCTCCTCCAGACTGCCAGGTCCTATGCTACTCTCAGCTGAGTGATGTGTGTGCGCGCGTGTGTGTGTGTGTGTGTGTGTGACATGACAATAATGAAAATACAGACAGAAATGAAAATAAACTGATCCAAAATCATGCTGCTGTAAAAATAAGCCTGTGCCCCCTGGCCTCATGAACAGGATTTAGGCTGTGTGACAGCCAATGCATGCGTCATGCACACACACACACACGTACACAGTGTGCATGGTGTGTAATGGTGAGGGGCCCACACAAACATTACATCACGGCTAGTCCATGACACATACACATGGACTGTACATTCTGCATGTCTTTTTTCTTGTTATTCCTATCTCTCTCTCTCTCTCTCTTACACACACACACATACTCACACACACACACGCACAAACACACAGGCTGGTTTGGTAAGCTGGAGATGTGAACATGACATGAGGGGGGGCACTGAGGGGTAGACAGTGACATGAGGCGGGGCACTGACTTGTGCCCTTGCTCTCTTCCTCTCTCTCTCTCTACCATACTTTCTCCCTCATTTTTTTCACCTCTCTCTCTCACACACATTCTCACTCTTTTTCTCTCTCTCTCTCCTGCACCCAACATGAGTGGTATGTGTGGTGTAGGGTGGCTTTGAGCAGACTAAGGGCCCGTCCACACGACAACGTTTTCGGGTGAAAACGGTAAAGTTTGTTTGCGTTTTGGCCTTCCGTCCACACGGCGCCGGCGTTTTGGGTGACCGAAAACGATAACTTTTGAGAACGGGTTCCAAAGTGAGAAAGTCTGACAACGCCGCCGTTTCGTTTTCGTGTAGACAGGCAAAACGCAACCTTTTGAAAACGATGACGTCGTCGCCCATTCACCTTGCGCTGCACATATAACAACAACTTCAAACTTTTCCAAACTGGTTGCTGTCGAATAAATTGTGATTTGATTAGCTTGTACTGTAGGCTGGCTGTTGTGCAATCTATCCTTTGCCATTAAACTGTCTGTATGGCTAGGCTATAACAAATACTTCTTGTAGGCTTTCATTATTCTTAATTAATTAAAGAGCAACTGTCGCTGCTATCAGCTCCCCTCAGTAACAACACGCATTGCTAAAATCAACATATGCGCATGTTTTAAGCGAATAATTGCGCAGTTGTCTCAAGTTTGCAGCTCCTATTTTTTCATGTTCTGCTCCGTATCGCTTAAATGGGTCAATTTAACGACGTGACATCTCACAACATGGTCAAACTTTTACAAACAGGTTGTTGTGGGATACTTTGGGGTAAAAATCGTCTGCAGTGTAGGCTATGTGTAATGCAATTGTTTCTACCTTCTGACATTGAACTACAGGATGTTTTTGTATACATCGCTAGTTCAGCCCAACAACGCTTTTCACGTTATTCTTTTTAAATAGGGCAACTGTCGCTGCATCCGACCCATCTAAACTAGAACCCACATTGCTAAAATCAACATACATTATATGTTTAAAGTGAATCATTGGCTTCGGATCATGCCCCTCAAGCTGGGACAGCGCACCTTCTGCAATGAAAACGCAATGAAAACGTTCCCGTGTGGACGGAAATATTTACTGCTCCGATGTCGTGTGGACGCGACTTTTTTTTTAACCCGGCAAGAAAAAAATCCAGGAACGTTGTCGTGTGGACGGGGCCTAAACCTGCCGCTCCTCCACTGCACTTCAAGAGGGACACCCCACCCCCAATACCACCCTCTGTGCCCTTTCTCTTTCTCTCGCTCTCTTCTCTCCTACCTCTCTTTCTGCTTTATCCCCAACTCCCTGTGTCTCTCTGCCTCTCTCTCTGTCTTCCCCTAACTCACTTTGTTTCTCCAGGCTACTCATTATACAAAAAAGGATGCCAGCCACATGAATAGGAACCAGTCTAAGTGGCACGACTCTCTCAAAGCATTATGGCCTGCCTGTGCCCTCTAAGTCACACAAACACACACACACACACACACGTAGACACACACACACTGCAGACTGAAAGAAACACAAAGATTTAATGCATGACTCTGACCTCATGTGCTCCACAGCTGTCACAGAGTCTCAAACTTCAATCCCTGTTTTTCAGCCTAAGACATTTCTTAATGTGTGTGTGTGTGTGTGCATTGCAGTGTAGCTGGTGCGGGGGTGTTTTATGTGTTATGGGTGAGGGCTGGGGTGGGGGGGGGGGGGTCACACTGCTGCTTTAGGGTGGCTCTTCCTGTGTCTAAAGCCTCTTAACCCTCCAGCCCTAACACACACACACACACACACGCACACACACACACATACTATAATTTCATGCTAGCCTACCGTTCGCCTTACTAGCTGAATTGCAATGACAACCACTACTACCCCAAACACACACACACACACACACACACATACAGATACTCACTGCCACAGTTAACCCACTTTATGGCTGGGGCCGTAAAGCAAGCCAGTGCGGTGCGGTGGGGTTCCACCGAAATCAAGAAGGTGACCTGGTGAGCGAGTGAGCAGGCGATCTCTTAAAATAGCCCCTTCACCGCATGTCCTGGCAAGACCCCTGAGCCTGCCATGCTTTCTGCCATTACATGATCAATATTTAACGCTGGAAGCCTAAAATGTGCAACCTGCTGCTCACACACACACACACAATCAGAAAGAAAGACAGAAAGAAAGGTGGTTTGCTTTTAAGGCAGTAAATTGCCCACACACACACAAACACCCACTTAAACAGACACACACAAACGTGCGTACATATAAACACACACAAACATACAAGCGCCCACACACACACATACAAGCACACACACTGTCTGCCCGAACAGGTGATCAGACAGAGCTTATTGCAGGGACATGTACCCTACACACACAGACAGAGATCTCTCTCTAAGTCTCACGCCACGCACACACATGCTGGTCAACACACTTGGATGGCAGCGTGAGCTGGAAGTGAGGTGGAATTATAAAGCTGCACATGGGTCCACACCTGATGCAAGAATGACCAATAGGGCAGAAAAAACCTCCTATGCCAGCCAGCTTTGTGTGTATG
>CM050205.1:32755000-32762500 GCA_027475355.1 Coilia nasus | reverse complement strand
TGACGAGTATGGATGAGTGTGTGTGTGTGTGTGCGTGTGTGTGTGTGTGTGTGTGTAGGTGAGAGAAGGAAACAGCAGGCATAGGGCTTCACACCAGAGCTCTAATTAAGACCCCGTCCACACAACAACGCTCCTGGACCTGTCGCATCCACACGACAACGGAGCAGTAAATATTTATGTCCAGACGGGGAACGTTTTCATTGCGTTGTCATTGGGAAGGCGTGCTCTCCCAGCTTGAGGTGCATGATCAGAAGCGCAATGATTCATTTTAAACATGTAATGTATGTTGATTTTAGCAATGTTTATTCTCGTTTAGATGGGTCGGATGCAGCGACAGTTGCGTTATTACATATAACATACGAAAAGTGTTTGTTGGGCTGAACTAGCGATGTATACAAAAAACATCCTGTAGTCAGAAGGTAGAAACAGTTGCATTACACCCACAATGCAGACGATTTATACCACAAAGTATTCCACAACCTGTTTGTAAAAGTTTGACGCTGTTGTGAGATGTCACGTTGTTAAATTGACCCATTTAAGCGATACGGATCAGAACATGGAAAAACAGAAGGAGCCGCAAATAAACTTGAGACAACTGCGCAATTATTCGCTTAAAACATGTTATATGTCGATTTTAGCAATGCGTGTTGTTACTGAGGGAAGCTGGAAGCAGCTACAGTTGGTCTTTAATTAATTAAGAATAATGAAAGCCTACAAGAAGTATTTGTTATAGCCTAGCCTACTAGCCATACAGACAGTTTAATGGCAAAGGATAGAAACAATTGCACAACAGCTAGCCTATATTGCAAGCTAATCAAATCACAATTTATTCGACAGCAACCAGTTTGTAAAAAGTTTGAAGTTGTTGTTATGAGATGTGCAGTGCAAGGTGAAGGGGTGACGACGTCATCGTTTTCAAAAGGTTGCGTTTTGCCTGTCCAGACGACAATGCAATGGCGGCATTGTCAGACTTTTTCACTCTGGAACCCGTTTTCAAAAAGTAACGTTTTAGGGCACCCAAAAAGCCAGCGCCGTGTGGACGAAAGGCCAAAACACAAACAAACTTTACTGTTTTGACCTGAAAACGTTGTGTGGACGGGCCCTAAAAGGGGCTGTTGGTTGGCTGGCAAACTCTCACCCTCACACACAAGCTGTGTGTGTCTGTGTGTGTGTGTGTGTGTGTGTGTGTGTGGGTGCGCGCGTTGGGGGAAGGGGGTTAATGAGGTCATTGCTGGGGGTGGGGGCAAAAAAATGCCTGAGCTCCTCCAACAGACACACACTTGAAAACCCCCACACACACATTACCCACACACAAATCACACATTCCCAACTATTACTGTACACATCAAGACCGATGGCACAGCCAAAGGCTACCGTGAGGTTCATTGTCACCCACAAATACACACGAACACATAAACTATCTCTCTCACTAACTCTCTGTCTCTCTCTCTCTCTCTCTCTCTCTCACACACACACACACACACACACACACCACACACACCGTTTGCTCAACTACTGGTAATACAGTATTCATACCCAAAACACGCACACACACTTTTACGCAGAGTTGAGGTCTCAGCATTTTGGAAAGCATAAGCACACACACACGCACACACATATACATGCGCGCGCGCACACACGCATGCACACACACACACACTGCACACACACACAGAAAATGAGCCTAGGCAGGCTGAGTCCTACAATAACACTAATGCTTAACTGTTAAATGTAGCTCAAGGCTCACTCATTCGTAATAATGTGACAAGCCTCATTGGAACAAGCTCATTTTCCAACAACTACACACACACACACACACACACACACACACACACACACACACACACACACACACACACACAGTGTAATGTAATTTTCTAACCCAAATGGCAGCTTCATCATGACAATGGTGTTGCTCAGCAGTAGCAGTCACAGACTTTTGTTGGAGATCAGTTTGGACCTCGTTTGGACAGCTGCCCAATCCACACCTAACACACACACACACACCATCTGCTGGTTCACACCTTTAGGTCCTCTAACCCCTCTCTCTCCACACACACACACACACACACACACAACCATCATAACATAACCTCTAGCCCCTCGAAGCACACCCCTCCACATCCACTGGCCCTTCGCTGCCCCCAGTCTCCATATCAGCACTAAATGATGAGCACACTTTTTTCTGTTTCACACACACACACACACACTTACACACACACAAACACGAACTCACACATACGAGCACACATACATGCATAGATTCTCAATCTCCACTACCAAATAATGGGCGCGCTGGTTTCTGTTTCTCACACACATACGCACACTTACACATACACTTGTATACACACACGCAAACTCACACGTATGTACGAACACACACTCACACACACTCACCCAGTTAGCCTCATGGCTGGATGGTGGCGTGAAGGAGTGCAGCTAATCTGCTAATCTGTCCGTGTGCTCTTAACTGCTAATGCCCCTAGCCCAATTATCCTTTCAGTTACGCCCCGTGGATCTATACACACACTTATATATACACACATGCAGTCACTCACCCACTTAGACACACACTCACTATACACACACTCACTCACTGACTATACACATTTACACACTAACTTTATCACAAACTCTATGCCTTTGTTCACTCTGTATTTCTCTGCATATCTGTAGTTTACATACTTTTTTTGTCTTTTTGTACTTTTTTAAGTCACCTTGGATAAAAGTGTCTGCTAAGTGTAATGTAATGTAATAACTTAGCCACTAACATGCACTTTTACACACACGCACACACACTCAAACACACACCACATCACACACACACACACACACACACACACACACACACACACACACACACACACACACACACACACACACACACACACAAACACACCACATCACAAACACACACAAACACACACACAAACACACCACATCACACACACACCAAATCACACACAAACACAGACACACACACACACACACGCACGCACACACACACACACACACACACACACACACACACACACACACTCTTTCCCCCTGAAATGCACTCCACTGGTCGTGCTGGGGTGGCCCGCGAGGGTGGAGTTAAGAGGTGGGGGCTGGCCTGCAGCACTGGAGCCCCAGAAATATTATAGCTGCAGGGCTGTATCATGAGCTCATATGTTGTGAGGCACACAAGGGCCACAGCCAACACTCTTACATTCTGCTACATGCATGCACACAGACACACACACACACACACACACACAGCCAGCAGTCTTACACTCTCTGCTACATGTGCACCCACACACACACACACACACACACCCAAACAGATGTTTCACACACAGACATGCATACACACACAACATTTATACACACACACACACACACACACACCCACACCCACACACATGCTCAAAAACACACACACACCCACACCCACACACATGCTCAAAAACACACACACACAAACACGCACAGAAACATACATAGACACAGAGATAAGGCATATGCACAGAACCCCCCCCCCCCCCCCCCCCGTTTTACTCTCTTTTTCTCTCGCACACACCCAAACACATTTTTCTGTTTTCCATTTCCGTCTGTGGGTTGTTCAGAGTACAGCCCTGGGATGAGGGAAGCACACAAACACACAGACACACACACACACACAGCACCGCTGTGTGATGAGGGAAGCCTACGGTATTCCCAAAGCAAATCAGGGTGCAGTGCAAATGAAAACAGGACAGTGAGAGAGAGAGAGAGAGAGAGAGAGAGAGAGAGAGAGAGAGAGAGAGAGGAGAGAGAGAGAGGGCAGGTGGGGATAAGAAAAGGGCATGTAACCGTGTGAATGTGTGTGTGTGTGTGTGTGTGTGTGTGTGGGTGTGTGTATGTGGGTGTGTGTGCGTGTATGTGTGTGTGTGTGTGTGTGTGTGTGTGTGTGTTGGTATTTATGGTGACAAATAGGCCTTGTGCTGTTTGGCTCTGTGGCTGTAAACTGCTGCAGCTTCATCTGGGAAAGTGCAGAGTGGGCCTTACTGCAGCTAGATAGCAGGTTATACATCCACAACCACACACACACTTACACCTACATACAAATCTCCAGGGAAAAGCTGTACTTGCACAAACCCTTCTGCTACTTCCACACACACACACACACACACACACACACACACACACACACACACACACAGACACACACACACACACACACACACATACACTTTCTTAGAGGATATTCATGTAAAGCAAATGCAGAGGCAGAATAGACAGAGACAGTAAATGCAGCACGAAAAATGGCAGATGAAACGGTTTGAACCCCGTCCACCGACAATGTTTTTAGGTCGAAATGGTAAAGTTTTTATTCTTTTCGACATTTCGTCCACACGGCACTGCTGTTTTGGGTGCCCGAAAATGATACTTTTTGAAAACGGGTTCCAGAGTGGAAAAATCTCAAAAAAACAAAAACAAAAAAAAAACGCCATCCTTGCGTTGTGTGTGTACAACAAAACGCAAACTTTTACAAAGTGGTTGCTGTCAAATAAATTGTTATTTAAATACCTTGATGTAGGCTGGCTGTTTCTATCGTTTGCCATTAAGCATCGCTAGTAGGCTATAAGTCACTGCATGCACATGGATGAGTTGAATTCGATTGGAAAGGGATTGGGATCGTATCGAATTCATGTGCACAGGCTAAAGATCGTATAGGGATTGGTTTCGCGAATCCGATTGCAACCCCTGACTTAAGCCGATGTTAGTCCGCTTGGTGCCGCCTTGTGCACGGCATCGGATCGGATTTGTGTACTGCGCATGCACTGGAATGCACTGCTTGTAATATCAAACGCCAAAGGCACAGTTCGTGTCGTATCAAGGAAACAAAAAATGCTGTTTGTTCGTTCATACGGACTTCCAAACAAAGAAGAATGCACAACATGTATGCAAATGCTGCTGTGTCAACCTCCTCGGACGCCATCTTTGTTTGTATGCCACCAGATACGTAGTTTGTTTATTTTCTTTTTAGCAGCCGTCAACCAGAAGTAGTTCTTACACCACTTGTTGAAAGGAATACATTGCCACCTAACGTATCGAAAATGGACAGATCTCTGACCATTATCTGATTACACGAACTCCATGTGCACTTGGATTTTGGGACACACCACCCGTTTGGTAGCAACACCAAATCCAATCCCAATCCAATCCGATCCTACCATGTGCACGTAGTGAAAAAAGACTTCTCGTAGGCTTTCTTTCTTTATTCTTAATGAAAAAAAAAATCCAGGAGCGTTGTCGTGTGGACAGGCCCTCAGATTTAACACAGATTATGGTTAGGTGTTAGATCTAACATGCCGCGCTGCACCCCCCCCCCCCCCCCCCCCAAACACACACACACACACACACTATAACCCCATCCCCCATCCCTGTGTGGTGTGATTGCCGGGGCAGTCGGCGAGGTGTCAGGGTTGGCAGCTTTGAGTCAATGCCCCACAATCGGCACTCATTACACAAGCTTAGCTCAAGGTTAGAGCTGCTCTGAGAGGGCATCGATTCTCTCTCTCTCTCACAGACACACACACACATACACAATAGGCCAGTTAGGCAGCCAGAAGTGAATGATGAAAAGCAAACAAGCATCTCTGTCTGAGGCCCCGTCCACACGACAATGTTCCTGGATTTTTTTCTTTGCCGGTTAAAAAAAAAGTTGCGTCCACATGGCAACGGAGCAGTAAATATTTACGTCCACACAGGAACGTTTTCATTGCGTTTTCATTGCAGAAGGTGTGCTGTCCCAGCTTGAGGGGCATGATCAGAAGCGCAATGATTGACTTTAAACATGTAATGTATGTTGATTTTAGCAATGTGCGTTCTAGTTTAGATGGGTCGGATGCAGCGACAGTTGCCCTATTTAAAAAGCATGACGTGAAAAGCGTTTGTTGGACTGAACTAGCGATACAAAAAACATCCTATAGTTCAATATCAGAAGGTAGAAACAGTTGCATTACACATAGCATACACTGCAGACGATTTTTACCCCAAAGTATCCCACAGCAACCTGTTTGTAAAAGTTTGACGCTGTTGTGAGATGTCACGTCGTTAAAGTGACCTATTTAAGCGATACGGAGCAGAACATGAAAAAATGAAGGAGCTGCAAATAAACTTGAGACAACTGCGCAATTGTTCGCTTAAAACATGTCATATGTTGATTTTAGCAATGCGCGTTGTTACTGATGGGAGCTGAAAGCAGCGAGAGTTGCTATTTAATTAATTAAGAATAATAAAAACCTACAAGAAGTATTTGTTATAGCCTACTAGCCATACAGACAGTTTAATGGCAAAGGATAGAAACAATTGCACAACAGCCAGCCTACAGTACAAGCTAATCAAATCACAATTTATTCGACAGCAACCAGTTTGTAAAAGTTTGAAGTTGTTGTTGTATGTGCAGCGCAAGGTGAATGGGCGACGACGTCATCGTTTTCAAAAGGTTGCGTTTACACTGTCCACACGAGAACAAAACGGCGGCGTTGTCAGACTTTCTCACTTTGGAACCCATTCTCAAAAAGTATCATTTTTGGTCACCCAAAATACCGGCGCCGTGTGGACGGAAGGCCAAAACGCAAACAAACTTTACCGTTTTGACCTGAAAACGTTGTCGTGTGGACGGGCCCTGAGACAAATCCAGGATCGCAGCTGGAAGTACTGTGTAGAGGTGTGAAGGAATGCTGACGGGCAGGGCTAAGGTGCTGGAGGAACAAAGAAAGGCCAACAACACACAAACACACAGAAAGAGAGACAGAGAGAGAGAGCGAGAGACAGAGAGAGAGAGTGAGAGAGAGAGAGGGAGAGAGAGAGAGAGATAAAAAACTATAGAGTAAAAACTGGAAAACAGTAGAAAAATAGAGAGATTTAGAAAGGGCCAAACATAAACACAGACAGACTGTACAAGGGCAGGAAAGCCCATGGTATGCTTCTGTGGGTCTCCATGTCACCACTTGGACATGTCAAAAAGACACACAGATGTCTATCCATGTCTGTTGATTCAAAGCTTGGGACCATACCAAAAACATTCTGCATTGACTTTCCACATTAACCATCCATGCAAGTTCAAATGTTATTGTTAAGGCAAAGGCTGAGAGAGCCACTGAACAGATTATCTCATGTTAGTGTAGGCACACTGTCTGGAAAAAGAACGTCTTAAAACAGCTGGCGATGAGCAAGACGGGCCACATCAAACAAAAGATGGATAAATCTGGATAAATCTAATGAGCTGGGCCACTCACTGCTTCCTAACAGAAATAGCAAAGGGAGCAAAGGGGAAATAATAGATGCCTAATGATTTGCAGCCGGTGATAAAAATCAAGCTGAACCAAGGCAATGTAAAAATAGAGAAGGTAAATGATATGGTTTCAGCTTCTATGTGGTTAGCCTACATAAAATGCAATAAAATATTCCATCATGACACTTTAACAGTATAGCTTAACATTCTCGCCAAGAGATGTTCTGGAAAAGTAG
>CM050205.1:32717500-32745000 GCA_027475355.1 Coilia nasus | reverse complement strand
AGAGAGAGAGAGAGGGAGATGCATGAATGAGATTAAGTCTAGTGTTCTTGTGCTGGCTGGGCCTCCATGGCTCCACTCCTCAACGCTGCTATGTGTTTCCGCTGCTCCCCTAACTCAATAGAGCCCAACACAGCCCACACGACACACATCCATGCAGCCCAAACACGCTCCACCACACACTCCCAACACAGCCCACACAACACACATCCATGCAGCCCAAACACGCTCCACCACACACTCCCAACACAGCCCACACGACACACATCGATGCAGCCCAAACACGCGCCCAGCACACATGCTCCACCACACACTCCCAACACAGCCCACACAACACACATCCATGCAGCCCAAACACGCTCCACCACACACTCCCAACACAGCCCACACAACACACATCCACGCAGCCCAAACATGTGCCCAGCACACTTGCCCACCCCACATGCCCTCCGGCACCCTGTCAGCAGCATCAGCTTCTGGGGAGGCCACCAGAGAACCAGAGGACCCCCCTTCCTTTATTATCTTACACTCCCTCACTCTCAAATTCAAATTCAAAAAAGCTTTATTAGCATGACTCTGTACAGTATTGCCAAAGCATTAACCCTATGGGCCCTAGGCTATTTTCAGGGTATTTTTACTACCTTTACTTTTAAGCTCATATCTTGGTCATTGTAAGGGCCATACATACATGCTATATCTTGTTTATTTCAGGACAGTCTAGGCTATCTAGATCTGGTTTCATTTGGTGAGCTACTATTTGCACAGATTTTAGACAAAATATTAAACCAATAAAAAATCATATTGCGTATAACAAATGTTGTATTCTTGCAAGTACCTGTCCATAGGATGCTGTCAGTAGGGATATCTTTTCATATGTGAGTAGAACAGATTGTCTGCAATCTGGCAATCTAAGAACCATGATGGTGGGATATTCAGTGGCTTATCAATGTTGATAAATATGTAGTCTATGCCTGACGGAATTAAGGGCCTATTTTCCATGTAATGAAGGATGTTACATCAGGATTATGCAGGATTATGGATATTATGCAGAAATTTTCAGTAATTTCAAAACTCTATGAAATGTGTCTTGACAGAAATGCACAATAGCATTAGAATGGGTAAGTTCTGCTGTTGTTTAAATTATGCATTGACTGATAACCGCGAGTGTAAAATGGGTAAAGTAAAAATTTGTCAAATCATTACTTGGCAAACATTTGATCCAAATATTTGATTGTTGTAACGTGATAAATTAACGTGATAATATGTGCTTGGTGTCGTTGGAAAGCTGAGATTCTGTACTTTCTTCTGATGTGCATGATTTATCTGTCCAAACACGGGTGCGCGAGTAATTTCAACGAGAGTAATGCCTGTGCAAAGCGCTAATATGAGAGATTTTGGCGAATTTTTAAATATTAATATCTCGTCGATACTTGATCATAAAAATAAGCGGGAGGTCACATTGTAAAGCCCTGGTTCTGCTGTTTTGTTTGGTATGCCATCTCTCTACAATGTGCCGTTCCGGAGTAATTCAACAGAGAAGAATGGGTGTAAATTTGGACGCATTTTGCGTCCATCGGGGCAATAGGGTTATTAACAGTAACAAAAGAATAGTTATTTTTAAAAAAATTTATAGAAATGCAAATGAAAAAAAAAAAACACACACACACCTAATGTAATAAACAGAAGGGAAAATATTTGGAGTACATACACTTGACTGTTCTCTCAAAATGTAGCACGAAATACTCTCTCTCCCTCTCTCTTCCTCGCTCCCCTCTCACTTTCTCTCCCTCTCTCTCTCCCCTCTCTACAGCGCTGTCTTCTTCACTTTGTCTTTGTCCTTTCTCTTGCTGTTTGCTTCCTTGCTTTCTCTAGCCTTCCTTCTTCCTCCTCTAGTCTCTATCTGTCCTGTTCTTTCTCTCGCTCTTTCCTTGTCTTTCTCTCTCTCTCTCTCTCTCTCTCTCTCTCTCTCTCTCTCTCTCTCTCTCTCACACACACACACACACACACACACACACACACACACACACGTCTCTGTGTAGTGAGATGTACAAATGGATGTTTGGTAGCAGCTTTTTCATTTGGAATAATTCAGTCTACTCTTCTCTCCCTAAGGCCTCAGTGCAATCAAGACCAGCCCATTAAGGGCCCGCTGATAAACACCACACGCGCGCGCGTGTGTGCGTGCGCGTATGTTCATGTGTGTGTGTGCGTGTGTGTGTGCGTGTAAAAGCACCTTGCACGACTCCTCAGGACTGACCTGATCTTTAATTATCCTCAGTTAGCCTTCTCCCCTCCTCTCCCCTCATCCCTTCTTCTCCCCTCCTCTCCTCTCATCACTCCTTCTCCTCTCCTCTTCCCTCATCCCTTTTCCTCTCCTCATTTCTCCCTCATCCCTCCTTCTCCCCTCCTCAACCACCTTCTCTCCTCTCCCCTCTTCTCCACCTCATCCTCCCTTCTCCTCTCCTCTCCCCTCATCTTCCCTTCTCTCCCACCCTTGACAGAGCTCATTCTCTTCCACTCATCTATCTTTCTCTCGTTTCATTTCCTGCATGCGTACTCCGGTGCAGCGCGGGAACGCTTCATAAACAACATAAACAACATAAATCAGAGCGTGCCAAACACACTCCCTGGATCACACACACGGCTTCCCTAGCTCAGCCGCTCCGCAGCCGTAATGGACACCTCTGACACACCGTTACTTCACTGGCCTGATGTGCACAGCCAACACACACACACACACACACACACACACTGAGCCAAACACACACACACACACACACACACACACACAGGTAAACGTTCACATACACACACACACAATGAGCCAAACACTCACTCACTCACTCACACACACACACACACATACACACAGAGGCAAACACGTACTCACACACACACACACACACAAACACAAGTTGGAGTGGGGACTGATGGTACTGCAGGGAATATCATCAGAGAGGGCTGAGGGGGTAAGATGACTTGAGACTAAAGAGGGAAAGTGTTCAGCTGATACGGCAAAGAGGCTAAAACCACTACGATGATGTCTTCAGGTTTTCCGGAAGTCTTTCAGTATTGTACTGTTAGTCATGGGGAAATGCTAATTATACCAAATGCTAAACTGCATGTAATAAAAAAAGGAAGATAAAAGAAATAAAAAGACACCACAAATGCAGCCGTGTAGAACTGACAGTGCTGTCTAACGATCCTGACCGATCGGCTATTCTAATATAAAGCTGTGTGCCCTTGCAGGGCCAGCCGTCTCCAGGATGGCTTTGTCCGCACACTCTTCGAACACCACACCAGACCACACCACCCACACCCATACCAGACCACACCACACCACCCAATCCAACTCCACACCACACTGCCTACACCCACACGAGACCACACCACACCGATCCGCCCACTCCAGCTCCACACCACACTGCCCACGAACTCGACACCACACCGCCCACTGCAACTCCACACCACACCGCCCACTGTGCACCACACCACACTGAAAGGGCATGACACCCAGGGCCAGAAGGGCCGGCTGCAGCTGTTAGACTGGCATGTTCTGGTTGGCGTTCACTTCAATGGCGGTGCCCACAGAGCGGGGGGATGGATGGATGGATGATGGGCAGTCCGAGAAGACTGGAGCAGTCAGATGGACAAATGACAGAACAAGAGAGGAGAGAGGAGCGGAGAGGTGAGGAAAGGAGAGGAAAGGAGAGAGGAGGGAACAGAAGAGAGGAGCGAAGGTATAGGGGCTCCCTGGTCCACTTCTGCAGTGCTAAAAAAAGTAAACAAAAGTAAAAAAAGCTGAAGGACAGGCAGGCAGGGAGGGATGAGAGTGGCGGTGATGAAGGAGAGACCTGCGGGTGAGAGATGGCCCATGGTGCCCTGCTCAATAAAGCGGCCATTTTATGACCTCACCTTACAGCTGTTTATTTTTTAATAC
Organism: Coilia nasus; assembly: GCA_027475355.1. Classification (NCBI taxonomy): domain Eukaryota; kingdom Metazoa; phylum Chordata; class Actinopteri; order Clupeiformes; family Engraulidae; genus Coilia; species Coilia nasus. The sequence continues at coordinate 32,741,063 of CM050205.1, read as the reverse complement.
TCTCTCCAAAGGTCCATAAAGAACCCTCTCCTCTCTCTCTGTCTCCCCCACACATACAAATACATGCACACACACCATCCACAGTACAGACACAGTACACACACACACACAGAGGTATGCGAACGCGTGCACACACAGACACACACGCACACGCACACACACACGCGCGCAAACACACACAGACACACACGCGCACACACACGCACACACACACAGTCTTGTTTTCTCACTCAGATACGCTTTATCAGTGGATTCCTCCATTATTTCCTCTTGTACCATCTTGTTCTGCTCTCAGAATAGCTACGTAGAGGCTAAGAGATGCACTGTGTCCCCTTAGGTAAATATGTGCTTTCCGCCCACATACCTACAGTGTATTCTTTCCCCTGACACTACAACCCCTTTTAAAACAAAAAGCATGCATACCGTAAAAAAATAAATAAAATATATATATATATTGCTACCAAAGACACTTATTAGTTTAGTTAAGATAATCGGGTTTGCTTTGGTGCACCACGGGAGCTCAGCCAACTCTCGCTATGACAGGAACAGCTGGGCTAATGCTCCATATGGCCGTTATAGCTCTTTCTGTGCTTGCATGTAGCTGTCTTCAATGATCTGCACATGCACTGTCAGGTCAACCAGATCAACAAAGTTTTGTTGACACACTATAACGAGAACAGCAGCGTCCCCTGTTCAGCTCTTTGGTGAGACTCATGCACATCTGCACAAACACACAAAAGTGACTTCTTCAATGGCAAACGCCTACCATGTGGTGGGTTTCAATTACTATAAAGTGCCAAGACCATCTGCATAAGTAGAGACATTACACTACCACAGCCACATGTGTGATATTAAACTGCACATGGACACTTTGTAAACACCATGTATGCCATATGTGTTCTTAAAACTTTACACAAAGATTAAAATGCATTGTGGATATTTTTTAACCGTTTGAATGGCTGTTGAGCTAGATACTGTACAGTCTTGCGAAGCTACATGTATTTTGGGTAACGTGACATCAGGAACACACTCACACACACACAGAAAGACACACACACACACACACACACACACACACACACACACACACACACATGCATGCACGCATGCACACAGACCAAGCCTTATTACCAGAGAGGTGGTTAGGAGTGGTTTAAAGCCAGAGGTGTGGGTTAGAGGAGAGGAGGAAGGAGAGATGCGGGGAGGGAGGGATGAGGGGAAAGAGTGAGGAGGGAGGGATGCGGGGAGAGAGGGATGAGGGGAAGGAGTGAAGGGGGATGGGGGTGGAGGCATGCCTAAAGAGCAATAAGTGATGGGGGAGAGCCTCCCCAGTAGCTCCTGACCCCCCCACCCACCCACCAGCTCAAACAAAACTGTTCCAAAAAGCCGACAAACAAATAAATCAATATAAGAAGAAGAAGAAGAAGAACACACACACACACACACATACACTAAGCCAATAACAAGTTCTACAAGCTCACCAAAACAAAGTTGAGGAAAGCACCATTTCAAAAAGATTACAGCATTTCACCACAGGAGAATTGATGTGTTTATTGCTGTGTGTGTGTGTGTGTATGAGAGTGTGTTTGTATGCGTGACTGTGTGAGGTGAATCTTGGCTCTGAGGTGTGATGTGTGTGTGCAGGTGACCCACAGGTGTGTGTGTGTATTATGTTTGTGTGTCTGGTGTGTGTATGTGTAAGATGGATCTTGAGATGGTGTGGGGGCTGTCTGGGAGGCATCTGTGTCACCTGTGTAAAGGGGCTGACCCACAGATGCGTGTTTGTGTGTGTGTTAGTGTGTAGGGGCTGACCCACAGATATATATATATGTGTGTGTGTGTGTGTGTGGGTGTGTATGCTTACGTGTGTGTGTGCCTGCGTGAGTGTGTAGAGGATGAACCACAGGTCCGGTGTTTGTGTGTGTGTGTGTGTGTAGGGGCTAACCACAGGTGTATTTCCTCTCCTGCGTTAGCCTTGTCTGACCCTGAGCCCCATGGGGTAAGGAATCGATGTGCTGCCAGCACTGACCTACGGACAGAGGACTAATTAAAGTTCACCAGCACCACATGAACCCTCCAACTGAGCACACACACACACAAACACACACACACACACACACAGTAGATACATACACATGCACACAAACACACACACACAGTAGATACACAGACATGCACACAAACACAAACACACACACACCACAGACACACCCACCCACAGACACACACACACACCTACACACACACACAGTAGATACACACACATGCACACAAACACACACACACACACACTCACACACACACACACAGTGCATGCACACACCTGCAAATGAATGCATAAAAGCACATAAACTTAGTGAGGAGTACACTCACTGACTGTGAGCCCAATTATGAAGCCCCACTTTTCAGTATCATCTATGCTTCAGCTGGTGCACACACACGCACACACGCACACACACTGGAATAGTAAAAACAAGTACGCACGCGCACACACACACACACACCACCACCACTACCACCAGCACCCCTCCCAGCCCTAGCACAAGTCCCTTTCAGAATGCTAATGCTTCAGCCTTCCTTTAGCTGCACAACCTCTCTCTCTCTCTCTCTCTCTCTCTCTCTCTCTCTCTCTCTCTCTCTCTCCCTCTGCCCCCTGTATAAGACACGTGCCAACCATTAGAGGGGCGAAAAACCCACTGTAGTGGAAACCCAACTTATCTCTCTCTCCACCTCTCCCCGTCCTCCTCCCCCACTGTGTCTCTCTCTGCCCCCCCCCATCTATCTCTATCTCTCTTTCTTTCTCTCTCTCTTCCTCTCTTTCCTTCCCCCCTCTGTCTCCCTCTCCCCCCTCCCTCTTTCTCTATCTCTCCCTCTCTTTCTCTAACCCCTCCTCTCTGTTATGCCAATCTCACCTCTTTTGCAGCTTTTGATATCACCTTGATGTGATCTCCCTCTCTTGTCTAATTTCCAAGACTTGGAGTGCTGTGTAGCTAATACAGCAGCACCTCAGACGGCAGTCTCCAACACATCACACACACACACACACACACACACACACACACACACACACACACACACACACACACATACACACACATAAGTGCAATCACACGCACACACACACATGCGCGCACACACACGCACACAGATGAACACGCGCGCACACACACACAAACACACACACACATACACACACACAGAAGTGCAATTACACACGCACGCACACATGCGCGCACACACACAGACATACACACACACACACTCACACTCTTATATACTCCCACACACACATGCATGTGTGTGTGCAAGCACAACCACACACACACACACACACACACACACACACACACACACACACACACACATGCATGCAAGCACAAACACACACACACAAACACAGACACACACACACACACACACACACCCACACCCACACCCTTTCACTCTCCATCCTACTTTGTCCAAACCACTCTCTGAGGCAATGGCAGCGCCCACAGGCACAGCCCATGAGAGCAGGCACGTGGCCACTCCAATCTAGTCCATGCAGACCCAGTGTGTGTGTGTTTGGAAAAACAAAAACATTATACAGTCTTGGATGTGCATTACTGCAAAGTGATACAGCACTTGCCTTGTGCATTGAGACGAAAGTGAGCAATGGAAATGTTACTCTCCAGCGTCACGCGGACAGTTTGATGTCTGAAGGCATCATGTCCAAATGTCTTTTCAATGTGAGACTGTAAACCAATGCCTCAGTGGAGACAATGGAAAAAATGGGCTCTTTCTTCTCCTCTCTTTTCATCTCTCTTCTCTTTTCCTCTCCTCTCTTTTCCTATCTTCTCTTCTCTTCTCTCCTCCCCTCACCTCTCCCTTCCTCCTTTCTTCTTCTCTCCTCTCTACCTTTCTTCTTTCCTCTCCTCTCCTTTCTTTTCCTCTTCTCTCCTCTCTCCTCCTTTCTTCTTTCCTCTCCTCGCTTCTCCTCTTCCTTCCTCTCCTCTGCTCTGCTCTTATCTCTCTGTGTCTGTCTGTCATAGAGAAGCTCACATCTCGTGCTGCTGGCTGGGGACACTGGGCCTTATTGCTCTCTCTTAACTGCCTGGCACAGGAGCGTTGCCAAGTTGCAGCTTGTGTACAGCTCAGCCAATCAAACGACAGACCTGCCTCTCGCTCCGAGACCAGCTTTGGCAACCACCTCCAGCTCAACGCCACAAACTCACCGTGGCATCCCTCTCAATTTTCATTACGGGACTGGCAGCACACACACACACAGCAGACACAAACACACACACACATTCACAAGCAGATTCGCAGTAACTCACTCAAATATAAACACACATACACACAGAGAGACCCACACACAGTCACACACTTGTGCAGACGTCTACTCGCTCAACATAGACAGAGGCAGAGACACACACACACACACACACACACACACACACTGGTGCTTGCATACACACTCTCTCTCTCACACACACAGACACACACACACACACACACACACACACACACACACACACACACACACACACACACACACACACACACACACACACACACACACACACACACAAACACTCAAGCAGTGATCCTTCCACATACACAGACACCCACATGTGCCTATCCCTCATCTAGGAGTGGCTGGAGCCTGGCAGTGTGTAATTGGGCCCTCCGTACGTGTCTGTTTAGGGGGGCTTGGTGCGCCGCAGCCGTCCCCTGGCCCTTAATGATTCCTGTGCACGGCTCAGGATGGCTATTTAACGGATCACTTCTTCCTGTGGCTCCTTGTTAATTCCAAACAAAGTTCTGTGGAACGCGGGTGATTCATCACTTTCACTGGCTGACTTAAAGAAAGAAGAAGAAAAAAACACAGAGAAAATGAAAAATAAAAATGAGAAAGGGGTGGAGGGGGGTGATACACAAATGGGGTATATGCTCAGTGCTGACCAAATGCCATTTATAATGCTTACTGAGATGGTCTGGTGCATGCTGGGTATAAATGCTGGGACGACAAAATATTCACTATATTCACATCTCTCCTCTCTCTTCCTCTATCACTCTTCCTTTCGGTGTTTCTCTTTCCATCTATTCTCCATCTCTCTATCTCTGCTTATATCTAGATACCATCTCCTCTTAATCTCAGTTCCCTCTCCTCTATCTCAGCTGATTCTGCATCTCTCTCTCACTCTCTCTCCCTCTCTTTCTCTCTCTTTTTGTCTCTCTCTCTTATTCCCATCTATTATACAGCAGTTGTTCTTCAGGTTACCATAATGTTACCCATGGAAACAATTAGTCTGGCAAGAGCAGCAGCCTCACATTCGCAGACAAAAAGCATAACAAGCCACCACCTTTCTCTCTTAAACACACACACACACAAACACACACACACACACACACACACACACACACACACACACACACACACACACACACACACACACACACACACACACACACATTTTCTCTTACTCACAAACACATACTCAGGGTGTTGCTGCAGAAACCACAGAATACAAAGCAAGTACACTCCCCCTTTCTCTCTTTCATATATATAAGTGCGTGTTTGTGTGTATGTGTGGGTACATTAGAGTATTCCACATTGGCCAAGGTAACATTTAAGCACCAGGAGGAAGACTAGCAGGCAGCACTCCAAACCAAGGCCACAGCTCCACCATTAATACTTAAGCCCAGCCAAGCACAGCCCGGCCCAGCCCAGCCCGGCCCAGCGCACATCTGCTCCTGCCGCACAGCAGACGTGAGCTGGGCCCAGAGTCTCCCTGTGGACCGGCGCCAAGCTCACAGGCAGGGCGTTGGGAATTCACTGCATACACAGTGTGCGTGCTACCCAAAGGCACTTATGTAAGCTAAGTCGGTCATGCAAGATATGTCTTAAGTCAGCATTGCTCAGCTTAAAGGTATACCAGTAAAAGTAACTGACTGTGTATATAGTAGTGACTGCTAACAGGCAACGCAACATATGCTATGCTAAAGGATGTATGCTATACTAAAAGGTGCACATTACCCCCTAAGATGTATGGTTTTATAAAGGCAGTATAAAGGCAGTATGCTATGATAAAGGATATGCGCTACACTAAAGCCAAAACATTGGGAGTTAGCCCTGACTGGAGCATTAGCAGCACTAGCAGCTTTAGCCAAAGCAGTGGGACAGTGCACATGGTCCAGCTAGCTCAGTGTGTGGAGGCTAGCCACCCTGCTGTCCTCTGACCTTACACTCGCTTAGTCAGGAATCAGCATGTAGCGCTGAGATGCAGCCCTGTTTGAAGTCTGGCAAGGGGTTAGTGAATGAAGGCTGCTGTGTTTGTGTGTGTGTGTGTGTGTGTGTGTCAGGGAGGGTGGGTTAGGGGGGCAGATTTGCGGCTTGGTGTAAATTGGGAGCTCCTTGTGGTCAAAGGGGCCTCGTAAATAGCGTGGTGAAGATGGCAGCAGCTGCCAGGCGCAGTGGATTGATGGAGCTGGGGGGGGGGTGTATGTGTGTAAGGAATGGATGAGAAACGCATCCATAATAAAGATTGCATCAATCTCATCAATCAGCCACGTGCAAAACAGAGAGGATGCACACGCACGCACACACACACACACACACTAGGGGAAAGTGGTGGTCACCTAGAGGATGGACACAGTGACCGAGCAGCACTGACTACCCAGTGCTGAACTACGGCATTGGCACATGCATCGCACTCTGTCCCTCTACACACTCCATAAAGTCAGCAGGACTTTGTGTGTGTGTGTGTGTGTGTCTGTGTGTGTGTGTTACTCCCTAGCGGCTATAACGGTGAGCTACCATGCATGGAGTGGGCCCATAAAAGCCACATAAATAGCCATAAAACTGGCAAGTAGCTGTGGCTAAATGAAAGCAAATGGAAGTGCATCCCAAAGTGCTTATATCCTTTCGTCAATTCTTAACATGTGTTTGTAAATAAACATGCTGATGTGTGTGAGACTGTGTGTGTGTGTGTGTGTGTGTGTGTGTGTGTGTGTGTGTTAAATGTAGTGAAAGCAAACACCATGCTACAATGCAGACCTGCATTTTTTGTGTGTATCTGTGTGTGTGTGTGTGTGTGTGTGTGTGTGTGTGTGGCAGCTTACTAAGTACAGGCCATTTTCACTGCTAGTTAGGGAGCTGACATGCTAGGCAGAGTGTTTAATGCACTAAGAGGCATGGCAGTGACACAGCCTGTGATCCCACAGCTAAGCCAGGAGTCACAGCGACACACTCATTCATACACACACACACTCTCTCTCTCTCTCTCTCTCTCTCTCTATTCAGACATCTCAGTTACACACAGGTATCAGACAATCAGTTTAACACTGCTACTCTGCCCTCCTGGACAGGACTACAAGCAGAAGCACTGGTTGTAATTAGTGTGTGTCTTTGAGGTTGTGTGTGTGTGTGTGTGTGTGTGTGTGTGTGTGTGTGTGTGTGTGTGTGTGTGAGTTGGGCATGTGTAATGAGAACGAAGCCATATGGTAGCTCAGCATGAGACTGACAGGGTGCAAGAGTGTGGATGTGTGTGTGTGTGTGTGTGTGTGTGTGTGTGTGGATGTATATGTGTGTGCTGCTTGATATGTGTGTAGCTATGTAAGTGTGTATATGCATGTGTGTGTGTGTGTGTGATAGTGTGTGTGTGCCTATGTTTGTGTAGTATGTGTGTATGTGTGTGTGTGTGTGTGTGTGTGTGTGTGTGTGTGTGTGTGGAAACATTTTATGTGCTTGTGAGAGCAGGCCCAGATATCTGACTCCTCCAGGGCCCCATCAATGTCTGACTGCTTGGAAGAATAAAGAGAAAGGCAAGAGAGAGAAGGACAGAGTTAGGAGGAGTGGGAGTTTATGTGTGTGTGTGTGTGTGTGTGTGTGTGTGTGTGTGTGTGTGTGCGTGTACGCGTGCAGACAAGTGTGCAAGTATGTGTACATGATTGTGTGTCTGTGACATACATTCACGTATGTGTACATGAATGTATGTCAATATCCGGTACATGAATTTTTGAATGGTCGAATGCGTGTGGAAGTGTGTGTGTATGGTGAGCTTGTGGGAGGAGTATGTGTATGTGTCAGTGAGGGTGTTTGTGTGTCATTGTGTGTGTCTGTGTTTCTGCCGCTGGGTCTTTCTCTGTGGGTATATATGTCTCCCCATCTCTGCCTCACAGTAAGTGTGTGTGTGTGGGTGCGCACGTGTGTGTGTGTGTGTGTGCATGTGTGTGTGTGCATGTCAGCTGATCGATCCCTCTGCCCTCCCCTCTGCGCTGTGGATCAGGAGAGAGGGATTAGGGGAGGAAGTGATAGAGGGGAAAAAAACAAAGGATCTTGAGGGAGAGAGAGAAAGAAAGAGAGACAGAGAGAGAGGGAGGGAGAAAAAGAGAGACAGAGAGAGACAGTGGGGAAAGTATTGAGAGAGAGAGGAGGGAGGGGGGTGGGAGTGATAGAGGGATAGAAGGAGAGAGACAGAGCGAAAAAGAAAAGGAGAGAGAGAAGGAGTGACACAGCCAGACACTGACAGGAGCCCAATTAAAGAGCTTCCCAGCGGAGGCCTCTGTCCCTCGCCTTGCTGTGCCTCGCCTCGCAGCCTGTACACAGACACACACACACGCCCAGCCCAGCCCGCACATCCAAGGACACAGCATCGGATACACCTTCCCTATCTCTCTCTCTCTCTTTCTCTGTCTCGCTCACTCTTACTCACTCTCTCCTTTTTCTCTCCCGCTTTGTTAAATTTATTCTCCTCACCTGCCTGTCTTTTTAATCTTGTCACTCACACACTTTCAACAAATTCAAATTTGAATTTAAAAGTGCTTTATTGCAACGACAAAGTAAGAACCTGCCTATTGCCAAAGCAGTCGCAAAACACACACACAAATGGGCTCTATAATTATGCCCAAAGCAGGTGCTCATTTCACTACATCTGTCTCATAATCATTGTCAATGACTCCTTGTCATTTGTCATTCTTTCTCAGCCCTCTCTTTCTCTCTCTCTCTTTGGCCTCTCTGTCTCTCTCCTTTCCACGAGGCCTGCTGCCCAGTCCAGAGAGGGTAATGGATAGCATGCACTCACACACACACATACACACGCGCGCACGCACGCACGCACACGCACACACACACACACACACACACACACACACACACACACACACACACACACACTGCACTACAACACACACCCCGCCAGCCTCTAGATGTCTCTACGGAAACCACCACCCACCTAGTGTGTGGATGGAGGGGCTGCCAGTTCCAGCCAAACCCCTCTCACACACTCACACACTCACTCACGCACACACACACACACACACACACACACACACAGACGCGTGCAAGTACAAAATTTATCCCAACACATTAAAACAAAATTTAAAATACCTAACACACACACAGCGCACACTAGGGGTGCTACGGTTTCGGATTGTATTCGAATCCGTTCGGTTCGTTTAGCACGGTTCGGTTCATTCTGTAGATCGGATCGGATTTCGGATACGCGAGATATTAAACTTGCTTGTTTAATAGAAAGTCATTGCTTATGCATTCTGTGTAGCGTACGACGCGCAAGGGTGTTTAGGACCCGGGGGAATGGTTTCTCTTCAGTACCGCCTTCAAAGACGCAAGAGCCAATGAGAATTTTCCCGAGCTTGCCTTCAACCTATTAGCGCTCCCACACAGACGCTGGGGAAGTTTCTGACACGGGATTCCGTTATATGATGAAGATAGTCGAGTATTTTATTTACTATAGTGAACGTGTTTGAGCACAGCACTAATCGAATTATTTAATGTTTATTAACACTGTAGTAAAAACACATGTATCTGCCCTTGCTCTTTTCACTTTGCACACCCCCAGTGGTGCACACACCACAGTTTGGAAAACCCTGCTGCATCCGAACCGTATCCGAAACCGTGGCCCACAAATCGTGGACCAAACCGAACCGTGGACACACTGATCCGTTGCACCACTAGCGCACACACACTGCACTAAAAGACAGGGCCTTGGTGCATATGTTTCAGACAGGTGCAGGTGCAGGTGTACCTGTGCTGTACATAGGCACAGGTGGCCATAGGCTCTTCTAACCTAGCAATAGGACTGAGAGCATGTGGAGAGTGTGTGACTAATGTAATGCTGGAGACATGGATTGGGTGTGGTGAGCATGGGTGGGGTGGAGGTGGGGTGTGTAGTGATGCAATGAGGCTGAGCTGAGAGCAAACGACAACACACACACACACACACACACACACACACACACACACACACACACACACACACGATGTCACCACGTCCCAGCAGCAGCAGCCACTGTGATGTGACCCATCTTTGGAACGCGTGCAGCTGCCCCCACACACATACAGACACACGCACGCACACACACACACACACAAACAAGCCTAACCCACCCCCACAATCAACACCCACCCACACACCAACTTACCTCCACCCCCCAACCGCACGGACACTCACTCATGCCCCTCCCTGGGCCATGTTTACGGGAACCGTGACAGCCAACATTGGCGTGTAAACTGCAGTAAGTAAATCATTTGAAGGTGACATGTTAAGAGTGAGACTGTAATGTTCACAAACAAAGCCACAGAGCAAAACCTCAGGTTCCTGGAATGCCCGCTTTGACGGGCTATTTAGGTGGAAGGTAATTCTAGTACTCCCATGTGTGAGTGTGAGTGTGAGTATGTGTGTGTGTGCGTGTGTGTGTGAGAGAGACAAAGTATGTGTAAAAGGCTAGAGTTTCACAAGGCAAAGCTGCTCTCTTTTTGTAATTCTCACATACATAAACTCTTTTAATTCATCATGTCCTTCTCCTTCAGCCCTTGTCTGCATCCTGGGATGTGATTAGATACACACACACACACACACACACACACAAATCAGAAGAGCACACACAACACATAAATCAACCTGAAGCGACCTAGCTTCACAAGAGACAAAATGAAGGCTTCACACAGTGAAGTGGTGCCCGGGGTGTTCTCAAGTGTGTGAGTGTGTGTGTGTGTAAGTGTGCGTGAGAGAGTGTGTGTGTTGTCAGAGAAAGATAACATATATATGTGTATAAGTGTATATGTGTATGTGTGTGTGTGTGTGAGGTGGGGGGGCTTGGTGTGTGCTGTGGGAGGTAGAACAGGCTCGTTGGCTCAGAGGATGTGAGCAGGAACAGAAGGAGAGGGTGGTGTAGTGTTTTTCTCAGGCCCCACTATAAATTTTCTGCGGCTGCCGCAAGTCCAATCTGGCCAGCGATGCACAACACACGTCAGTCTGGGGCATGCTGGAGAGCTGCCTGTGTGTGTGTGTGTGTGTGTGTGTGTGTGTGTGTGTGTTTGTGTGTGTGAGAGAGAGAGAGAGAGAGAGAGAGAGAGAGAGAGAGAGAGAGAGAGAGAAAGAGAGACAGAGAGGGAGTCTGTGTGTGTGTGTGTGTGTGTGTGTTACGGGAGGCTGAGGGATTGGTTGCCACGGAGATTCTGACATATCAGGCCGCACTCCCTGCTGCCCTTAGTTTAGCCCCGACAAGGCAGAAAAAGCACTGAGAGACGGTGCCGTAATTCACCATCCCTCTCTCTCTCCCTTCCTCTATCCATCCCTCCCTCTCTCTACCCCTCCCCCCTCTCCTTCCCTCTATCTCTCCATCATCTATTTTCTCCATACTATCTTCCCACTTTCACTCGGCGAGACTCTGCGAGTCTTTCTTTCCTTCCCCTTGCTCAGTAAGTGATGAAGCAACACTCTCTTTCTTGGCATTTCTGTTGTTGTTTTTCATTTCTTCTCTTCCCCTCTCTCTCTCTATATATATCTTTTCCTCTCTGACCATCCATCTCTGTCCTTCTCGCTGTCTTTCTCTTTCTCTCCTTCTCTTTTGTTGCTGTCTTTTTCTGTGTCTCACTACTTTCTGTCTTTGTCTCTCACTTTGTGCCCATGCATCTCTACCAACTCTCTCCATGTTCTCTCTCTTTCTGTTGCTATCTGTATACATCGCTGCATCTCTCTCTCTCTCTCTCTCTCTCTCATCTCTCTCTCACTCTCCTCCCTCTCTCTCTCTCTCTGTTAAAACCAGTCCTCACAGAGGGGGTAAAGTCCTTACTGCGTCTCTTCTCTCTCTCTCCAATCTCTCCCTCTCTTCACTCTCTTTCTCTCTCTCTCTTCTCTCTCTTTCTCTCCCTCTCTGTTGAGACCAGCAGCTAGGTTAGGCTAGGTCCTGCCCCCTCTCCGAGGTCCCTACAGCTCTGGTGCTGGCTGCTGAGCAGGGCCCCTAATAATTAGTGGGGAATTTTAATGAGCTTATCAGGTCAAAAGCAGCTTACTCCTCTAGGATAGTTAGCGTTTGTGTGGAAATTAGCCTGAGCGCAACGCGAGGCAGCGCACATTACAAAGGCACATTGTGCATGTTGATGATAGCATGAGATTCATGAGGGGCAACACAGACTTTTGACAAACTCTGCACCGCTCTGGAACAAAGGGATTAGCATGGCCTTAAATTGGCAAAGACGAGGACGTGCAACCTGGAGCAGTAAGAAAACAATAACAACAGCAACAGCAACAACAACAACAAAAACAACAACAACAACAGTTAAATGATGCCCAAACATGCTTTCATTAAAAAACAGCCATAAAGAGGCTACGGAAACGTCCCACAACCCGAGCCACATTTCCTCACGATGAGCTGAAGGTCTCTGGGGGAACAGAAGGCAAGGTGGAGGGTGGGTGCGGGGGATTGGGAGCGGAGCGGCTGGGAGTGTATGCAATCAGGGTATGAACAGCTATTCCACATCCATTGCCTAACCTGAATTCATAAAAAAAAGTACTGCATAACTGCGCAGTGAGTGGCAGAGTGATGTGTGTGTGTGAGTGTGTGTATGTGTGTATGTGTGTACGTGTGTGCATGGGCATCTGTGGGTGTGTCTGTGTGCGTATAATATCTGAATGTGTGTATATATATATCATAGTATGTGCATCTGTGTGTGTGTGTGTGTGTGTGTGTGTGTGTGTGTGTGTGTGTGTGTGTGTGTGTGTGTGTGCATGCGCATGTGGAGTGCAGTGGAGTGTGTGCAGCAGTGCGGTGCCAGCAGGAGCCTGGGCCTCCAGAAATACAGAAATGCCGAAATGCCCGGCTGATTAGCTGTGGGGGAAAGCTGTGTGAGCAGAGCACAGAGCACGGGTGAGTCTGGAAGATACATTTATTATGTTCTGCAACAGCTGTATCAACAGGGCTCTAATCTGGAATGTTAATCATGCTGTGTGTGTGTGTGTGTGTGTGAAAGAAGGCGAGAGAGAGAGAGAGAGAGAGGTGTAGGAATTTGCATTTAAGAGTGTGTGTATGTGTGTGTTTTTCAAGGCCAAACTCTCCCATGTTCATGCAAACAGGAGGGAAGGGTTGTGGTGGGCGAGGCGGGAGGGAAGAAGGTTGTGGTGGGCAAAGGGGGGGGGGGGGGGGGTGTCAGACAGATGGAGCATGGGCGTGGAACTGAAAGGAAATGGCTCTGGAATTGTGGGAGGCATGCTTAGAGGGCAAGAGTGGATTGTGGAAAAATTGGAATGTTTGTATGTGCGTGTGGTGTGTGGGTGTGTTGATGTGCGTGTGCGTGTGTGTGTGTGTGTGTGTGTGTGTGTGTGTGTGTGTGTGTGTGTGTGTGTTCTGTAACAGCGGGAGTGTGTGGATAGGGTATGGGTGTGAGAGGGCGGCTGTGTAGGTGGCAAGCATCCAGTGCCTATATCTCATGTTCCACTCAAGCTCCCCATTTCATCAGACTCCAGAAACACACACATACACACACACACACACACACACACAAAAGTAATCCTTTAGCCTCTTTGTGCACACATGTTAGTTCTGTCTAGAGGGAAATGGAACACCTCTCCCTCTCAAATCTTTAGATCTTCAAAAGAAGTAAGAAAAAAATGTGTATGTATCTGTGCATCAAAGTGAATGTGTGCGTGTGTGTGTGTGCGTTTGTGTGTGTGTGTGTGTGTGTGTGTGTGTGTGTGAGGGCATGTGTTTCATTCTGTCACAATGTAAATACAAAGTGCCCTTTTAAACTGCCCTGAAAATCTTTTACTGTACTTGCAAAACAGGAAATGACAGAAACCCACAAAAAAGGCACAGCCTGTTGAACTCTGGGAGATGTATTTCTTTTTGTCTCCATGCAGTTTCACTGGCGTAGTTGTGTAGGCCCGCGCTGTGTTTTTTTTCTGTGGGCCATGCTAAATGGGGCTCTTGTTCATGCCTCAATGGGTTGGGTTTAATTTCAAAGCTCATTAACTACTTGTACTTTATTAGTGGAAACGCTAGATCCCCTTCTAGCACTTTAGTGGTGGAGTGGCCATCTCACAGCTACTGCTCTAAATACAGGTCACGCATTCACACACACACACACACGCACACACACACACACACAGACACAGACACACACACATATACAATCGTGCAACTAAAATAACACGTGCACAAGGGGAAATGGTAACACCCAAAAACTCTCTCTCTCCCTTTCTCTCTCTCTCTCTCTCTCTCTCTCTCTCTCTCTCTCTCACAAACAGACACATACACAAATGGCCAACAAAGGCACTTCAAAAATTTCCCAGAATATGCACATATGCATTATGAGAGAGTGGTGGTGATTTACATGGTGGTGCACTATGTTCCCCCCCACTTCGTCCCGAGCATCTGTGCGTTCAATATGGTTCACGCTGTGACATCATCATTGCGGGACATCTTCCCCAGCCTTCCACCTGGGCACCAGTCCAGACAAAGAGGGATGGAGGAGAAGAATGGAGGAGAATAAAGGTCTGGGGTAGAGCAAGAGCAAGAGCAAGAGCAAGAGCAAGAGTCAGCATGGCCCAGCGAGCGAGCGAGCGAGCGAGCGAGCACCGGTACCACACTGCAGAGGTTAATGGGCCGCTCAGCCACAATTATCTGCCAGGACACTTGTTCGGCATCCCCCACCACCCCCTGCCCTGCCAGTGCTAAACGGAACCCCCAGCCCAGAACCAGCCAACCGGTCTGGTGCGGCTTGCCGTAAGAGCTCGTACACAGGAGGTGGGGGCGGTGGGGGGGCAATGCTCACCTACAGATGACTAGCTGTCAAATCTGCCGTTCAACAGTCACGAGTTATTTAATGATGAGACCTCGTGCAGCACAACCGTTCTGGGGTGAGTGGTTGTGAGTGATTTACAATGTGTGTGTGTGTCTGTGTGTGTCAGACAGAGACAGGCAGACAACAGGCCTCAATGCTCCTGCTAACTGCTACACCTGCTGTAGGCCTCCACCATTCAGACCAAGCACAGAGAAAGACAAAGACAGTAGGGCTGCACATTATTGGTAAAATGTGCGATACATTGCTGAATGTTGCGATGACAAAGGTGGGAGAAAGGGAGATGGAGAGGAAGAGGGATAGAGAGAGACACACTGAGATGGGCGAAAGACAGATGAAGAGAGAGGCCCATAGACACAGAAAGATGAAAGGCAGAGAGAGAAAGCAAAAGCGGCAAAGGGCATGATACAGAGACACAGACATACAGACATACAGATAAAAAACAAACTAATGAGAGAGGGAGAGAAAAAGGCAGAAAAGCGAGTGAGAGAGTGAGAGTAGGAGAACGTGAGAATTCTGAGAGTCGGTGTGATGGCGGATAGGACAGATTTAGAGAGCGGGCTTGAAAGCGATTCCTGAGTTATGACGTGTATGAAATATTCATGCGCTCTATGTGGTGGGGTGGGGGTGGGGTTGAGGGATGCTGTGGAGCGCTTAATCGAAGGGCTAAATTTAGCGAAGGAGGGCACCACCAACCACTGCCCTGGGGAGATGCCCAAAGAAGTGCCCAGGGACTTGCCACACTCCCTGCCACCAGGCTAATTAGTTCTACGCAGCATCAGAAAGGACACACACACATACTAACACACCAATAAAAAAATAAACACACAGACATACAAAAACACACATACACACACTTGCACACACACAATTATACACACACAAATAATAGAACCAAAACACACACAGATGTACAGACTACACCTGACTAAAAGGTGCAATGAAAAACATGCCACGCACAGCACAGCACACACATCACACAGAGCTTAAGGCTATTTATCTTAAGGGACCTTTTTAAGTAAAATAACACTGGATTGAGCTGTGTCTGGCCTTTGGACCCTGAACACTGACACAACCCAGATCTTCAGCAGAGGGATGCCACAGCTGTGTATGCATTCAGCTAGAGGCCCACGGATAAGGCATTGACACACACACACACACACACACACACACACACACACACACACACACACACACACACACACACACACACACACACACACACAGTTAGCACTGCCCGCAGGCTTACATAAGCTGCCAGTCGCTGGACCTGTTGTTTTTACAGCACTGCTGGGTCATGGATCATGTGCACTAGCCATCGACACAGGCAGGAAACTACATCAACATGTGTGTGCGAGGAAGTGAGAGAGAGAGACAGAGACAGAGAGACAAAAAGAGAGAGAGAGAGAAGGAAGGATGTTATATGATGTGTGTGTGTGTGTGTGTGTGTGTGTGTGTGTGGGAGGGGGAGGGGTGAGAAGCAGAGGAGAGAAGTGGAGAGTCAACTTTCCAAGGCCGGCCAGAGCCTGTGAATTCCACACACTGGCTGCTGTGAAGCGATGTTGGGCTAAGTTATTAAAGTGTCTGGGGTGCCTGCATATCGCCTTACTCCATCTCTCTCTTCATTTCATTTTGTAAAGAGGGTCTGGACCGAAATCTGTTGAGAAGCATGTAAGAGGAACGAGCAACTCCTGTCCAATCAGCAAACAGAGGGTGGGTTAGTGAGCCATGACGCTGACCTGTGTGCTACATTTGAATTGTAGTGTGTAGGTAGGCTAATTGCATATGTGACAACCAGGCGTTAGATACTGGGTAAAGGCAAAGGCACTTGCTTTAAACTTCGGCAGAGGCCACACCTCCAGGAAGATGTCGTTTCTCACGGCCTCCGCTTCAGACCCTCTGTACAAAATGAAATGAAGTACGAGGGGCTGGTTAACCAGGCTAAGGACGAGGAGCCAGAGGCTCCCTAACTCTAATTCCAGCCTGCGTAGGAGGTCGAGCTTCAGCGATGGTATTAAAGGGCCCTCGTACACCACACACCCTCAACGTTACACTGTGGTAACCAGGGAAATGCCTTACGCGTGCAATCGATGGAGATTTGCAAACAGCCTGATTCCCAGCCTTTTCTCTTTTTTTCTCTCTCTCTATCTCTCTATCTGCAATCGTTTGATCGAGTCACCTGTGGAAATTGTGCCTGATTGGCTCTGCTGTTTGGATGTTTTTTTTCTGGCCCACCCAAGGAGAAAGCATTGACTGACAGACACACACAGAGACACAAACACACAGACACATAAAAATACACTTGCACGCACGCACACACACACATGTGCTTTATTGAAGAGCTCTGATTTCCCCGTGTGTGTGTGCTGCAGTAACAGGAGCACTAACGGAGCACCTCGGACGAGACGACGGACACACGGGGCTACGCTAATGCACCTCTGAATAATTCACAGCGTACATCTGTCCTCATCACAATCAAGCAGCCATGACACACCAGTCAATATTATGAAAGCGGACATGCGCCCAGATACAAAGAAATCACACGGATACGCAAGCATGTGTGTTTGTCGGTGTGTGTGTGTGTGTGTCTGTGTGTGTTGCTTGGTGGAGAGAGAAAGATAAAGAAGGTGAGTGAAAAAGCAAGAGAGGGAAATGTAGAGAGACAGAAAGGGTAGTAAGTGAGTAAGAGAGAGAGAGAGAGAGAGAGAGAGAGAGAGAGAGAGAAAGACAGAAAATATAGTAAGAGAGAGAAAGAGAGAGAGAGAGACAGAAAAGATAGTAAGAGAGAGAGAAAGAGAGAGAGACAGAGAGAGAGAGACAGAAAAGATAGTAAGAGAGAGAGAGAGAGAGAGATAGAGAGAGAGAGAAAAAATGAAACAAAATGGCAGGATCTGTATTCAAAGGCTGCCCTTTTGCTGTTGAGTGTGGGGATGATTGCCTGAGCTGTGGTTACCGGCCAACCGATTCAGTGGGGAGCAGTCAGGCTTTTTGATAAATCAATCTGAACACAAGCTGCCAGCCACCACTTTTGTGTCTGTGTGTGTGTGTCTGTGTGTTTGTTTATGCATGTCTGCGCACGTCTCTGTGCATAAAATAGGTCTGTGTCTATGTATCTGTGTGTATGATTGTGCGTGCGTATACGTGTACATGTATAAGTGTGTGTGTATATATTATGTGTGTGTGTGTGACTGTGTGTGTTTGTGTACATCTGTGTAAAAAGTAGAATATATCTGTGTACATGAGTTTGCGCATGCGTGTTTGTATGTGTATGTGTGTGTGAATATGTGTGTATGTGTCACAGGTCTGATGTTTCATCTGTGACAGACAGGCCATGTAAAGTGCATCTCTTCTTGTGACCAACGCATGCCTGTCACTGCCTTCATCCCTCATACAGACACTAGTACAGCAGAGCAGGGAGGTAGGAAGGAAGGAAGGAATGAAGGCAAGAATGAAGGCAGGAAGGAAGGCAGGTAGGAAGGCAGGTAGGAAGGAAGAAAGGAAGGAAGAAAGGAAGGAAGGAAGGATAGAAGGAAGGAGGGAAGTAAGGCAGGAAGGAAGGCAGGAAGGAAAGGAAGGAAATAAGGAAGAAAGTAGGCAAGAAGTGAGGCAGGAAATAAGGAAGGCGCAAAAATCTGATGCGATTATTCTTGGAAAGCCAGGAGGCGGTGTTGGGAAAATGTCATGTCCGGAGCCTAATGAAGAGCCTTGGGGGAAATAAGTTAGATAAATTATTTAAAGTCTTTCATTTGAACGTGTCCAAAAAGTGTGCTGCGGTGATGCGCGCGGAGGCAGGAAAGGTCAGAGCCGTGTGGGTAGAGCTTAATTAACCTTGTGCCACCTTCCACATGCAATTATTTCTGTCACAGATCCTCAGGCCTGTGCTCTCTGCTTGCTACTCATAAACACACGCACACACACAGGCTCAAATACACACATTAACACACAGTGAACTGTTGCATTACGGGTTTGAAAAAATCCATTTCTCCCTGCTTGTGTGTGAGTGTGTGTGTAAGTATAAATGTGTTGTGTGTATGTGTGTGTGTGTGTGAATGGGTATGCCCATACTTGAGTGAGTGAGTGTGTGTATGAGAGAGACAGGTAGAGAGAGGGGCTGAAGAGGCATAGGCACCTCTTTCATTGAGGGCCTTGTTGTTGATGTTGTGAGCTGTTTGTGGCATAGTTGCTAGGGCCCCGCAGGCCTCTCGGGGCTGGCGTGGGCGTGGGGTGAGGTGCTCTCCGAGAGCTCCGCAATGCAGGCCTGATGTCTGATGCCTTCTCCATCTGCCGGCCTTCTCGCGCTCCGCTACGCTGCCGCTCGCATTCCTCAACACAGCGCGAAAAAGAACCAGCTTCCTCTCTTTCACTCTTTTTTTCATCATCTTCTTCTACCATCTTCACCTCTCCCTCCTACAGGACCTTTGCTGTATGGTTGCCGTGCATTTTCGGGAGTTTGTTTGGTCACCAAGGAAAGTTTACGTGTCTGTTGGTGTGTGTGTGTCAATACTGTACATGTGTGTGATAAGGTGGCACTGGCACATATGTTTCCCTCTCGGCCCACGCCTTACTGTTGGTTTGGAGATCCCACAGGGATTGAAACATTACATTTCACTCCGCGAAAAACATTGTGCAAACTTCAAGCATTGTCACTTGGGCTGTGTGTGTGTGTGTGTGTGTGTGTGCATGCGTGCTTGTGTGTGTGCGTGTGTGAGAGTGTGTGTCTGTGTGTGTACGCGTGTTTTTGTGTATGCGCATGTTTGTGTATGTGCACTTGTTTGTGTGTGTGAGGTATGTTCATGTGTGTTTGTGTGTGTGTGTGTGTGTGTTTGTGTGTGTGAGGTGTGTTCATGTGTGTTTGTGTGTGTGTGTGTGTGTGTGTGTGTGTGTGTGTGTGTGTGTGTGTGTGTGTTTGTGTGGGCATGACTATGTCTGTTTCAACTCTGCACCCACAGTTCCAGTGCCTACGCTGAGGGAGCCAGTGTTCCCAGGGCTGGAATGCCTTCTCTCCTCTCTCTCTCTCCTCTCTTTCTCTCTCCTCTCCTCTCCTGTCTCTCTCTCTCTCTCTCCCACCCCCTTCTCTCTCTCTCCGTCTCTCCCCTTCTCTCTCTTTCTCTCTCTCCGTAACTCCTGCGAGGCCTCGAGGGTGCTAATTGCTGGGCCGTTCCACTAATTCTGTGTTTCTGGGTTAGGGGCCAGCTGTCGGGTCCCTGGGGCCCCCCCTCTCTTGGCCCCCTCTGCCATGGCTCCACGCAGGAGGAGAGAGAGGAAAGGAGAGGAGAGCGAGAGAAAGAGAGGAGAGAGGAGAGGAGAGGGGGGAGAGAGAGAGAGCGAGAGAGAGGGGTGGGGAAAGCAGAGGAGAGGTGATTAACCCCCAGTGCTCCCTCTCCTGGGGTTTTGGTTGCTGTTTGTGTCGTTTGTGTACCTCTTCACTACTCCACATCACTCTGTCTCTCTCATTTTTTCTTGGGCTCACACACACACAGAGTAATACACACACATAAACCCACACACAGACCACAACCAGATACACATAGGGACACACGCAAAAACACAACCCCCCCCCCACACACACACACACAGACACACAGACACACACAGACACACACACACATACATACACATAGGAACACACACACCCTCTACAGAAAAGACAAAGTGAAAGTGAAAAACAGGGTGGGGAGCACAGGCCATGACTGTGTATTTTCTCTCTGTCTCCTCTTCACTTCCAAGTCCAAAGAGACAATCAGCCAGAGTGAGGGGTGGAGGGGGCACACGAGATGGATGCCTTGACTGCCGTTTGTGAATGGCTAATTGGCTCCTTTGTGAGCTGCCTGTCTGGGTGTGTGTGTGTGAGTGTGAATGTGTGCCTGTGTGTGTTAGCCTCATATCTGACTGACTGACTAGGCTGACACATCAACGCCACTTCTGAGGGAATATGGTGGCTCTTTCTGCCATCAAAGCACCCCAGGAGAAGTGCCTAATGTCGTTAGCCCTGATTGCTGCACACACACACACACACACACACACACACACACACACACACACACACACACACACACACACACACACACACACACATATACACACACACACATACAGGTTGAGGCCCACAAAGCCAAATGACACTCGTACTGAAGATCAATACTGCGGCAAAGTCGCCATTCTTTCTGATGCGACTATATGAAGCGCCCATCTCGGCTCGTGCTACCAGTCGGCATCACAAATACCTTTTGTTTCCACAACACAACAAGGCTGACAGTGGCCCGTTCTACAGGTGGCGCCACAAGTTTTAATGATTAGCTAATTACCGGCCAAATGAATTGGATGTAATTCATTCAATGACGCACAGGGAGTTTATCCATCGCAGAGAGAGAAAAAAAAGAGAGACAAAGAGAGAGCGACAGAGATGGAGAGAGAGAGAAAGACAGAGAGAAAGGAAAAGAGAGAGAGAGAGGGACAGAAAGAGAGAGAGACAGAGAGAGAAAGACAGAGAAGGACAGAGAGAGTAGGGGAGGGAATGCGAACAGACCTGAACAGTGACCACAGATGCCCAGCTGAACGCAGGGCCGCGGCAATGAACGAGCGGTAAACTAAGACACCAAGCATGGGGACACAGCTATATTTGCATGGCCACATAAATAAAAAACACACACAGTCATTATGGAACTCCCCGGCTCCCTGGACTATTACACAGCCAGTGTAATCTAAGAACAATCCCACAATGCAACACCTCTGGTGTGGTATACAACACAGCACACCCCCCCCCCCCCCCCCACCATTACTTCCATCTCTACTTTGCTATCAACAAGTCACTAGGCAGCATCAGTATATTTCCCCAAATATAGTGCCATAACTCACATTTGTGGCAAGGTGGCGAGGTGCGGCTAGCGATGTGGCTGCAATACGGCTGAGGTCTGGCTGTGGTGCGGCTGCGATGCGGTGTTGTGCCCGCATGAGTCGGCTGCTTGCACATCCCTGTGTGATGGAGTGCCGGGGAAGGTAATTTGCGCGTGAGCGAGTGTCCCAGAAGGGCCTGCGCTTATTTGCATTGAAATGAGCCGCCTCGCCTCAGCACGGCAGGGTCGACGGGGCCGCCACTAACCCCCCCCAACACACACACAGACACACACATACCACACACACACACACACACATACCCCTTAAACACACACACCCACCCACCTCACACACAAACTCATCACGCACACACAGACATACACACAGCCCCCACACACACATGCACCTCACACACACACACACACACTCTCTCTCACACACACACACCCTGTAGGAGGAGTGGATTAAGGCCCTCAAATAGCCCTGGTGCCACTCTTCTTGACTGGAGCCTTGGGCCAGTGTCTCCTGCTGTAAGCAAAGACAAAGGCTGCTTCCACCAGGCAGTGGCTTAGCTGGGCGAGATAACCACGGGGACAAGAGTGGCCATGGCCCTGGCCCTGACCTTGACAGCCTGCAATATTTCCATAAATATTTCCTACATGCTTTTACTATATTTATTCATCTTTTACTTCCTACATGCTTTTACCATGTCTTATCTTATGTATATTTTCAACAGTGGTTTGTGTTCCAGCACGTTCTATCTTCTCTACTTACTTTTTAAATGTTACTGTGCCTTCTTTTTTATTTTTTTATTATTATTTTATATTATTATTATTATTATTATTATTATTTTTTATTTTTTATTTTTTTTCCCTGGGACTGGGACTGTGCATAAACAGGAATTTTTAACTTGCTATTTATTACTTTTACCTGTGTAAAACACGTTGGGTTGTTCTGTGTGTGAAATGTGTGTGTGTGTGTGCACATGAGAAAGAGAGAGAGAGAGAGAGAGAGAGAGAGAGAGAGAGAGAGAGAGAGAGAGAGAGAGAGAGAGAGGGAGAGAGAGAGAGAGAGAGAGAAGAGAGTATGTATGAGAGTGTGTGTGCATGTTACAATCACGTGCATACAAAAATGTATGTGTGTGTGGGGGGAAGGGAGGTGTATGCATGTGTGCATATGGTTGTGTGTGAATTTGCTATTTATTGCTTTTACCTGTGCAAAGCACATGGGCTGGCTCTGTGTATGAAATGTGCTATAGAAATATAGTTGCCTTGGCTTGCAAGGAGTGCAAAGCTAGGCAACACAAGGACAAGGTGAGCATCCTCACAGCTGCATCTGTGTCCCATAAAAAGTGACTTAGTGAATAACAAATCAGAAACTATTTACATCGCCACAGCTGCCAGCAGACGTTTGTCAGTGTCAGTGTAAGCTTGACTGCGCTGTAGCCACACTCTTACTGAATTATATGATTAATTGAAAGACCACTCAGAATCTGTGTGTGTATGTGTGTGTGTGTGTGTGTGATGAGATGTGATGGCCCAGATCATTGCAACCCAATGAGCGGCACATCCTCAGAGTGCCCACAGGCAGAGCACATCTGGCCAGCACAAAGCACTGGAGTATGTGTGTGTGCACGCGAGTGTGTAT
>CM050205.1:32702500-32707500 GCA_027475355.1 Coilia nasus | reverse complement strand
TTAGAAGTGGAAGTGATCAAATTCTTCTGTCTCCTCTATCCATCTTTCAAATTGGCCTCTGTTATAGTTAGAAGGGCAGTAACTTATCAGCAGTAAATATGCAGAAGCTCCCTCAAGCAACTTTAAAACCATATAGGCCAAGTTATCTCCACGGACAGCCATGTTTGGCTATGAAAACTAAGTTATTTGGCTTTTCCCCTACATTTTTTAAAACGTAAAGAGACCTAAGATATTGCGCTGACCTGATAACATTCTGACAAAAATACATAAAAGGCTTGCGTCGCTATATCATAAACACTATGGTTGAAACATAAGCATCTTACAGAAATGAATAAACAGAAGTTACCAACAAAAAGTAAAAAATTAACATTGTTTTTCAAATATTTTGATCGTCAAAAACAGTAAGACATACAGCTAAAGCCTAAGCTTCTTTGTGCGTGTTAATGCAAGGTTGCAGGCATAGCTACCTTAATCTTGAAAAGCTTTAGCCCTGCTAGCTCAACGCGCTGTAGTTGATGATGCCTCCTGCACTGATGACATGAGGATTTCCCTGAGTGATACGCAGATTTCAGTCAGCCCTCAGTCTGCTGCATAACATGCTGACTTAGTGATGAGCAGACAATACCGTGATCACCACCCGTCAGTAATGTGCAGTAAACGATATGACTTGTTACTGAAGTCTTATATTGCAAACAAAATGGGCACTTTTATCTTGCTGGCATGCAAAATGATCTAAATCAATCTGAGAAAATCTAATGGCCAATGCATGGAAATATCAATCACCAGGCTTTTTTTTATATTAAGCAACTCTGTGTAGCTGGAAATATCATTATTTGCTGTATTTGTGCTTTCCTGAAAAATGTATTGGAACCGTGCTCAGTACCTGTGCAAACACACACACACACACACACACACGCGCGCACACACAGATCCATATCCACTAGAAGAGGAATAACAAAGAGAAGGGGGAGAAAAGTCAGCAGGAGACAGCAGAATAGACATCACAGACAGCAAGGAGACCGAGCAGAAGAGTCACAGAAACAAGACAGAGAGAAAGAGAGAGATGGTGAAAGAGACAGGGGCAGAGAGAGGGAGAGAGAGAGAGAGAGAGAGATGGCGAACGAGAGAGGGGCAGAGACAGAGAGAGAGAGACAGAGAAAGAGAGCAAGAGATGAGAGGTGTCTGTAGACAGCCATCAGTGTTGAGAGGGAGGACAGAGAGAGAGTGACAGAGGGAGGGAATCTGTGTGCGTTTGGCAGGCAGGGAGTAAGGGATCGGGAGCGTGAATGACAGCAAGCGTCTGTGTGCTTAGCAGACAAGTGCAGAGACACGAGAAGAGGAGGGGAGAGCAAGAACGAGAGGATAGATGAACAGCTGGAGCAGAGGAAAAGAAGTGAGGGACAGAGACAAACAGAAATAGAGAAACAGAGGGAGAACAAGAGAGAGATAGCTAGAGCACTGGAGAGGGAATCAGAGACAGGAAGTCTTTGTGTGTGTGTGTGTGTGTGTGTGTGTGTGTGTGTGTGTGTGTGTGTGTGTGTGTGTGTGTGGCTGTGTGTGTGTGGTTGCCTGAGTAACTGAGATTATGCATGAGCTCGTTGCCTTATCAGGTGACCTTTAAATTGGAGGCGCCGCGTGGCTGGGCGCCCAGGGCAAGCGCTGGGCTGTGATTGGCTGGCGGCCGCGGCCCTGCTGACAATGGGAACGAGCAGAGACAGTGGGCCTATCCGGAGGGGACAGTCTATTAAAATATATAAATATATCCCTCTATTTCTAGTGTCTTTCTTAAACACAGGAGAGGAGAGGACAGGAGGGGAGAGGAAAAGAGGGAAAAAGAGGAGAGGAGAGGAGAGGATGAGGAGAGGAAAGGAGAGGAGAGAAAAGTCATTATGTGCTGTGGAGCATGCTGAGCAGAGGAGGCAGGCAGCCACTGCCATTACCTGAACAATACCCCCCCCCCTCAATCTCTCCCATACTCACTCTATAGCCTCTTTCACACTGCACGACACGGGGTGGCAACACGGTATGACACGCTAATTTAACCCGGGACTGCAGTGTGAAAGCACAGCATGTTTTTGACCCATCTTCTGAAAAGGTGGGTTGAGGAGGTGTAGCCCAGTGGCACTGTAACATTACGCCACGCATATTGCTGGGCGTGTACAATGACGTGAATGACCCGTGCATCGGTAGTAAATACACCTGTCTGCAAAGTTTTCATTCAGTTTTTCAAAACAACCATGGCGGGACACACAGACTTGTTGCTGGCTCTTTGCACAACCATTCAATGGCAAATGACATGGTACTGTACTGCACCTGGATGCTTACTTGGGATCGCAAATATATGCAAAGAATACATTTGATGACAAATTACTGTAGCTATTGGTACCATCAGGTGAACTATAGCGCTATCATTAAATAATTTACTCTATCCACACATTTTCGCCCACGGTGAAAAAACACTTAGGGTGAAGATGCACTGGGCGAAAGGGGTCTTTGTGGGGATATTTGCAGTCACATATTTCGGGATATTCACAATATATGGAGATATATTGATGGATGCGATCTGGACATATGTTTTCTTAAGACTAGTAAACAGTAGCGCTATCATCAAACATCAACATTACTCTACAGTTTTCAAACATTTTAGTCTCACGGTTAAAAAGCACGCAACACAATGATTTGTCTCTCAAAATATGCTGTTTATTTAACATACAATGTTGTATAAATCGGCATAGCGTTTACCCTACCGTGTCCATTGTCATGTTATTGTTTTGTGTTTCTAAAAAAAAGTTTCCCGTGACCACGGGGTTTAAAATGACGCTACGACTACCGGGGTAACAGGAAGTGAACTCTCAATTTTTTTTTATTCAAAATCATGCACTTTCGCTAAGCCTTTCCATTAAAACACATTCCAAACAACACTGAAATGTGGGATGTTATTCCTTGTGCATTTACATGATAAAGCTGTTGGCCAACAGTCTAGTACAGCATTTAAATTAAAAACAAATTCCGAACTGACGTTATACATGATTTAAGCCAAATAAACAGCATATTTCGAAAGACAGTTTGCAGTTTGCCTCTGAACTCCTTGTTGGTGTTTTTGTAGTTCTGCTCAGCTGTTTATGAAACGGCAGTTTATGAAACGTCACCATACCAAACCCTGCGCCCCGTCTCGCCTCGGCTCATGTTCACATACGCCCCGGGTTGCAAGAAAGTGTAGGGTCCGAGGTGGGTCGAATTGGCGTGTCGTTTGGACACGCCACCCCGTGCTGGCAGTGTGAACGCAACAGACGACCCACTAATTTCAGCTGAAATTACCGGTAATTTTGGCAGTGTGAAAGGGCCTCATGTCTTCCTCCCCCCCTTTCTCTCTGTCAAATTCAAATTCAAATTCTCTTTATTGGCATGCTTGTGTGTATCAGTGTTGCCAAAGCTTACAAAGAACAATAACATAAAGTATTAAGGACATAAGAACATTAAGATCAATAAAGAACATTAAGAACACACACACACACAGAAACAAAAACACGCACCCACAACAATTCACTGTCCCTCAGGGTATGGCATGCTGCAACATATTTTGCTGCTAAAATATTATTGCTTAATTTGTTCATATTTGGTATAGTAAAGCAGAAAGTGCATCTCAGTCTCAACCTCACCAGTTGTACAGTAACCACAGACAGACACACACACACGCACACACACAGACACACACACACACACACACACACACACACACACACACACACACACACACACACACACACACACACACACACACACACACATACTTGGTCTCAGCCTATTTCATTTATCTCTCTCTCACTCACACACATACTCTCTCTCTCTCTCTATCTCTCTCTCTCTCTCTCTCTCTCTCTCTCTCAACCTCTCCTCTACTCTCTACCCTGCCCCCCTCTGGAAGTAGATGGCTGTTGTGTGTTAAAGGTGTACTTCCACGAGAAACCGTTTAGTACTTGCTCTTTTGAAATATGATAGGTCACCCCGAGTTGCATATGCATGCTGCATATCAAAATGTTTTTCTATCCCCGTTTTCTATATCAGTCAAAAGAAGACAATAGGCGGAAAAACAACTCAATGCGAAAAGGGCCTTCGGCGTGACGTAGACGTGAAAATACATATAAGAGAAACTGACCGAATGGGCTTTAAATAATGTTAGCCTGTTTGACTGACTCGCATAAGATTAGCAGGCTAGTTGAATGACTGAACTGCATTTAACCGGGCACTTGCACTGTTTTGTCATGCAAATATTACCATTCTGAAACGTTCATTGACAAACGGTCAGGAAGCGACTGTGCTTGTGCCATCTCTCCTTCCTCTTCGGATTCAGGATCAAACACATAAGGCTGTATCTCCGTAGACATTCTGTGTGCAGTTTTAGCGCTGTCAAGTTGACTTTTCCCCTTTACCTTACTCTGCTATCAAGTTGTGGGGCAAAGGAAGCTGCAGGGAGCGTGCCTCTGGTGAAATCGTGTCGTTCTCCCGGCCCCACCCCCTCTACCAAACTAAAACAGCCTGAAACAGAAGCACTAGAACATGTTTTTTTCATTAAAACCAGCGCACAGGGCAATTATTAATACTAGAGAACACCGCAAAATTAATGAAAATACGATGGAAGTACACCTTTAACAGCTGGGGGGCTGCTGGTGCTGGCTGGGTTTCTGATGCATGTTTCCGTGCTCACCCTGGGAAAGAAAGAGGGTCAGGGCAGACAACCAGGGAACCCCACCTGGAGAGGACAAGATGTGATGTCTACAAGTGTGTGTGTGTGTGTGTGTGTGTGTGTGTGTGTGTGCGCGTGTCTTTATGTATACATGCACTGGTAAAGAAACTGTGTATGTGTGTGTGTGTACATACATCAGCATGTGTGTAATTGTGTTGAATGATAAGATGGACAGAGCCAAAATGTGGGGTTAGAACCTGCAAGTTCATTACCAAACCCCATGAGCCAGCACACAAGCACACAAGCACGCACACAC
>CM050205.1:32677500-32697500 GCA_027475355.1 Coilia nasus | reverse complement strand
ATAATCACAGGTGCTAGAGAAGTGTATCAGGTATTTCACAAGAGGTAGTCTGCACACTGTTTTGCTCCAGAAAAAGACTTTATTTAACTTTACCTTGTTTTTAATAAAAACTTGTTTTTTCTTGAGCAAAACAGTGTGCAGACCACCTCTTGTGAAATACCTACTACACTTCTCTAGCACCTGTGATTATATATTTTTTGAATGTGCACACTTCTTCTCATCTTTTATAGAGACAGACATCCAACTGATTTATTGATGAGAAATAACGTGACAATAATGGTTACCAAATGAACAAAAGAAGTGTTAATTAAGAGTTAACAAATACATTTATACAGGATTTATAGAGAAGAGTTATTTTAAAGTGTTACTCTAACTTGTTTTACAGTACTTGTTTTTTCTGTTACAGTTTGCTTCAGTTTGTAAGTCCTGTTCTATTCCATCTGTTCTGCTTCGGGTCTTCCCAGTTCAATTTCCATGTAGTATTCAATTTTTGTTTACCGTATACATAGTAAATGTGAAAACACAGTGTATTAGTTTTTAGCACTTTTCCTGTCAGAGGAAAAAACTGTAATTTTAAGAGAGAGAGAAAAAAAGATATTTTTTGTGACTGAACACCACACAAAGGCCCTTTTCATGCTGAAAAAGAGCGATAAAGCAAGAGAGGGGGGTGGGGGGGGGGGGGGCAAGACAGAAGGGAAGACAGGGAGTGAGAGAGAGAAAGTGTGAGAGAGAAATAGAGACAGAGAGAGAGACAGAGAGAGACCAAGCAACAGATAGAGAGGGGGAGGGAAAGTGTGTGTGTGTGTGTGTGTGTGTGTGTGTGTGTGTGTGTGTGTGTGTGTGTGTGTGTGTGTGGTTGTCTGAGAGAGAGAGAGAGAGAGAGAGAGAGAGAGAGAGAGAGAGAGAGAGAGAGAGAGGTGGTGGCATGCCTGCCCACTGGGGCACACAGCTGCCCCACAGGAATAAAGGATGCCCTTCAGAAGTAGCCCTTCCCCCTACCCTATGGTCTCCTACACACCACACACACACACACACACACACACACACACACACACACACACACACACACACACACACACACACACACTGGGACTTCTGTTGAGGCCACTGTGTGAGGATGAAGAGCCTGCATGCCTTTACTGTGAGCATACAGCATACGCAGACAGTACATGTTCTCTCTCTGTCTCTTACACACACACACACACACACACACACACACACACACACACACACACACACACACACACACACTAGAACTTCTGTTGAAGCCACTTTGTGAGGATGAGGAGCCTGCATGCCTTTGCTGTGCGCATACAGCATACGCAGACAGTACATGTTCTCACACACACACACACACACACACACACACACACACACACACACACACACTAGAACTTCTGTTGAAGCCACTTTGTGAGGATGAGGAGCCTGCATGCCTTTGCTGTGCGCATACAGCATACGCAGACAGTACATGTTCTCACACACACACACACACACACACACACACACACACACACACACACACACACACACACACACACACACACACACACACACACACAGAGGAGCTTGGGGCTAGGCTGTTTGTTTGTTGGTTAATTATTTTTACTGTGCCATCAGGGCCACTGTGGGCCACACTGGGACACCCAGCGCGGGCTGGCGGGTCCTCTAAAAATAACTGCCCGTCTCATCCCAACATCCCTGCAAGTGTAAACAACTGAGAGAAAGTGCTGCTCAATGACAGGCTTTGTGTGTGTCCATGTGTGCGTGTGTGTGCTGGTGTGTGTGTGTGTGTGTGTGTGTGTGTGTGTTTATGGATATGTGTGCGTTTTTTGTTTGCATGTGGAATAGGGTATATTTGGGTATGTGGTTTCCTGTTTATGGGCAGTATGTGTGTGTGTGTGTATGTGTGTTGCGTGTGGGGCATGTGGGGGCAAATGTGTGAGCTTTTAAACTGGGACATCTCCTCCCAGGTGAATGGCGAGACTTCTCCTAATAATAACCCTCTCATAACTAGCCGCAGTGTATTGAAATGCTTGAACTGTTGGTATGATGAGTGTGTGGTAGA
Organism: Coilia nasus; assembly: GCA_027475355.1. Taxonomy (NCBI): domain Eukaryota; kingdom Metazoa; phylum Chordata; class Actinopteri; order Clupeiformes; family Engraulidae; genus Coilia; species Coilia nasus. The sequence goes on along the minus strand of CM050205.1, from coordinate 32,695,432 downwards.
GCAGTGTTGTGAGGTGAAAATTTGTGTGGAAATGATTTCCTGGAAGTGGGCATGAATGTGGGTTTTGAATGAATGACATTGTGTGTGTTTGTATAATGTGTAGGAATGATTTCTGAAAGGAATAAGCAAAATTAGATTTTGTACAATTACAGCGGCTCCTATAGGCCCAATTTTATGGCATGTGCTGTGCTTTTAGAGGTCTTTGTGTTGATCATGCCTGAGATATTTTATGCAGTTCCTACCTTCTTAGTCCAAAATATTCGAAATTCAAAATCCCAATTTTTCATTTAACCCATATCACTACGTGGCGCTATGCTTCAAGTGAGTGTTTATGGGCTGGGTCGATATGCCTCTGTAACACCGACATACTAACGCAAAATCGTTGTCTTGGGCAAAATTGTTGTCTTGGGCAAAATTGCTTCGGCGAAAAAAATCGCCCCCTATGATGAAATGTCACAAAATTTTGTACACATCAAAAAAAGGCTGTTTAGAGTTGGCATGTCAAATTTGACCAAATTTGAGGAATTAAAAGCTAAGATATGGACTTTTGAAGAATTTTAAGCTACGTGTTAAATGTTCGTTGACGTGTAACGTCGAAACAGTTTATCTCAAGAAAATTCCTTTGATAACTTTTTGTTAGCATTGTCTGTAGATGGCATATACCACATTTGGTGAGATTCACATGAACGGCCTATGACGAGTTCGTTCAGATTCGTTTTCGCAATGTTAAAATTTCACGGAAATTGTTTTTGTTGGAAGTGGCCGTCGACCAGTGTTTTCAATGCGTGAGGGTCAATAGATTTCACAATAAAAAAAATGGTTGTAATCATTAGCATTCTCTATATAAAAGGCAAAATGACATTTTGTACAATTACAGCACCCCCTATGGACCAAATTGTATGGCACGTGCTGTGGTGTTAGAGGTCTTTGTGCTGATCGTGCATGACGCATTTTGTGCAGTTCCCACCTTCTCGGTCCAAGATATTAGCAACTCAAAATCCCAATTTTTGCATTTACCCTTATCACTAGGTGGCGCTATGCTTCAAGTGAGTGTTTATGGGCTGGACCGATACGCCTCTGTAACACCGACATACTAACACAAAATCGCTGTCTTGGGCAAAAGTGTTGGCAAATTATTTAACAAAAACTGTTTTTTGACACCTAGGTTCGACAATAAACATCGCCCCCTATGACGAAATGTCACAAAATTTAGTACACATGAAAAGAAAGCTGTTTAGAGATGGCATGTCAACTTTGACCAAATTTGAGCAATTAAAAGCCAAGATATGGACTTTTGAAGAGGTGGCCCTTGGGGGCCAAAAGCTTGTAGTCGCTCAAAAACTTCTAGGGCTACATGCTTACAAAGATTTATGTCCCCCCTACTTCCAGTGTCCGGGCAATCGTTGATGGAAAATCGGGGGAAAAAAAAGAAAAAAAAAAGAAAAAAAAAGGGAAAAAAGTCGCGGCAACACTATAATGACTGCCTTCGCTAGCTTCACTGGCTTCACTGTATGATGAATCTATCTACACACACATCATGTCACATACACAATCATGCACCTAAACCCACAACCCACTACCACTCTCCTAATCTTCCAATCAGAAACCAGCTCTCTGATACTACTATCACAAACCTGCCAACTAATCTTAGTAGCATAAACCATTTTGCTAACCCTACTGTCACAAACCATTTTGCAAGTCCTAGTGTGACAAACCAGCCCACTGATCTTAATAGCATAAACCATCTTGCTAATCCTAATGTCCCAAACCAGTTCAGTAATCCTACTAGTATACACTATATTTCTAATCCTACTTTCAGTGCAGAGATGTCTGTTATTGTCAGGTCCTACACTGCTATAGTGTGGCCAGAGATGTGTGTTATTGTCAGACCATACACTGCTATAGTGTGGCCAGTGCAGAGATGTGTGTTATTGTCAGGTGGTACACTGCTATAGTGTGGCCAGAGATGTGTGTTATTGTCAGGTCCTACACTGCTATAGTAGCGTGGTAAACCAGCTCCTCGTACTTCATTTCATTATGACCGTCGCTAGCAAAGCTAGACGGGGAGACGGGCAAAAGTTTTTGCTGAATAACTCAATGAATGTTTTACCCAACAACATGACATTTTTGTGATATGTCGGTGTTACAGAGACGTATCAACCCAGCCCATAAACACTCACTTCAAGCATAGCGCTACGTAGTGATATGGGTAAATGCAAAAATTTGGATTTTGAGTTTCCAATATCTTGGACCGAGAAGGTGGAAACTGCACAAAATATGTCATGCACGATCAGCACAAAGACCTCTAACACCACAGCACGTGCCATACAATTTGGTCCATAGGGGGCGCTGTAATTGTACAAAATGTAATTTTGCCTATTATCTAGAGAATGCTAATGTTTACAACCATTTTGTTTTTATTGTGAAATCTATTGACCCTCACCCATTGAAAACACTGGTCAATGCCCACTTCCAACGAAAACAATTTCCGAGAAATTTTAACATTGCAAAAACGAATCTGAACGAACTTGTCATAGGCCATTCATGTAAATGTCACCAAATGTGGTATATGCCATCTATAGACAATGCTGACAAAAAAATTATCAAAGGATTTATCTTCAGATAAACCGTTTAGAAGTTACACATCAATGAACATTTAACATGTAGCTTAAAATTCTTCAAAATTCCATATCTTGGCTTTTAATTGCTGAAATTTGGTCAAAGTTGACATTCCACCTCTAAACAGCGTTCTGTTCATGTGTACTAAATTTTGTGACATTTCATCATAGGGGACGATGTTTACCGGCGACGCTAGGTGTCAAAAAACAGTTTTTGTTAAATAACTAATCAACAATTTTGCCAGTCTCCCCCTCTTTGACGGACACTGGCACATGCCAGTTCTAAGGCTACATGCTTAGCCTACCTACGCACTACAAATCAAATGTAGCACACAAGGTCAACGTAATGGCTAACGAACACACCCTCTGATCACTGATTGGATCGGCTTTGCTGTGGCCGACTACATGACTCTCAAGACATTCCGGTCCAGACCCTCTGTACAAAATCAAATGAAGTATGAGGGGCGGGTTTACCAGGCTACTGCTATAGTGTGGCCAGTGCAGAGATGTGTGTTATTGTCAGGTCCTAAACTGCTATAACGTGGCCAGAGATGTGTGTTATTGTCAGGTCCTACACTGCTATAGTGTGGCCAGTGCAGAGATGAGTGTTATTGTCAGACCCTACACTGCTATAGTGTGGCCAGAGGTGTGTGTTATTGTCAGGTCCTAAACTGCTATAGCGTGGCCACAGATGTGTGTTATTGTCAGGACGTACCCTGCTATAGTGTGGCCAGAGATGTGTGTTATTGTTAGACACACCCTGCTACAGTGGAGCCATTGCAGAGAGCCTCGTCAGGTGGAGGAGTAGAGCTGTGATTCAGGGTGAGGTTGTCACCTCCCACCCCACACTGCCCACACAGCCTGCACACGGAGCCTATTTCAGAGCCACTCCAGGCACACGGTGAGCGTACACCCTTAGTGCCATTGTGTGTGCATATACGTGCAGGTGTGTATTGATGTGTATGTGTGTCTGTGTGTGTGTGTGATGTATACCCACCCACGATGAAAGCACACCCTTAGTGCTACTGTGTGTGCATATACGTGCAGGTGTGTGTTTGTGTGTGTGTGTGTGTGTGTGTGTATGTGTGTGTGTGTGTGTGTGCATGTGTGTGTGCGTGTGTGTGGATTTGTGTGTGTGTGTGTGCGTGTGTGCACGTGTGTGTGTGTGGGTGTGTGTGTGTGTGGTGTATACCCACTCACGATGAGAGCACACCCTTAGTGCTACTGTGTGTGCATATGCAAGCAGGTGTGTGTTTGTGTGTGTGTGTATGTGTGTGTGTGTGTGTGTGTGTGTGTGTGTGTGTGTGTGTGTGTGTGTGTGTGTGTGTGTGTGTGTATGTGTGTGTGTGTGTGTATGTGTGTGTATGTGTGTATGAAATAGAGAAACAGAGGGAGAACAAGAGAGAGATAGCTAGAGCACTGGAGAGGGAATCAGAGACAGGAAGTCTTTGTGTGTGTGTGTGTGTGTGTGTGTGTGTGTGTGTGTGTGTGTGTGTGTGTGTGTGTGCTGTATATACAGTATGTGTCTCTAAGCCTTGTCTGAAGTCAAGTACTACCAAAGATTCCATCAGCACAGCATGTGTAGCTTACCAACAGCCAAAAAGTGTCTGCCCTTAATAGCCCAACAGAAAAACGAAATCCCACGGATCACAAGCAATTTGAAAGCCTAAGCAACTCAGCGTTGCCCCTTAGTCCCAGTGGACATCCACTTTGATGCCTAACTAGAGAAGGATACAAGCAGACAAGACAAGGGAGAAAGGGGGAGGCAGAGAGAGATAGAGAGAGAGAGAGAGAGAGAGAGAGTGAGGGAGAAGGAGAGGAAGAAAAGAGAGGGAGACCCTAACTAGAGAATGATAGAGGCATAGCAGTCAGGTCAGAGAGTGAGTGAGAAAGAGACAGAAAAAAGAGAGACAAAGAAAGAGTGAGAGAGTGAGAAGAGGAGTGAGGGAGGAGAGGGAGACACTGACTAGAGATGGATAGACAGGCATACAGTGGGTTTACATGGCAGTGTAATAATTCGAATCATTGGCTTAATTTGACTTAGAGTTTTCATGTAAACACCTTAATTCGACTAGAAATCAGACAACCATAGTCGAGTTAACACCCCGAGATAACTCGATTGTTAATCGAATAAGGGGTGCATGTATACGGTCAACCGGATTGGGGTTAGGACTTTGTGTTCTGCGCATGCTTGTGACCCCCGCCTGTATCATTTGTCGGCGGCGCCTTTCCTCAGCAATAAGCAAAACTACATTGGCGTTTTTTTTCTCAGTTGTGGGTGGATGTTTTACATTATATTCCTATGATACAGGGTGTTTCTGAAAAAAGGTCCTGGGCGCTTTTCAAAAAGCTGCCACTGGTGTTTTTTTTCTTCCTTCCCCGGGTGGAGAAAGTCTTTACTCTCCAAGAAAAAGCATCCTACGTCAAGTGTTTGTTTTAACGTGATAAATTAATGTGATAATATTTGCTTGGTGTCGTTGGAAAGCTGAGATTATGTACTTTCTTCTGATGTGCGTGCCTTATCTATCCGATCATGGGTTCGCGAGTAATTTTAACGAGAGTAATATCTGTGCAAAGCGCTAATATGAGAGATTTTGGCGAATTTTAAAATATTAATATCTCGCCAATACTTGATCAGAAAAAGTGGAAGGTCACGTTGTAAAGCCCTGGGTATGCAGTTTCGTTTGATATGAGTGCCACATCGCTACGATGTACCATTCCAAAGTAATTCAACAGAGAAGAATAGGTGTAAATTTGCCCGCACTTTGCGGGCGTCGGGCCCATAGGGTTAAAAAACTGCCTATCGTACCGGAATACTAGGTGCTTTCGGCCAATGATTCGAACTACTCACTGCCATGTATACTCTGACAATTGCAGTTGCACCCCTGCAGAGGATAGTCGAATTAAAGCTATAATCGAGTTATTTTCCATCATGTAACCGCACTGAGTGAGACAGGAGAGAGACACAGAGAAGGATAGGGGCAGAAGAGGAGAGAGTGTGTATGTCTTTATGTCCTTATTACTTTTATGGTATTGTTCTTTGTAAGCTTTGGCAACACTGATATACACAGGCATGCCAATAAAGCAAAATTGAATTGAATTGAATTGAGTGATGAGTATACAGTATCAGGCGGGTATGCTCCTTTCAGCATGGCAGAGAGGCCCACAGATGGGACTGATAGAATCAGAGCACCTGCGATGCTAACACGGCTTGATTAATTGGGCTAATTTTCACAGGAGATTTTTGCTTAGACCACACCAGGCTAATGAGACACCATGCCTTCACATTTTGCTTTCTCTCTGTTTCTGTCTCTCTCTTCCTCCCTCTCTGTCACACCTTCCACAACAACAAAAAATGAAAAAGACAAAACTATAAAAACAAATTTATAAAGCTACCAATAACATAGCAGGCTAATGAAGAAGACAAGACATCCAAATGAGATATTGATTGGGAGAGTGAAGGCTTATGTTGCTGGTTGCTAGCCCTTTGTGCTCAGGTGATGCAGTGTCCCGCTGCAGTGCTCTGACATGGACGGACATCACGGCAGTCTCCTTGCCACCTCAGCTCTGTGTCACAAAGGCCTGGCATGACGGCCTGACAGGGGGACATGGAGAGACGGGACCTGCCTGTCCGACGCTATCTGACACCCGTCACCCAGGCGGGACAAAGAGGGTCTGACGCTGAGTTGTGTCGATGGGGACGGCAACTCTCCTAAAAGACACTGTTTGCGTGTGTGTGTGTGGCAGGGATGAGGTGGATATTTGAGGTGCATATTTGCATGCGTGTGTGTGTGTGTGTGTGTGTGTGTGTGTGTGTGTGTGTGTGTGTGTGTGTGTGTGTGTGTGTGTCTGTATTTACAGAAAAGGCTGAGTGACATAACAGCTTTCTCGCAGCAGAGCTACAGAGTGCCAGGTACAGTGATCCCCTGCTATATAATGGTTCACCTTTCACGGCCCCGCTATATCGCAGATTTGTTTCATTAATATATGCATGCTATTTTAAACAAAGGTTTAAAATAATTAAAAGTCAAATAATTCATGATAACTATCCTGTAACATAAATATAGATTAAAATGCAGTAATAATTCAATAATTCATACAGTAAATGTATACGTGTAGGAGGGGTATTTTAAGGCTTAAACTATCACATGAAATGATTTCTATATGTTCTTGCTATGTGGCGGATTTTCACCTATCACGAGGAGTTCTGGGGCGGAACAACTGTGAGTAATGGGGGATCACTGTACATACTTGTACTGATCCCTACCTGCAGCCTAAGGAGTGGACTTGGAATACTGTGCTCCCAGCTACTGCAGCTACACTGCTGGTGACGCTTACAGATGCTGCATGGCACAAACTTACCTTTCCTGCTTTGAGAACTGCTCAGGTAGGTGTAATGTGACTCCTCCCGACACTGGTTTGTACACTAGTGCATGCGCTTGCGGATGTTGGTGAGAATGTAGCGAAACACAGTGTTGAGTGATGCTCCTGAGGACACCAGTGAAGGGTGTAGGAATATGTATGAAGTCTTAGTTAATGTCAACAGCCTCACTCTCACTAAATGTGAATGCAAATGTGACAATTAGGCATGTGTGTGTGTGTGTGTTTGTGTGTGTCTGTGTGTGTGTTAATGTATGTGTGTGTGTGTGTGTGTGTGTGTCTGTCTGTCTGTCTGTCTGTCTCTGTGTGTCTGTGTGTGTGTGTGTGTGTGTGTGTGTGTGTGTGTGTGTGTGTGTGTGTGTGTGTGTGTGTGTGTGTGTGTGTGTGTGTAAGTGTGTGAGTATACTCTGTATACTCAGTATACTCTGACATTTGAGCATGTTTGGTGTGAACTGGTTACTCATGTAACTAAAGATGCAGTGAGACACATACTAGAGGCTTATGTTTTATGGATGATATGGGCATGTGTGTATAATATGCTATCATACAGTTATATTCACTATTTATGTTCTTGTAGATCTTACTTCATTCATACGTGCAATGCATGTTCTGGAAGATGTTCTCCCATGCATGTAGATCATGCTTTTAAAGGATATGGATATGCAGGTGTGTGTATGTGTGTGTGTGTGTGTGTGTGTGTGTGTGTGTGTGTGTGTGTGTGTGTGTGTGTGTGTGTGTGTGTGTGTGCGTGTGTGTGTGTGTGTGTGTGTGTGGACTCACTGTTCATGTTCTTGAAGATGTTGAGTATGGGCAGGATCTGCCTGTAGTAGGGCACCAGAGCTTCCCCCACCATGTCCCCCGACACCACCAGGTGCTGCAGGACCTTAAGTGTGGTGCAGATCACCTGCCGGTTCCTCGTGTTCAGTGCGTCTGAGGGGGGCAAACAGGAAACACAGAGGCCAGGGGTCAAGGGAGAAAGGTCATGTTCACTCGTTCACTGTATAGGGCAGCTTATAGGGTGTGAGTTGCATCGTTTTGTATTTTTTTGTATAACTTAAGGTCAGTGACACACACCCACACACACACACACAAACACACACTCCAGTCGAGAGATCCTTAGGTCGGTGGTCCTGATACTGGTCTGCACTTGGCCCTAATCGGGCAGGTGGTTCTGGTGGGTCCACTTTTACAGAGCAGAGTTGCTCACAGCCCACACAAAATGATTGTCTCATCACTCAACACACACACACACACACACACACACACAAAGACAGAACAGAAGATGTCTGATTGGAAGCAAGCCATTCAGTCTTTCCATCTTGCAGCACTTAGGTCTAAGTGATAAGAATAATCCCTTATATATTAGAGAAAATCAGGGCTGAGGCATGCACAAGCACACCCAATCAACCAGGCTCTACCTTACCCATCCCCATCCCTCAAACACCCCCTCCCTTCTCCCCCCACACACACAAGCACACACACACACACACACACACATACACACACAAACACACACACACACGCATACTTAAACACACATCTTGCCTGCACACACACACATACACACACACACACACAGACTCACACACACCTCCTGCCTAGACAAACATACACACATACCGTACACACACACTCACACACCCTCCCTCACACCGACCCAGCGTCTCGCTCAATCAATGCTGTATCCATGCTCAGACTCAGACTGGGAGGCCGGCGCAATCAGAGGCTGAGATGTGGCCAGGGAGAAGGGACTAAGTGAGAGCCAATCAGAAGGCAATTTGGCCAACAGCTGCACTTTACGCCGTCTCCCGCTGATCCAGGAAGAAAGAGAAGGGGAGGGCAGACAGACGGAGAGAGAGAGAAGAGAGAGAGTGAAAGAGAAAGAGAGAGGATGAGAAATGTTATAGGATGTGAAAGCATAAAGGAACAGTAGACCTGAGACAGAGTGAGAGAGGGAAGGGAGAGAGAGAGAGCGAGAGAGAAAGAAAGAGTGAGAGTGAAGGGACAGAGAGAGAGAGAGAGAGAGAGCGAGAGAGAGAGAAACAAAGAGAGTGAGGGAGTGAATGGAAACAGAGCAAGAGGCAGAGCGAGAGAGAGAAAGAGGGAGTGAAAGACAGTGAAGGGGGAGAGAGACAGAGAGAGAGAGAGACAGAGGGAGGATAAATGTTGTAAGCCTTTAAAAAGAGCTCAAGAAATTAAAAAACAAGTATAGAACAATCCAAGCAGCAGGAAAAAGAGCAAGCAGATACACAACTAAGAAAAAAAAGCGAGGAAGGCGGGACAGGGCATTTTTTAAGACCTTTTTAAGACCTCCAACAATAAAAATTAAGACCATTACCATGGCAAAAATATGAAATCAACTACACTCTAGGCTTTTCAGTTTCACAAAGCACATTTCTATTTGAGCAACAGTGCAAATAGTCACCTAAATAGTTACCAGCATCAAGTCCATATCAGGCAACTGCCTTCTGAGTACCACAAAACAATACTACTGTAAATAATATTTGAACAGTAGGGGGATAAGAGTCCTATTTAGTTTGGTAAATCTAACGTCAACAAGCCAGTTGGCAAACTTGAGGTCTATATGTAACTAAATGTAATAATTACCAGATGTTGGACAGAGTGACTGCTGCCAAAGAGGCCGGGTGTACACAGTACACAGGCGGTCATGACATTTTTTTTCGGGAGTGAATAAAGGCTTTGACAACAATTAGCCTACATGTTTTGGAACAATGTCAAATATTCCATCAGCCTTTTCAAAGTGATGAAGGTGAACTATGTGCACGTACACTTTCTAAACATTGTTTAAAAAGACAGAGAGAATTTATTAAAGCACATGCCCAGTGTGAATGAGCCCTATGTTTGCATTTGCAGTAGATTAGGTTAAAAGAATGTCAGTGGCATTGTCCAACTGTGGATATATTTTAGAAAATGATGTTGTAAATAAACCGAAGATGCTATATGTAAAATAAGAGATACAATAAAGAAGGAACTTTAAAAGGAAAGGTCATGCGTGGCATGCAGGAAGTTTGTTTTTGTGTGTGTCAGTGTGACTATGTATTAGCTACATTTAATTTAAAAATGTATGGGCATCCACATTCTGTGTTGCCTGAATGTGTACAGGTGTATTTTATATTAGTAGTTACAGCAGTAAGGTTAACTACAGTTATATGAATTGTATTGTTCGTCACTTTATGAAAACATTTCTCTATAATACATAGCATGGACACATAAAGAAAACAGCAAGTAGCAGTCACCTCCATGGAAAAGTTTAACTGACTTTCCATACAAGTCAGTAACGGTTTGGCCTATGCGTCAGTTTTTGCATTTTAGTCTAAAATGGCTTGCCATAGGAGCTTAAGGTGGAACCGAAACTTTAAGAAGAACCAGCGGCAATGGTGAGCCTTTAGTATCATCCTGTAGCAATGGCTTCCAGATTTTTTAAATTAGCCTTTCCCCCCTAATAAATCTAAATGTTTTAGTCACACATGCATGAGTAGTCATGAAATTTACAAAATTCTGGTCGCAAAATGTGAGCATTTGACTGCAGTCTGGAGCCCCGTCTGAATGAGGATACAGTAGTTGCCTCTTGCCTGACTGTCGTTACAGCATTAGTGCTGCTCTTTCATGAGGGCGTCAAGGGCTTTATGGCCCAGTGTCCCCAATTTAAAGTTTTTTTTTTTCACAGTAAAGTCTAGCCGCTATACTGTTCATCTTCTAGCCAGTTATCTTAATACTGCGTTTGCCCGTATTGCAGCGGCTCGTATCTGCCACTCTGAAATACTTCTACGTGTATTTCTAAGACATGCATAGACCTACAGGGAAAACACTGCCCCCTAAATAGTGTGATGCCTGTGCTACAGGCACATGCTCCTTTTACTGTCTGGTTAGACAGAGACGCATGAAATAGCATGAAAAGTTGTCTCCAGACAACCTTACCGAAATGTAATGCTTTTTAAGACCTTAAAAACCGGATACTATATTTAAGACTTTTTAAGAACCCGCAGGGACCCTACAGGAGGACAGAATGTAGCTGTTGTGTGGTGTGTATGTATGTGTGCCTGTGTGTACATGTGTGGTGTGGTGTGTGTGTTCATGTGTGTGTATGGTCTGCCTGTGTGTACATGTATGTATTGTGTGGTGTGCTGTGTGTGTGTGCCTGTGTGCGTACACACACACACACACACAAATGCGTACACAAACACACACACACAAGCAAGACAAGGCAACAATGAATCACTGGGCTCGACAGAACACACACACAGAAACAAAAAAAGAAAAAAATGTTGCCTTTGTTCGAGTCTCCAGTGCATCTGTGTCTGATCTGACATTACACAAATACATGTTACACATTCAGTCATTTAGTCATCCCAGCAGAATGGACACACATATACGCATACATGCACACACACACACATACACACACACACACAGAGGTCGGCAGGCTCTTTAAACGACACTGGTCCCCAGAGGGGACACCCGCTGATGTGTGTGTGTGTGTGCGCAGCGTTGGGCGCGAGCACGAGTGCTTAAACATACATCACAAACAATGAAATTCTAATTAGCGCTAACGGCAAACAATTTTCCAAGGTGTGACATTTGGGGTGGTGGGAGAGCATTCAATTATTCATCGCTCCCCGCTGCCGCACAGGAGGAACCCCCTCCCCCCATGTCCGCAACCCCCCCCCCCCCCCCCTCGACTGCCCTGGGGGAATGGGTAGGCAAGGTGGGGGGCGTTCAGGTGTTTCACAGTGGGTGCATTTGCATCACCAGCACTTGGGAAGGTGCCGATTATTTATTTATCCGCATATCCTGTGCACCTCTAACAGGGAGAAGGGATTGGGGGGGAGGGTCAGAGAAAAAGAGAGAGAGAGAGAGAGAGAGAGAGAGAGAGGGAGGGTAGCTTGTTGGGTTTTAGCCAGCTCCAAATGTCACTGGCAAGGCATGGCATTTGGCAGATTTTTTCACACTTGTATTTGTTGAACCGCAGATATAAATATCCATCCAAAAAGTGCCACACAAAGAACGAGCTATTCTCCCCTTCCCCCACCCCACCCCACCCCATCACACACCACCCACCCCTTTCTTTGCTGCCAGTCTGTCTAAGCCCTGGATCTCTGATTAATGAAAGTGAAATTGTCAGTCTTGGGAGCAAATGTTAGGGTCTGATCCAGGCTGGCCTAATGGGGGGTGGGGGGGGGGGGGGGTGGGGGGGCAACATGGTTCAGGAAAACTTAGACCCCGTCCACACGACAATACTCCTGGATTTTTTTCTTTGCGGGTTAAAAAAAAAAGTTGCATCTACATGACAACGGAGCAGTAAATATTTACGTCCAGATGGGAACGTTTTCATTGCGTTGTCATTGCGGAAGGTGTGCTGTCCCAGCTTGAGGGGCATGATCAGAAGCGCAATGATTCACTTTAAAAATGCAATGTATGTTGATTTTAGCAATGTGTTCTGGTTTGGATGGGTCGGATGCAGCGACAGTTGCCCTATTTATTAAGCATAACATTTGTTGGGCTGAACTAGCGATGTATACAAAAACAGTTGCATTACACACTGCAGACGATTTATACCCTGAAGTATCCCACAGCAACCTGTTTGTAAAAGTTTGACGCTGTTGTGAGGTGTCACGTCATTAAATTGACCCACTTAAGTAATACGGAGCAGAAAATGAAAAAAATATAAGGAGCTGCAAATAAACTTGAGGCAACTGCACAATTATTCGCTTAAAACATGTCATATGTTGATTTTAGCGATGCGTGTTGTTACTGAGGGGAGTTGTTCTTTAATCAGTTAAGAATAATGAAAGCCTGCAAGAACTCTTTGTTATAGCTTACTAGCCTACCAGCCATACAGCCAGTTTAACAGCAATAGAAACAATTGCATAACAGCCAGCCTACATTGCAAGCTAATCAAATCACAATTTATTCGACAGCAACCAGTTTGTAAAAGTTTAAAGTTGTTGTTATGAGATGTGCAGCACAAGGTGAAGGGGCGGTAAGGTCAGTGTTTTCAAAACTGCGTTTTGCTTGTCCACACCACAACGCAATGGCGGTGTTGTCAGACTTTTTCACTCTGAAACCCGTTTTCAAAAAGTAACGTTTTCGGGCACCCAAAACACCGGCACTGTGTGGACGAAAGGCCAAAACGCAAACAAACTTTACCGTTTTGACCTGAAAACGTTGTCGTGTGGACGGGCCCTTAGAACAACAGGAACCCTCAGAACATGGGGGAGAGGAGGGGGGTAGAAAAGAGGGCCTTCTGCTACCATGACAATGGCCAGCCAAGTGTGTGTGTGTGTGTGTGTGTGTGTGTGTGTCTGTGTGTGTAAATGTGAACTGCAGAAGTGTGTGTAGGCTATCGCACACAGCCTGTCTTCCCCTGTGTGTGAGGTCCCGTTGGTGAATTGGGTATTCTCTCCAGGTCAGCTGGACCAGTCATCAATATTCATGAGCTGCGATAGCCTAGCGTCACTCCGATAGCCCAGCGCCCCAACCACCCCCCACCCCCCCTGCCACGAGCACACAAGCCAGATAAGCACCGAGAACCAGCATGGCATTAGCGCTTCAGAACTTCTCAAACTTTTATACCACAACAGATTTATTCCCTCTGTTTTTCTTTCTTTATCTTCTTTTTTTCATACCTCTCCTTCCTTTCTTCCCTCTCTCTCTCTCTTCTCAGCAGCATTCAAATGTAATTAATCTGCAACACGGACATGGAATGCTGACTTTAACCGCCCGACCAGGAAACCTTTTTATTTTTTCAGCCATTTTTTCCTGTGCTAATAAAGCCAAGGCCATTTAAAATTCCATTATCACAGCTAGGTGTGTTTTCATAACGAGCCAATCATCTGCTGCCATTCGCCTCACAAAGCAAATGGCAGGAACTGGCAGGGGAAGTCTAAGTGATAGTTATTATAGCTCTGTGTGTGTGCATGTGTGTGTGTGTGTGTGTGTGTGTGTGGGTGTCTGTGTGATCGTTGATGTGTGTTTGCATATGTAGGTGTGCGTGTGTCTACATGACAACGGCATAGATTGGGCACATCATTCTTTTATTCCCATACAAAAACATTACTGAATTATATGTATGATGTGATAATCGTTAGATGATGTGCATATGTTGGGGAAAAATAATTTACAAATCGGGAAATGTACATTGATCCGCTCTGCTTCAAGGTGTTGTAATATCACTGAATGCTTCGCTGGTCTGCAATTAGACTCTCTAAGATAAAATCAATTAGTCATTAAAACTATGAAAACACGAAAAAATGGAATGTAAAAAAAAAAACACAACCGCCATTAGGGAGAGGGATATTAGGGTAGAATGTCAATTTGACGCACACATACATACACACACACATAAACAAACACACACAACTGACACAAAACTACATTGTTCCTAATCAGTCTGTACAGTTTGCCTCCACTCTCCCTGAATGTTTCTTTGTGGGTGTGATTACGCATCTCAGTATGTGTGTGTGTGTATTTGTGTGGGTGTGCATGCATGTACTTGGTAATTGCTCTTATGCATATGTGCCTTTGTCTATACATGAGTCTACACGTACAGTATGTGTGTGTGTGTGTGTGTGTGTGTGTGTGTGTGGCTTGGTGTTGGCCATTGTCCTTGCCATTTCCTCCCACAGTGACCCAGAAATCGGCCCAGTGCCCAGCTCCCCTCACTGGGCGCCACTTAAAAGGCCTGCGCTTTCATATAACACTCCTGGCTGCGTGTGTGTGTGTGTGTGTGTGTGTGTGTGTGTGTGTGTGTGTGTGTGTGTGTGTGTGTGTTTGTGTGTGTGTGTGTGTGTGTATGCTGGCAGGATGGCTGTGTGCATGTCTTTGTCAGAGTAACACCTCTGGGGTGTGAGTCTTTTATCTAAACCCAGCGCTTTATTTTCTGCAGTCATCGCTGACCTCCAAGTGTGACCAGTCCACGGGGTTGCCAATGACAAACACACACACACACAAACACACACACGCACGCACACACACACACATGCATGCACACACACATACACACACACACACACACGTACATAGACACACACACACACCTACACACATAAACACATACACACACTCACACCCCTACGCTTACGCGCCCCCACACACACACTCCCACATGCTCACATGCACATACATGGAAGCTAAGAAACTGTGGGAATTGTGGTAGAAAGATACATTGATAGTGATTGATACTTTAACCTCCCACAAATTCAAACATGTCAACACCCAGCCTACTCTAACTGGTATGCAGATTAGCATCGTCTGCTAGCTAGCTAACGCAAACAGCCAGTCGTACACAATTATACTGTTGAAACAATGTAATAACACACCGAAACTAGCCTACTTAATTGTTGAACTTAATATTTTGCACTCACAATGAATGCTTATTAGCTTGACAGATAGTTAAACAAAGTCAGCCAACAATAAGAAGTCCATTTTTCTCAATTGGTCTTTACTTTTTAGTGAAACCGAAGCACAATAAAACACGAAATACAAATGAGCATCTGTCATTCAAGGGTTAGCAAAAGGCTAGCTTAACATTAGAAAGTCTGTAGGCATGCTAACCGTGATTAGCATCACTATATTTAACATTTACTTTAAACACATTAGAATCGTGTTTTTATAAAATACTCAGTAGGAATTACAAAAATAATATAAAGTTAAAAATCCACCAGTACTGTAACTTACAGATATGAATTCTCTGCGCCTTAAAAAAGAAACTGATTTATTGAAACTCTTTCCAGTCTCCCATAGTCAGGCAACTACCTAACTACGGCAAGCCTAGAGGGGCAAAATTCACTACAATTCTTGCAGAGGCAGAAGGTTATTTGTGTATTGATACGTGGGGAATAAAAAAAAAAAACATGCTCGTTATCTGTGGAGTCTGCAGAGTTCATCTTGATGAAAAAGTGTATAGTCAACAAATATGGATACAAGACGATTTTGTGTAAGTAACATGCTAAACTTAACTTTTTCAGGTTAACTCACCCACGTTTTGGTTCAGTTTATAATAATGCAATTGACCCAACAAGATACCGAGGCTAAGTTAATCTTTACGTGCCTTTATGTGTATCCACTGGCGATCTCGGCCTACTTCTTCATTTAGAAGTTGCTAAGCATACGTCTTATTTCTGAAGTTATTTTTTCCAAATTTTCTTCCGCATGTCATGCAGTGCATCAATAGACCTGATATTTCTATTCATAAGAAATATCACAGCAAAACACCTTATTAAGCAGTAGGTGCATGTTAAGACTTAACTATGACAGAGGCACAAAGGAAACCATTTTATTTCCACAGTTGAGTTGTGTATGATACCATGCCATTGAACTAACATTTTTATCAGCAAAATATGTGATATATGATGTGATATATGTGAGTCGCCAAGCTTTTTTACAATATCAGAAACGTTTTATGACTACACATTATTATTCAATATGGTATTCAATATGTTATTATTGTCATGGCTATAGACTACTGTATTTCCATTTACTGTTATGAAAATACAGATATTCTGTTAGTGCATGTACTTCAAGTAAAGCGTAACAATTAAATATTAGAATTAGAGGCGGGCCGTTATCGGCGTTAACGTGCTGCGTTAACGCGAGACTCTTATCGCGCGATAAAAAAAATATCGCCGTTAATCTATTCTCAAAGTTGGGTTGGGAGCTGGGTCTATACTACACAAACTATGATGACTTTCACCAAAGATCTTAGATTCTACAAAGATAAGCCAACATAATACGTTACTATGGGACCAAAATGCCAACAAATTCCTATTTCGAACTCTTAGAAAATAATTTAGTGTGTCTGTAAAGCGAGCTAGCAAGCTAACGAACTAGCTCTAGCTCATTCAAGTGAATAGTAGTAACTATCTATAACAACATCATGTGCTAAACGCTAACAGCGATTGGGCTCACCTTGAATTTAATACATTGCTGTAGCCCTATAACTTTATATTACTTTGTCTGCTTACACTATAACCAGTAACAGTATCTAGGTGGGTGTTAGTGACAGCTTTCAATTCAAAACATTACGTTAGCGTAGTTCGCTAGCGTTAGCGCGCTAACAACCACATAGTAAGTGGTTGCTGCCTGACCTGAAATAAAGCTAATTTTCTCAAAATCCAAACAGTAACAACTTACACTATTAGGCTTGAAATTATTACAAATAGTTGCAGATTGTGACACATGATTCCAAAAAACCCTTAACAACTCCAGAAAAACGTAATGACCAATTTATTAGTTAAACTCCACATGTGTCCCATTCATTTCAGTAAAACGAACCTAGAATCTGCTCTGCACTGCATAAAGGGGGATTCCCCCCTCCCCCTTGCGAAAATAGAACACGGAAGCAAACGGCTCCCTTCCTCAACACTTTCTGCTTTCACCTTGATATTTTCGCGCGGATGTATACCCTACCTCTATATTTTAATGCGGATGTATACTTAGCCGAATTGCACTGAAGGGGACTCCTGCCACAACTGTCCCATGCGAGAGACTTTTTTCTTTAGCAGGCCATATTGTGCAGAAAAGGAGATCTACTTTGCCACCAGAAAATGTGAACAAGCTGGTCTGCCTAAGTGACTGGTGGAAGAAGGAGAAATAGAGCTTGGACTGATTGACACAAAGCTACTGACTGTAAACAGTTCATCACAACTTCTTATGTAGGCTTACAGTTCAAAATCCATGTTTCATGTTTCATTTAGTTCATGTTTAACTAAATAAACAGCTAGTAAACACAAGTACATTTTATTGAACATGATTTATTTCCATCACCAAGTATCAAAGTAGAACAGCTTTTTCAAGCAGTTAGTGATGCATTTTGGAAACAGGAGATGAGCCCCTGGTCTACTGTGCCACCTGGCTTAAGAAACCCGTTCTCAAAGACTTACTTCTAGTCATTATTTAGGTAGCACACATATTCT
>CM050205.1:32565000-32662500 GCA_027475355.1 Coilia nasus | reverse complement strand
TTGTGTTGTGTGTGTGTGTGTGTGTGTGTGTGTGTGTGTGTGTGTGTGTGTGTGTGTGTGTGTGTGTGTGTGTGTGTGTGTGTGCGTGTGCGCCCGTGTGTATGTGTGTGTGTGTGTGTGTGTGTGTGTGTGTGTGTGTGTGTGTGTGTCAGTGACTGGTGGGCATCAGGAGACAGTTGATAAGTCAGGGTACGTGGAGCGATGTAAACACATGGTAGAGAGAAGCAGTGGGGTGCTCCTAAATCACAGCAGAGGAGGAGAGGAGAAGAGAGGAGAGGAGAGGAGAAGAGAGAAGAAGAGATGAGAGGAGGGGAGAGGAGAGGAGAGAAGAGGAGGGGAGAGGAGAGGAGAGGACAGGAGAAGAAAGGAGAGGAGAGGAGAGAAGAGGAGGGGAGAGGAAAGGAGAGGAGAGAATAGGAGTGGAGAGGAGAGGAGAGAAAGGGAGAGGAGAGGAAAGGAGAGGAGGGGACAGGAGAGACAAAGAGGCAGCACTCCAGTCCTACCTGAGGGTACAGCACCTCCCATGGCAGCAGTGATTCTTCAGCATCGGCGCCACCACCGCTGCACGGAGACTGAGCCCCATGGAGGAAAGCTGTCGTATGCGCCTGACTAATGCACACGGATCGCTCTGAATGAAGAGGATCTCCGACGAGTACACACACACACACACACAGACACACACACACAAAAAGAAAAACACACTCACATACACATACACGTACATACAGTACATACTATACCGACACACATGCACAGACACACATCTCCTGCAGACGGCAGATCATAAAAACACAAGGACAAGACAAAGACAAAACAGAGAGAGAAAGAGGGAGAAAAAAAGAAAAAGGAATCTAATTTCCTCCTTTCTAAAATCCGCCATGGCTGAGGGAGCTAAGCCGAATGCTGCAAACCTCCTGTGAAATCATGGCTTCTTCTTGCCGCCAAACAAATGAACAGAGCGAGCTGTTTATCTGTGCTTCATAAGAACAACATAAGTCACACTCGAAAAAGCCCACTTGTGAATTGCATGCCGCAGATGCCCCCAAAATAGCAGAAGTGATTCAATTCTATTTCCCCTCACAATGATAACCAGTCCCCAGGAGTGGGAGGAAATCATTCCTGGAAGAACCTCTGTCACACACATACGGACATGTGCAGACACACACAAACCAGCTCATACACACACAAAGACACACACACACACACACACACACACACACACACACACACACACACACACACGCACAAACCCACGATCCCAAACACAGATACACACACAAAAAGTGTTTCACAGACACTACACACACACACATACTAAGGCAAATGCTCTCACATACACACCGTCAAATTTGCCAGCCAATTTCTGTGGTGAGGAGGCAAGGGAAGGGCGTGTGGTTCAGGGGGGGTGGGGTGGGGTGCACTGAAGCAGATGTAATTACACGAGGCAGGGTAACTGCTCCAAGCCTGCCACCTGCATGAGGAGGGGGGGATATGTCATGGCTTATCAGGCCCGTGCAGAACAGCACTGGCCCAGCCCAGCAAGGCTAAGTTGCCGTCACCACACCGGCCCACCTCCCGAACCTGACAGGGGAGTGCAGTGATGAAGGAGTATGCTGATGGGAACATAAATTCTGAACTCAGGTTCGTTTCGATGGTGGAGGGGGAAATGGGTGGAAAGAGAGAGGGGTTGCGAGGAGGAGGAGGGAAGAAACAGAGGAGAAATTCTCTTTGGTTCCGCATCAGATGGGGGGGGGTGATAGAGAGTCACGCGTTGTGCGGGGCGGGATGGAGAGGCCACACAGAGGCTCAGCGGTGTAAAACTGGCAGAGATAGGAGGCCTTACAGCACACGACTCCCACAGCAACACAGCAGCCATGTAAGCAGTCACACACACACACAGATACACACACACACACATACAGACACACACACTGTAGCGAAGGGGAGTGGAAGTCAACCCACCCGGCTTCAAACCCAGGTCTCCTGGGTACCAAACGTGTGCTCTGACCACCAAAGAGCCAGGCTCGTTGGTATGGCAGTCAGAGCACACCCACAACTCTAGTGATGGTCTCTCCATCACACACACAGACACCCACAGGAATATGGAACACACATACACACACAGAAATACACACACACAACCACACACGCAGAAAGACACACACATACAGACACAATCACAGACAAAGACACACAGACAAAGAGGAATGCACACATGCACAAAAATGTGACAGCACCTTGCCTGGCTGCATTTGTTCAAAGACGGCACCAGGAATGAAGAATATCATCCACAAGAGTAGAGCAATATGGGAGAATATGTTGAAAATGTAGAGGTTAAGCAAGATAAGGCTCTTATTTATAGCGCACTGAGATGGCAGCATGTTATGGTGTTTCTGGGCCACAAAGGGTGAGGCATCTGAGTGGAAAGCAGTTTTACTGCCACTATCTCCTTTGGTGGGCAGCCACTGAGACTACAATGCTAACAGAGGCTGAGGTGTGGAAATTATGGCAGCTTGGCTGGGTCAGCCGCCCATACATGTGTGCCTGCACTAGCTCATTGTGGAGGGAAACATGGTCAGAGATGAGACCTTGTAAGAGGTGAGACCTTATGAGGGGACAGTACTTATTACAGATGGGACCATATATGAGAGGAGAGTGCTTTTAAGAGATAAGACCTTAAGAGTCAGGAGACCTTGGGAGGTGAGACCTTGAGAGATGAGACCTCTCTTACTTATAATAAATGATACCCTATGAAAGGAGGGTTCCTATAAGAGATTAGTTCTTATACAAAATGAGACAAAAGAGATTAGACCTCATAAGAGTAGAGGGACCTAAGTAAAGGAGTCATTACATGTCTGTTACTAACATGTCTACATGTTGAATGTATACTAGAGTCAACATCTGCCAGAGTCAAATTCCTTACATTTGCATTCATGTGTATAAGTTGTAAGTAGGGCTGTGCAATATATCGAATATACTAAATATATCTCCGAAATAGATTTGTGAGATACATAAAATTATTGTATCGTATGTATCGAGTATTTTATGGTCATGTGTTTTTTTTTTTCAAGCGGCAGCTGAGACTCGCCTTGCTTTTGTGTTTAAACCATTCTGGCGGCTTTCTCCTGAGGGGTTCAAGGAATACGCCACCCCAAAATGATATTTTGTCTATCCCCGCAGTCCCTAGAGTTGGATAAGTGAGCAGAAGCATTTTCCAGCAGACTCAGCCATTGTCTGAATCTGGCAGCACTGACCTTAGCTTAGCATAGTCGGTGTAAACACACGTCGCCAACTAGCCACATGTGGCAAAAGTTAATCAATTCATTTGATCTTTTTTGTAATTACTTCCCGTGACCTGTGCATTCAGATCGAGTACAAATGACAATGCAAATTAACACCAAGGAATTGCCCGGCATTTAGATGAGGGACTACATTTTGCGGAAGCACAGGCGAAGCACAGAGGCAAAGCACCGCTGAAAGGCGCAGACGCCACGCAGACCCTGGGAACCCCCATCCCCCCACTTCCCTCAGCACAGAAGCGTGGAGTTACTGATAAGTAGGCAGTGAGACTGTTCCAGTGTTTGAAAGTTTGTTTTTTCATATATTACGTAAAAATGGCAAAAATGCTGAAGATTATATTACAGACAAAGATGATGACTTAGATTACCAAGATCCAAGACGCTACCTGTTCGAACCTGTGTTCACTGAATAGGAGCTGCAAGCTTTGGGTCTGGAAAGAGAGGACGCTCCGACTATTCAAAGCGATTCGGATTAGCGAAGGAGAGCAAACACGAACTGGTGATGTGAGTGTGGAGTGTGCCAACCGTAAATGTAAATGTGAGGAGAGGACAGGACAGGACACGAGGAAAGAGGAGAGGCAGTGAATCAAGAGGAGAGGAGAGGAGAGGAGAGGAGAGGAGAGGAGAGGAGAGGAGAGGGCAGAAAGTGTGATGAAAGAGGTGAAGAGAGGAAACATTTAGGTGTGAAGAGTAAGGCTGGAAATAAAAGGGGAAGAGAGATAACAGAGAAAGAAGATGATGAGGTAAAGAGAAGGATAAAAAAGACAGGCCTAGAGGAAGAGGGGGAATGAGGACATAGAAGAAAGGATGATGACGAGAGGGAGCTCTAGAGAAATTTAAAATTGGAAAAGGAGGAAAAACAGGGAGAGGCAAAGAGAAGAGTAACTACTCAAAAGAAATAAGATGGAAAAAAGTAAAACAGGAAGAATATAGAAAAGGAAAGCAGGGAGATGGGAAGAGAGGGAGAGAGAGAGGAAGAGAGAGAGAGAGGGAGAGGGGGAATGAAGAGGTGCTGATGTGGCAGACGAAAGCCAGGCTTTGACAGGTATTGTCAGTTGACTCAGCGAGAGGCTGGCGGATGAAGATGAGTTTGTGTTTGACAGGTTTATTGAAGGAGCTGCAGGCAAAAAACAGCATGGGAGCACACCCAACCACACACCCTTTTCTGCAGTGACACACACACACAAACACACAAGAACACCATAAGTGTACTACCATATGACAATGAACACAGGCCACTCTTTAGAAACTAATAAACCAAACATATGACTTTGACATAAGTATTTGAGGCAGGAAAATCATTGACTGAGCTGCTAACCCACAAGTTACTGTAAAGCTGATGCTAAAATCTGAGATAAACGCAAACATACACACATAAGAGTACACACACACACACACACACACACACACACACACACACACAGTGACATGAGACAGATGGAGTGAGAGGCTCCTGTTGGCTGTATCTGCAGGGGAGGCAACAGGAAGCATGTCCAATTTCCACTCCATCTGAGCACCACTGAGCATACCTCTTGTGCTACCATCCGGCCCTGGCATACACACACACTCACTCACACACACACACACACACACACACACACACTTATACACAAATGCAGGCATACACACATACACATGTATGCACACACACACAAACTCCCAAATACACACACACAGGCACATGGTGCTCTTGGTATTTTAAGCCTCTCTTCCCATATGTGACAACCTGCCCCCCCCCCAAAGACTCCAGAGAAAAGGCCAGCAGCAGCAGCAGGTACCCTACACTGCAGAGTGAGGGAGTGGCCACTTCATTCTGGTGAGCACTTCAGCAAACGATGACATTATTATTTCATAGGCCAAATAGGCTACTGCTGCCAGCGGATCCTCTATCCTGCTCATATTAGGAGGAGAGGGAGGAACGGTGGGTGGGACGGGAGAGAAAAGGGGAGCTTGATGACCTCTTGTCTATAAACTGTCTATAAAACTCCACATTTTATTCTCAAGGTAAAGCCGAAGTGGGTTGGCCATGACCATGACCATGTACAGCGTGTAGCCGTTTACAGTGCGTGAGCGTATTCTGAGCGTATGAGCATTTCCACCGGACATCTCTGCGTGTACAGCGCGTGAGCGGGAATTCAGCTGCCAGCCCCATCTTTAAATGCACTTGGCTAATGTCTTTAAGTGCACATAGCCATGTTTCCCTATCTCTCACTTTAGTAAACACAATATGTGTTTCTCTGGTTTTATTTCCTTATGTTAAACATTGTTTAGAAAGCATAACTGCACAAATAGTACAACTTGGCACTTCGATAAGATGAACAGAATATTTGACATTGTTCTAAATCATGTAGGCTGATTGTTGTCAAAGCGTTTATTCCCTTCCATAAAGTTATGATAAACTCTGCCTCTTTGGCAAAAGTCACTTTTTCCTCGGATAAATAAGTGTATTTATTAAATGTTGTGACTTATGGACCTCAATTTTGCCCAGTGGCTTATTGAACAAATAGGAAACACTGAATAACAAGAACGAGGTTACTATTTTTTATAGCTTGAGTGGTCGACAGAAGGCCGATTGAGGCTCTTCTTGCATTGAGAATACTCCGAAGAAGAAATCTTCAGCAAAATCATAACATAAACATAACATAAACATAAACATCACAACATAAACATAAACATAAAAGCTCCACCACTATTATACCTACAACACGTTTGACTGGACAGCGTGACAACTTTACAGGTATTTTAGTTTCTGTGTTTATGTAGGCTAGTCAATGCCCTAGTGCAGATCTGATATGATAAGGCCAATATTGATAGCTTTCCAGCGTTTGTTTCATAATCATGCTCTAATCTGCTTACGTGCATTCTAAATGAATACTGACAGAATACAGACAGAAAACGGGCATGCGCTGTACACACAGAGTGTTTGGTGGAAATGAGCCCTGAGTGTGAGTGTGTGTGTGTGATCTCCTGACGGCATCCCGTTTGCTGGGCTTAGAATGACAGAGAGAGGCCAGGTGGGGAGTTCACTGGAGGTAATCACTACTGGGATTTCAGCTAAATTGGAAAAAAAAACTGAGAAGGCGAAGGGATAGAGTGTGTGTGTGTGTGTGTGCGTGTGTGTGTGTGTGTGTGTGTGTGTGTTTGCACATGTGTGTGGGTGTGCACATGTGTGCGTGCGAGTGAGGGTGGGCTTGGGTGACATGGTGTGGTGTGGGGTGGGGTGGGGGTGGGGAGGTTGAAAGTCAGTTAATAAGAAAAAATGAGGATCCACGTAGGCGCCTTTGAATGAAATATTGCCTGATTATTCCTCTCTGTTCTCCAGGCAGGGCAGTCTGTCATCGGCAGGAAGGGGCCAGAGAAACTAGGCTAAGTGGCCAGGCCATTTCGTGTGCCTTTCCAAGTGGCTGGATAGATATTAGGATTTTACAGCCTATTACACATGATAATTGGAGAGCATATTGAATTTTGCACAATTTTCTTACACACCCAGTCTTCTCCCAATAAACGCATACAGTATTTACTATGTAAGCACAGGCCTGTACAATTAGAAGTACAAAATACATTCAACAGATTGATGTACATGACACAAAGCATCGAGAGAGCTTTAAGCTAACATTAGGCTAAGGGGAGAGGGGGTCTGTGTGGGCAGACAAGAAGACCGTTATCGGTTTTGCTTGTATTTTGTTGACGCTGATCAAGTCCCTCAGGCATATCGTGTTCGATTCCTGCATTCCACTAATTGCACAAAACATTACCGATCAAAGATTAGATATTCGCATGAACCAATTAGATATGAAAAAGCAAGACAGAGGAGAGCAGAGAGGAGAGAGAGTGAAAAAAATAAAATCTCCCACCATGGATGTGTTACACGACTTGGCAGAGCACTGCTTGGGTCTGCACATCAATGGCTTCAGCCCTCTGGCTATCGCGGCAGGCTGCTGACACACATGCACACTGAACGTATAAGCGCATTCGAGGATGTAGACCATCTGGAGGACAAAGTGGCAAAGCTGCTCTGTGCATCCACACATCTAGATGTGCGGCACTCGCTTGGCCCGCTTGAAGACCCAGGGCCATATCACACTTAGCCTGGTCTAGTTTTAGAGTTGGCTTGCTTCTTGGCTGGCTGGCTAGCTGGCTGGCTGGCACGGGGAGTCTCTCCTCCTCGTATGCCATTGACTATGTGAGACGCACAGGGCGAGCAATGAGCCAAGCGTCGCTGGTGTCGCAAGGACGGACGGTCGGAGAGATAACAGCTCCCATGGCCCCAAAGCTAGCGCTGATATAAAACGATGTTGGGAGGGGTTCGTGTGTGTGAGTGTGTGTGGGTGTTTGGTGTGTGTGTGTGTGGCACTGGGGGGGGTAGGGGGTGCGGTGATTGAGTGGCCTCATTACACCCATCCATCACCGTAATTAGCCATAATCAGCGCCGTCCACCGAGAGAGGACTTACGGGCAGCGGTGAGACTCCTATAAAGGCACAGATAAAAGGGGAGTCGCCAAAAACTTCCCGTGGTAGTCGCAGCTAGCTAGCTAAGGCCGAGCGAGAAGACCAAGTCAGTGGCTAGTGTGCACGACGACAGGACCTGGTGGAGAGGTTCAAACAGGAGGCAGTGGCGGCGAAACTCGGCTCAACATGTGGTGCTGGTGGCGGAGGGTCATTGCAGCAGGCCTGCTTTATCCAATTAGGGAAGGCCACATGGTGCCAGGATAACCACACGCAAACTGATTATAACTTTGGTCGGCTTAGTACTGACCTTAATGAATGCAGCAGAGGGATACAATTTATAACACGCACACACACACACACCTGTCGACTTCTTACTCTACTTTCATGTGCTCAGGCTTAGTTTAAAATAAGAAATCTCATAACAGTACTCCTCCATGTGACAGTATGAAGGTCAATTCAGTGGTGGGTACGCATAGGCCTAGGTAACCGATCAGCACACTCTAGAAATGCTCTAAATTAAGGTCTTTGCTGGTGCTTGTGTGTGTGTGTGTGTGTGTGTGTGTGTGTGTGTGTGTGTGTGTGTGTGTGTGTGTGTGTGTGTGTTTGTGTGTGTGCATGTGTTCTTAGCACTACATCAAAGCTGTACAATACCAATCCATAGAGCTTTTGCAATGTTACACATAATCTGCTGACACGTAGAGTTCTATTTTCTCTGCTTTCCATGAATGTGTGCAAGTGGCTCTTGCTGTGAAGGGACCTCAGGGGATCGCTCTAATAAGTTCGGCCAAGGGGGCTCGGGTCCAACCCAAGCCCAGCCCACCCCAGCCCAGCCCGGGGAGTTTCCGTCCAGCCGGCCCCATTACACATGCTGATCTGATTGCCTTCATTTATTATTTAATGAAAATGCAGTGGCCTCGATGTAGGCCACTTTATGAGAGTTTAAATTTTAAACACTTGGAAATTGACTGGTAATTTAGACTGAAACATCCCACTGGAGGCTCCCGTGGAGCCCCACCTCCATTGTTAGACAGCTGACAGAGTAGGACTGATACGGATGCCTTTTTTCCCCCTTGGCCAGTCACGACACTCACTCTTGCTGGAGGGAAAAGCTGTAGTTTTATAGTTCAGCCATATTTACGTGTTTTACAACATGAAGCTGCAGTAAATCATCTCGCAAGGCTGTTACGTGAGGGTGTTACACAAGCGCAGTGTGCAGCACTAGAGCAGAGTGTTATATTATCTGTTACTGTTAATTAATTTATCTATAATTAGATCACAGCTTTCACAGCACTTAAGATATGTAAATAAATATCAAAGCTCAGCTATATTAATTGTATCATTTACATATTACTGTGAATACAGTTCATCAAAAAAACATGTGCTGTTTGATAGTTAAATTACTAATGTGTTGCAGTTAAAATCAACAACATGACACTTTGTGTTTTTATCTGTAACTTTATTTGATCTGCAGCAAATTCAAGAAATTTTTAGAATTTGCTAAGGAAGCATCTGAGAGAGGCAGTGAATTTTAATTGTGTGGAAGGTCAATAAATACAAGATACTAGGAAACAACAAGTTAGTGAGTAATAAAGAGAGAGACAGAGAGAGAGAAAAAGAGAGAACACACTGTGTGTATTGGGAGAGTTGTCTTGCCTTTCTAAAGATGCCTGCGTTTGCAGTGGTTTTAATTTACTACGCTGGGCTGTGGCAACTCCTGCAGGGCTCAGCACGTCTCCAGACTGGCACTACCAGACTAACACCAGCGCAGCCGGGCATGGGGCAGCTGCGCGTTCACCGTACTTGTGCCCATACCACAGGTGCCCCGGGGTAAAATCTTCTTTTTCGCCTGGGCCAACGCCACTCCATCTGCTCCTCACGGCCCTTCCACTTTCTTTCTTTGTCTTTTTGTCTTTTCTTTTTGTCTTTTTCTTTCATCCTTCCATCCTTTTTCCTTCTCTCCTCCCCCTCTAGCTTGAGTCCCTGAGTCATGTCGGCATTTTTTTTTTTTTATGAAATCATGGACGGCTCTCTCTCCCTGCTCAGCAATGCGCGGAAGACATCTCTGACAGTTGCTTGTGATAACGTCTGCGATGGGGAGGCTCTCTGAGGTATTCTCTTTGTTTACAAGGTTTACACTTCAGCAGCATTCAGCAGAGGTTGAGTTGGAGCAGCTACCTCAAAAAGAAAACAAAAAGGCAGAAAAACAACAACAACAAAAAAAAAACTGCCAATTTCGGATTGATTGTATTGATACGGATGCCTCAGAGAGCCTCCCCATCGCTGACTTTATCACAAGCAAAAAAAAACAAAACAAAACAAAAAGCCAAAAAAAAAAAAAAAAACTGCCAATTTCGGGTGTTTCCTCACAAAGCTGAAAGGGACCTCTATGCCATACAGTCATCTCATCTCGCAGTGACGAATGCAGAGGAGGAGGAAGCCACATCTGAAAGAGTCGCTGATTTACACGTCCGGCTTTTAGTGTCTGCAGGTCCTCTGAGCTCAGCCACGCTACATAAAGTTCCGTCACTTTCCAGAGTGGCCCGACAATGCAGTCCAAGTCCCAAGTTTGCACCGGGAGGCGACAGGCACTGGGCGTGACGCCGTACTAGCGGTGGCAACAAATCTCCCCCACCGGCCTCCTTCTCTCCCTCCTCGCCCCCCTCCTCCTGCAGGCATTTGCAATTCTATGCGGCTGATAAAACAATGCCGAGCTGATTAAAGGTCAAGAGCAAACGCTTTGTCTGACAGGAGACGACCCTAGCCGAGTCCTTAGCCTCCTCAGACGGCTGTAATTGATAGTAACGACTGCTTTGCCTCGATTAGCGCCGAAATGTCAATGGTAGCATCAGCAGGGGGATTACTGGGGCCGGGGTGGGGGTGGGGGTGGGGGTGGGGGTGGGACTGGGGTTAAAGGGTGGGTTTGGGGGTGGAGGGTGGGATGCGGCATCCTTGTGGAGATGCACACAAGCCTGGAGGCAGCTTAGCCAGGAAACGTCAATGAGGCCAGAGAGAGAAACAACAGACCAAGTTAATGGGAGCAAGCATGTTTATCGCTAGGCTAATTAATTAGGATGAATGGGCTGCTGAGGAACCAGGGGTTTGTAAACGGGTAGAGTGCATCGACAACAACAAGACCAACAACAACAACAAGAACAACAACAGAAATGTGATTAACAGGGCAAAGCGATTTCTTTTAAGCATCTTTGAGTATAGCCGTTGATAAATGAAACAGTCTATCGAACACGCTCACAAAAAGCCGGCGTCTAGAGGATTGTTCCACAATTCTCAGTTTTCCCCAC
The DNA here is from genome assembly GCA_027475355.1 of Coilia nasus. Classification (NCBI taxonomy): domain Eukaryota; kingdom Metazoa; phylum Chordata; class Actinopteri; order Clupeiformes; family Engraulidae; genus Coilia; species Coilia nasus. The sequence goes on along the minus strand of CM050205.1, from coordinate 32,651,453 downwards.
AGCTCACTCATAAACAGATGGGAGTCTCTTTAGTGGCCGGCTGTACCATCCATTTCACGTCGCCGCTCTTTGATTTATGGAGTCTGCTGAGGCATTAGTTTGAATTTAACTGCCCGCTAACAGCTGAAATTTCTGATCACTACCTTGACTTTTATTATTCATAAGGTTACATTATAGGCTGGGCTGTGCTTGGCTAATATGTCATCCTGCTTTGAATACGGTGCCAAAAAATTTTGCATTATGCAAGACAGACAACCCAGCTAGCTTTATTTCTTCATCATCATCATCATCACCATAACATTCAAAGGCCTGAGGGTACTACAATGTGTGTGTGTGTGCGCGTCTGTGTGTGTGTGTGTGTGTGTGTGTGTGTGCAGTGGCCTGTGCAAATAAAATAAAGACAGAGACAAATAAATAAACATCCAGCATTGAAAGACTTTGTAAATGCTCCCCCTTTTGAATGAGCATTACTAACCACCAGCAATATGCAGAACAGATAAAAAAAACAATGCCAATCATCTGGCAAAATAGCATAAGGTCTAAAATGGCACTGAATTACTGCTGTTTCATTCTCAAACTGGAGCCTTTCACAAACTAATCTTTCAAGTTTCATATGCTGAATTCATTTCATGCTGCCTTGCACAGAAGAAAGAGGGAATGAACAAACTCTTTTTTTTTCAGCGTAAAGTTTAACTGGACTTGAAAAGAGCATAATTCTCTGTCTGTTCTTTTATTTGCTATTGGTGGTGTTGCATCAAGCAGAAATGTTGCATGTGTATTTTTTAATTTTATTATTATTAATACTAGATATGAGAATGAGGACTTTCAAATGCCGTACTATTTCGTGAAATGCCCTTGAAAAAAGCTACTGCTCTAAAAATACAACTGGTAGTATCGCATGTGAGACCTAGAGCACGCAAGGTTAACATGTATAGATCCTCTGCATTGATGTAAAAGAAAATGGGAGGAACTGGGTTGATGAAGCCAGATGGCATCGTCAAAGCCCAGGTGTCTCTTGAAGGATACTATGGATATGACACAGGCGGGACTATTTGTCATCGGTCCACCAATAAGCTACTGGTCAGGAGTAGTGTAAAAAGGCTCAGGTCTGTTCAGTGATGTCAGTGTAAATGGTCTGTTCTGAAATGCAGTTAGTTGAGAGCCATCTGACTCTGGCTCGTTAAAACTGACCCAATCTCTCTACATGTAATCGAAGTCAAAGATTGGTTACAATGTCTGTTACCATGGATGGAAATAAATTTCCAGAGTGTCTGGACCAGGATGAATGCAGTAAAAGGCAGTGAGTCTAGCAGTGCAAGGCTGGGGGGGGGGGGGGGGGGGGGGGGGGGGCTGGAAAGCAAACTGAAATCGAAAGCATTATGCATTTTGAAAGATAAATGGTTCCAAGACTGGATTATGTGAACCATTACAATTAATGGCCTTGGTGGGAGTTGTCAGTCACCGTGAAGCTACAAACATGATAAACCACCTCTCCGTTTACTGCCATTTATGGTGAAATATCCCATAAAACAGATGTGAAAAGGGCTGACTGGTTTTATCCGTCCAAGCCATGAGGGCAGAAAAGGGTTGAAACCCAAAAACCTTCAGGTGTAAATATGCTAAAACTTGGCAACTTGGTCGTGTATGGGCAACATTTTCTGACCTACATTCTCTGCCCCACCATGCAAAAAAATGCTCCATCATATACTCCACTAACATGAAATACAGCCCTCTGAACAGCAAATAGACTTCCATAGTATTCATATCAAGTTATTAATAGTATCCCATAGTATTCATATCAAGTTATTAATATCTAATGTGAGAATCAGTAATCTTTGTCATTTCTATCCATGCAAAAGCAGAGACTAAGCATCAACATTATCTGCCAAATTACGCTAAAGCTACCACCAGGTAACACAAGAGAAATCTCTTAAGTGGTGAAGTTTGAGTGTTGTGGTGATATGCCTCCAGCTACCAGTAACACCGTGAATTGATATTATAGCCACTATTGTACATATGGAGCAGTTTGAGATTGTAAACAGTGTCAAGGTCATTGCCTTCATTACCAGTTGAGGATGTTTTTGTTGCCTGCATTGTCAGTTGATGAAAGTGAAGCACGTGCTGTAGCTGTGAAACTTGGCATGCATTTCTGATGTGGCCATGTCACTGACTGTGCATGCTTTTACACTGTGGAGTGTAGCCTACCTATACGGTTCTGAGCTCTTCTGTACTGCACTGTCTGATGGGACTGCTCAACCTCAGCCTCAGCAGGACACACACACAAAACATAAGCACACGCACATATATGTGCACGCATGCACATACACACAAACACACGCACAAACACACATGCACAAACACACACAAACACACATGCCCGATACACCTGATGCGCTGCTAATTGGCCAGCTCTGTGGTGCTGTGTGTCAGAGCCCCTCAAAGGCCCAGTTAGCCCCACGAACAAAACAAGCAGACCTGGGAAACAAAAAAGGCAGGGAGGGAGAGACAAAGACAGAGGCAGGGAGCTAGAGACAAAAGGAGACACAGAGAGAAACAGAGAGGTAGGGAGAAAAGGAGAGGGAGAGAGGGAGAGGAAGGGAAAAAGGGAGAGGCAGGGAGCGAGGCAGGGAGAAAGAGAGGCAGGGAGCGAGGCAGGGAGTGAGGCCATGGGGATGCAGAGCCTGAACAGACGCCGAAGAGCTCAGCCAGGCGTGGAGCCCACAGGACAGAGGGCCTTCCACAACCCCCCACTGCCATACACACACACACACACACACACACACACACACACCAGCAAACTTGCTCTGAGTGCACCCTTTGCACTGTAACACAGAGAGGTAGACAGACAGGCTGGAGAGCAGGCTGGCTGGCGATTGAAAGGGGGCCCTTGCAGTAAACAAAGGAAAATCAACACCAAACGAGCAACTTCTGGCTGGAAGCGGCACGCTATTGTTGCCTCCCGCCGACGCTCGCTGCTGCCCAATCACGGGCCATTGTTCTGCCGACGTACAGGGAGGCTCAGGCGAGTTTTCCCGCCGAACACCACTGATGAGGACTGATTGTGAGTGGCCTTGCCTTGAAAAAAAAAAAAAAAAAGCCAATTCACTAATGCCGCCAACAACCTTGAAATGCACTAATCAAAAGATCTGCTGTGCTGCAAGTGGGAAGTTAACAGGAAGAAAATAAGAAATAACTAAGTTTGTAACAAAATTATCATTTGAAAGCACAGGCTTGCGCAGAAATCAACCATAGATCAAAGGTGCGCATGCAAATTTTCAGTGCTGCTGTGCACCGCAAGGTCATGTTAGATATGTGAAGTTACTATGGTAATGATTTAGAATGCAGTGTATTTGGTTTAGCTATATATGTCTGCATCATTCTTTTCCTAGTTAGAAAGACAACAGTGGAAGAATTTGTCTAAAATTAGACTCATTATGTTTAGATTATCTGAAGAACCTCGAAAATAAGATGTGAGAGAACCATAGTCTGTTTTTTTGCACACAGAATCGCAATAATGCACATCTTTGAACATCACCAATCATGTCTAAGTAGGAGCAGGCGGACACAATGAGAGTAAATGTTGAAATGTTGCAGTGGGTGATGCATAATTGATGGGACTCCAACGATGAATGAATAGGCCACAGAGAGAGCGAGAGAGAGATTAGGAGGCTAAACGGTCAGGCCGTGCCGTTCTAGTCTGTGTGATGTAACTCCGTTAGCAGGAGGAGGAGGAGGAGGATGCCCTCCCACGCTTTGCAGACTACAACGGGCTGTTGTTCACAAACACTGGTATGACTGAAAAGCCCCAGTGTTCTGGGGAATGCTGGGCTCTGAACCAGCTGTGCTTCCAATGAGAGCATAGTGACCCCTGGGCCGGAACAACTGTAGCAGGCAGGGCCAGTTACTGCCCTGTACGCTTGTCATTAGACAGAAAATCAGATCACACAGACACACATGCACACACACAAATACACACACACACACACACATCTACCAGAGCACTTTATTCTCTCCACCATACCTTCCACCATCAACCCCCATCTCACACACACACACACACACACACACACACATATTGTACACACGGACACACACACACAGACACACACAAACACACACACACAAACTTCCACCAGAGCGCTTTATTCTCTTTCTCCTCCAGCTGCCCCAACTCGGCTCAGTGTTAATTTTGTCACCCATTTCTTAATTTAGTCTTAGTCAAAGTTCATTCTTAGTCTTAGTCACATTTAGTCATTAACATATAATTTTTTGTTAGTCATGTTTTAGTCTAGTTTTAGTCAAATGTGAACAAAAGTTATTTTAGTCACATTTTAGTAAAAACATTTTAGTCTTTTTCTATTTATTTTATAGTTTTTTTGTTTATTAATTTCACTTGACTTGTGTTCCCCAGCTAACATATTGATTAAAGGTCTGGATTAACAAACATCTTGAATACATTTAATTGAATAAATGAATTTTCAATGCAAAGTTGTGATTAGAGTGATTAGAAACACCAACACAATAATAAAAAATAAAAACTTGGGTTAAATTATATGACTCTAACAGCTAGTTTTATAGCCGTGCAGAGAGATTAACATTAAATAAAAAACTGAGCTCAGAATATAAAAATTACTGTACAAATAACAACTGTTATATGCATCACAAAAACTAAAAACTAACGAAACTAACGAAAAATCCAATACCAGATGGGAGGTCTAGAGTAGAAAACCAAGGTAAAAAACATAGAAAACATACATATAAAAATCATGTTAAGCAGTTATTCCAATCTGCTACATCTACTTATCTTTATTGAGCTCCAGGAAAGCACTTGTTAATTGTTACTTTTTTGATTTTTAAGAAAATTAGCTTTATTTCAGGTCAGGCAAACCAAAAATGTGGTTGTTAGCATGCTAGCAATCTTGTCATAGTTAATCACTTGAATGGGTTCATTTGTTAGCTTGTTAGCTAGCTTTACTAATATCTAATGCTAACATCTTTGATGATGCGAGCTGCGAGTGTAGCTGCGGGTGTAGCTGCACATGTAACAAGCACAGGCAGTAAAAGAAAGCGAGCCCTGTACTGAACCAAAATGGTTCAATACGAATGCATGTATCATTACACCCCTATATCAGCTACCCACATGCATGCTAGCTGCTAGGACTAGCTTAATCAACAAGTGTGTGCACATGCGTGCCAGTTATCTCAATATTTGGGTGGCTGAGGTTAATATGGCTTTTCAGGTTGGTGGTCCCTTTACCAGCAATTTCCTTCCCGCACATATTCCCATCCGTCAAAACGAGGCATTGTGATTGTTTTCTCTGCTTCTAAATATAGGAAATTGGACCAAACGTCCAGTCTCTTTTTCCTTCCAAGCATGATTGTGTTGTCCGTGTTCCTCCTGCAGTTTGTTTTTTAAGCCACAGGGGCGCAGGTAGAGGATATCAGTAGAACTATGGGCACAAACACATGACAGTAGGACTGGATGTTGCATTTCTTCTTGTGTAGTAGACGAAAATAAGGAGGGAGTTTTTGTTTGTTTTTCGTATCTTGCATGACATTTTAGTCTCATTTTTATTCATCAACATTAATGCACATTCGCACAGTTTTCTTCAGTGTTTTTAGAACATTGGTGTCGTCTCATCATCGCCTCGTCCTGGAAAAAAGAGTTGTTACCAAACATATTTCGTCTCGTTTCATCTGACGAAATTAATGCTGACTCAGCCTCTAAGTCTTGTGCTGTTCCCACTGTACACCTCTGACTGCTCTGTCAGGGACTCGAGGGGTGTTAGCGTGTGTGTGTGTGTCTGTGTAAGTGTGTGTGTCTGTGTCCGCGTGTGTGTGTGTGTCTGTGTCCATAAGTGTGTGTGTGTGTCCATCTGTGTGTGTGTATGTGTCCATAAGTGTGTGTGTGTGTGTGTGTCCATCTGTGTGTGTGTGTGTGTGTGTGTGTGTATGTGTGTTATCAGGCTGAGGTGCCTCACGGGGATGAAACGCTAGCACTGTGCCTGGGGCGCTGCCAGAGGGCTTTCATGGCATGGCCAGCGGCACAGCAGAAGGGTGGAGAGCCTGCACCCACACAGCTAGGAGCCAAGCCCTAATGTCACCCCAGAGCAATGACACACATGCACACAGCACACACACACACATGCATGTGCGTACACACACATGCATGTGCACACACACACAGACACACACAACACACACAGACACAGACACACACATGCATGTGCACACACACACACACACACACAGAGGCAGTCCCATTTCCAATCATAGCACTGTTGAATTGGTGCACGACGTGTCCCAAATATCACACCTCGTTTCACATGAACACTCCAGTTTAGCACCTCAGTGCCAAATATCACGCTCGTTAGGCAATGAAGAGCACGGTCAAAACCACAGAGAAGGACGTCAGAGAGGGAAGAAAAAAGCCAATCTAGAGAAAAACAAACAGCCTCCAGTGTACAGTGACGGGCAACCTGGCTTGAGAAGTGGCAATCCAATACTATATCTGTTAAGCTCATCCACTACATTAGGCTGATTAGGCTGACCACAAGTCTTCAACCAGGCAGAAGAGTTAAAGGATGAAATCACTTGCACTAACTGCACAAGCAGAAAAAAGGGATTAAAATATGTGGTTTTAAATTGTAGCTTTTGGAGCCAAGCTGCCCATCACTGCCACTGACTGAAATGTAGAGTACACCTGAGATCTGCATAAAGTGCAGCATAAAATGCCTGATATGCAGGTGAGTTGGAGGCCATCTACTATGGATAGTTTCTTCTTAAGCCACCCCCCCACCCCAACGCACACACCCCACCCCCTCGAAAGGGGAAGTGAGGAGTCATGAGAACATTACTGACCTTTCACTGGCACACAGGTATTTGGCACTCGGCTCGTGGCTCCTGAGGGAAGCCTACCTTTTATCCCCTACCCCACCCCCCCACCCCTCTACCCCCCTGCTCTCCCTCTACCTCCTTCGCTCCCGCCTCTACACCCCTGCTTCCCCATCCACCACCCCCCTCCACCACACAGTACCTCAGAGGGGAAAAAAGTGTCAGGCGACTCACTCTGGTAACCTTCGCTTCACCCCGGCATTTCAAACAGTGCGGGGGCCCACGGTGATACAACCGCCCCCCCCAACCCCCGCTGTCTCTTCCTCTCGTTGGCTCACCCTCACAAATACATGTGCACTAACACCAGGCTAACATGTAAGAAGGAGACACAAGGGGAAAGGCACAAGTGGGGGGGGGGGAGAAAAAGCGGGAGAAAAAAGAGCATTACGGATCTCATCCACATTTGGCATTCAAATCCTGCCGCAGCACCAGCTGCATGCTTGTTCACACAGTGCACAGGAGAGAGACAAGCCACTCTCTCTTTCTACTCTCCTACACACGCACCCACCCACACCCCTCACACACACAAACACACCCCTCCCACCTCACATACGCACGCACGCACGTACTAACCCACACCCCTCCCGCCTCACACACACACACACACACAAACACGCTCGCACACACTTACCCACCCCCCTCACACACACACACGTACACACACGCTCCGCTCCGCCACTGCGCGCCACAGTGAAAGGCTTCATTAAAGCTCAGGGTTAGAGATATCACAGCCAATTTCTCATGGCTTTCTCAGGAAAAGAGGATTGTGGCAGAGGGAAAAAAGCCCCCTACTCCCCCCAATCCCCCACCCCCTACCCTCTACCCTATATCTTTTCCCACCACCACCCACCCCAGTGCACCCCTCAAAGATGAGATATAATAGACTGCGTTACCGCTGCGCTATCATTTGAACGCGGAGCGCAGGCTAATAGGAGGTCTGACCTGCAATGGAGCTGATTGTGAGGCATTCAAAGGAGTGGAGATGTGACACATAGCAGGTCCCTAGCGAGACAGAGACAGGCAGCAACACCCACACACACACACACACACAGGACAGAGGATGGGGGAGAGGAGGGAGGGAGGGTATAGACAGACACACAGATACACACACACACACACACACACACACACACACACACACACACACACACACACACAGGACAGAGAATGGGGGAGAGCATGAGCAAGGGAGGGTATAGACACACACACAGACACACAGATATACAGATACACACACACTCACACACACACACAGGACAGAGGATGGGGGAGAGGAGGGAGGGAGGGTATAGACAGACACACAGACACACAGATATACAGATACACACACACTCACACACACACACGCCTGCAAACACACTCAAACACAGATACATACATACACACACACACACACACACACAGATACACACACACTCACACAGAGATACACGCACGCACGCACGCACACACACAGACACACACACACACGCACAGGCAGGCAGTAAGAGAGAGGCGGGGAGAAGAGGAGACTGGAGGAAGAGGAAGAAGAATCAGCCGGATTTCTGCCGCAGAGAAACATCTCCCGTAATTGTTCCCGCGGTGATAAATGGCGCCCAGTGATTTGGGTCTCCTTGTCCTTGGGGGGGGACGAGCACGAGGCGGGGAGGGGTAAATCGGTGATGCATCTGCCAACTCAGGCTCTCAGGCTCTCGCTCTCTCTCTCTGTCTCTGTCTTTCCTCTCTCTCTCTCTCCCTCTGTCTCTCTCTATGTCTCCCTCTCTCTCTCTCTCTCCCTCCCTCTCTGTCTCGTTGCCAACAATCCTCTTTAGAAATGGGGGGAGGGGGGAGGATGGGCAGAGTCGTAATTCCCTTAGCCAAACTGGATCGCCACTTCCACTAAGAGCTCAAGGGTGTCGGGAACGACCAGAACGGCCTCCACGGAAGCGAGAGAGGATGCCCCCAAATTTTATACCCATAAATATTAAATACAAACAGATTTTGTTAAAAGCACTAAAATTGTTCCCTCGGGGAGAAGCTGTACTGGGCGGGCCCCATGGGACATCATGAAGAGGACTCGGAGGAATAGAGCTACTTTCACTACTTTCTTTCTCCTCTCCTGTCCTATCCTCCGCCTCTGCTCTCTCTCTCCTATCCTTTCTTATCCTCCCCCTCTACTCTCTCTCTCTTTCCTCTCCTCTCCTCTCTTTACCCTATACTCGCTCTCTCTCTCTCCTCTCCTCTCTCTATTCTCTCTCTCCTCTCCTCTCTCTCTACTCTCTGGTACAACAGCTCAGAGATGGGAGCGGTCGGCCACTAAAAGCCTGTGCTCTACATGGCGGGCCAGGGCTGTTGTGGAGAGAAAAAGAGAGAGAGAGCGAAAGAGAGAGAGAACCCGCAAGGGGGCACAAATGGAGTCTGGATACCAGAGATAAGCATTAGCAGTAATTGGCATTTACTTAAGTGGAGTAAAGTAGATTGTGGCATTTTATGAGGCCCTGTTTGCGTGGTTGGCAAACTGAAGTTTGGGTTAAAGGCTCTGGAGTAAAATGCATGGTCAGCAGGAGTGCTGGGAGGGTAGAGTGTGTGCATGTGTTTGTATGTGTTTGGGATGGGGTGGATGGGACTGGATGGGTGTGTGTGTGTGTGTGTGTGTGTGTGTGTGTGTGTGTGTGTGTGCGTGTCTGTGTGTCTGCGTGTGTAGGGGGTGATGGTTTACAATAAGTCAAGCTGCCAGCAAGTGCTGTAAGGAGAAAAAGCGAAATCCACATAGACCCAACATTCCCCCAAACACACACACACACACACACTTCTCCTACACCCCCCACCCCTCTTTTTTTTCTTGCGTTGTGTGTTGGACTGATTTCCCAAAAGAAACAAACTCTGACTTGTTCCTTTCTCAGCATTAACAATCACGTTCATCAAAGTCTGGTTCTCTCAAAACTCTTGTTGTTTGTACAGCTGTTCCCACACAACTCAATCATGTCCATGTCTTGTCTTTCTAGTCCTATAGACCAGTCTAGTCTACTCCCTCATCTGTTCAGTTCCCTCTGCCTAAAGACACATTAGCATGTAGAGTATCAGTTCGCAAATTATCACATTAAAAGCGCTGAAAGAAACACCAGGGTGCACTTTCTTGTCCTGGCAGGGAGAGGAGAGAGCTGTGTGTATCCCTCAGTGCCAGGTCCTGCCTCGTTAAAAGCCTCCTGGCCTCTCCATGCACCTGCTCCCTGGAGGCTTCCCGGCAGACGCTGGCAGCGAGGCCTGAGCGAGCCACGGAGATTAAAGGTCTACCCTTCAGATGAAACCCCTAAATGCCCTGTCATACGCCTAATGAGCGTATGCCCAATGGGCGTGAGCCACTTCATTTGCGTGACTTATTGATCACATCCCATCAGGAGGCCAATAGGTGGGGCTGGGTGGGTGTGGTTTGTGGATGGCAGTGGTGTGTGTGTGTGTGTATGGATGGGGGTTGGACTGGGACTGGGACTGGGACTGGGGCTGGGGTATAAATTGTCACCCTCTACCCTTGGGGTTTCCTGGCTTCAAGACTTTAACCTTCACCCACCCTTCAACATGGATCCTGAAGATGCCATTTAGGGCTGTGGCTTGTCTGGATTCAGAGAGATGTGTCTGGCTTCAGGGTTCGCCCTGAGTGTTCAGCGCTTTCACGCAGATATCAGTTATATGATCCGCCACTAGAAAGTGTCGGCCAAAGAAACTAGATACAGTGTGAGCAATTACAATATATCAGTGTGTCATAACAACGATGACTGTGTCTGCCCTAATCCCTGTGAGCGTCTAACACAGTGATCCTATGAGCCTTGTTCAATCCACTACTAGAATGAAAGGCGGCAATCGAGCATCCTCATTTCAAAAGGCATATATAATAGCAACACCTGCTTACCTGCTTACAAACAATTAAGGCAATTTTTTTGTTCATAAATAGGCTACTCTATGTGCAAGCTCATACACTGCAACAAAGGGGCATAAAAAAGGGGGTTATTTCTCCTGACTGGCTTACAAAATCCCTCTGAAAATAAACACACCTTGATTCCTTCCTAAGTCTTAATTCAAATGAAAATTTTCTCTGGCCAAAACAAACACAAAAAATAGGCTACTTATTATTCCAGCAGGCAGTGGAGACAGAAACACATTTTCATTCACTTTCACACCAATCACTGATAAACACAGGCTTTGACTACCTGCACAGGAGCAGGGTAGGTAGGGGCCTAAGCAGGAAGGAAACCGGGGGGAGAAAACGGGGCACTTTTCACCTACTCTGTAGTTATTCACAGCGGTTTCTCATTTACCGACTGAACGGAAAGAATCACGCTCGTTATGTCTTTGATAGAAATCCCAGACACCTGGTCAATCTTATTAGAAGTGTCAGGCAAGCCCCTGCGACTCAATCTGACAGGCTGATAAGTCATTTGAAAGGAATCGCGGGGGCTGCTTCTGGCACGGCGGGTGAAAAAAAAAAAAAAAAACACGTGCCAGCTGCGTCGTCTCACAAAGAATCAACATTTCTCGAGCTGCGCGGCACACAAACACAGCCCCATTTCCAAAAGGAGGGCAATTTCTGGAGTTATTTATTTATTTCCCGGGGGCCTGCTTGCAGACTCAATTTCCACCCAGTGTGGGTGGAAGACGAGCAGGTGTGCAGCTGAAAGGGGAGCAGGCTCGGCTCGGCAAAGGGCTGTGGAGCATGCAACTTCCCCTAATTACTTGTTTCCCCCAGCCTCGATCTGCTCGGTGCAATAGGCTCGTTAGATGAGACGGGGTCACGAAAAACCTGCCTGTCGGGAGTCATAAAGGATGTGATGGTTTCAAAAGTTGTTCGGATGCATATAAATGTCGCATTCACGCCAAAGGGGCAGCAGAGGCCAAATCGGATGATTTTTACATTACATTACACTTAACTGACACCCTTATCCAGAGCAACTTACAGTTATTTACAGGGTCTCAGTTACAGTACCTGGAGCAGGGTGGGGTTAGATGCCTTGCTCAAGAGGATTTCACCGAATTTCCAATCCTAAGACCAATGCTCTAACCCCTAGACCACAGCTGCCCCTAGATGACTTCCGTCGCGAGGAGACTTCTCGGCTATTCCTTCACTCTCTCCTTCTCTTTCATGGCCGAGTGGAAATCAACACATGCACCACTGTGGGAGACTACAACCTCTGCCCTGTGGCACATCTAGGAGACCGGGGCTTGGAAAAATTGCTCTCATGTTTGACGAATCACCCAATGCTTGCAGACCAGCAGCCCACCGGTGTGTGGAAGGCGACCCAAATCCACGTCTGCCTTTTCAATTACCAGCATAGCAGAAAATGTGATGGGTGACGCTGACCTTGTCGATCAAAGCAAAGTCCGGGTATGGGTCTGCCATTAGCTTTTTCACCGCTTTGGACATTCAGCTATCAAAACATCAGGGATAAGTGTTCAGGGTACTTTTTTGGTGCCTATATTTACATAAGCATCCAGTGCCAGGACCAAATGCAATTTACACATTTAAACGGGAGTCACTCAAGGAGAGTTGAAACTACAGCATATTGTAGAAGCATCTTTCTCTCTCTGTCTCTCTCTCTCTTTATCTTTCACTCTCTCTGGACGTCACTTAGCAAATGATTTACCTTCTCCTTCTTGCAACTCCTCTCCTCTGCCCCATCAGCCGAAGGAGCCCTCTGGGGCTGGTGGGGGTAAGTTTAAAAATAAAAGGCCCCTTTGTTAGATTTAAATGCTGCTCTATGTTCTCCCGCCAGCGCGGCGGTAATTTATCGCGGGAGCCATTACGGTTATTAGAAAACTCACTCAGGAAGACGAATGGCAGTCAGGCAGACCGGCCGATGCTCCAGCGTCAGCACCGGCAGACGAGGGGCTGCACCGCTGCCTATTGACATTTTCTGAAAGCACTCTGCCGTATTACAATCCCACTTCCACTCGCTGCCAATAGGTTCAATTATTTCCCTCCTTCTCCACCCACACACCCTGTTTCCACCCCCCAAAGCCCCATACCCCCATCCCCCCATCTCCATTTTATTTCATTTTTTCCCCCGGAAACAAGGAGAGAGACTTACACATCCCCCACACCCACACCCCACCACCACCCTACTCAGTAAAAGCAGTAAGGAAGTGTTCACCCTGGCTATTTCCTGGGAACGGCTTCAGCCCCAGACTGACAGATTGAAATGAATTCTGTCATAAATAACGGCTATGGCACTGAGCCATTAGGAGGGGTCATTAAGACTGTCTAAATGGAAACCATTTCTTAGGTATGATAGAGAGCGCGTGGCACAGAGGGGGAGGGGGCAAGGACGAGAGCTGAATGAGCACTTTGCTTTCTTCCCTCCTTCGTTTTTTCTTTTTTTTATTTCATCTTCTCGCTAACAAATCTGATGCCCCCAGGGTATACATCTTCCTCTCAAAAATAAAACACTGACAGATCATTTTTAATCTTGCGCGGAGAGCTTTGTTGACTAATACAAATCGGTTACCGCCAACGACGGGCCTTTCAGATGTGTGAGTGCCAAGTGGTGCTAGCTAAGAACAAAACAAAACGAAACGGAACGCAGGCCGGTTCCAGGAGGACAAAAAAGTGTGGGACCAGTGCTGGAGCCGATTCACACACTACTACAAAAACCAACCACACGCCGAGCCTGTCAAGACCTGTTTACTCTTCACTAAAAACGGCTCAATAACAGAGCCCATGCGGAGCGCTGCGAAGGGCACAAGCAGCGACTTGCTGAGCTGGGGAATGTGGGACAGTGTCATGATGGACTGTTATGTCAGTAGGAACATGGCCCATTTTAACTGGGGCCGAGACTCACCATAAAAGCCCCTCCTCTGGCCTCTTTATGCGCCTGCCTCGGGGGGAAAGCTGAATAATGTCAGCTGGCTCGAGGGCAAGATGGCTGCCAATAGGGCAACCATTCAAGAATTTCTAAAAATAACTGCCCAGATCACCTGCATGAAGGAAATCCACAAGCTATTATTCAGTGGAACAGAGGAGTAAAACTTATGTTCAAGGGCTGGTTACAGCAGTGGCAACAAGAACAGAAATTGCTATTAACTACTTTCAACAAACTCTGTAATTCAGCACAGATACAGATCATCGCCTACGTCTCAAGCGTTGATAATTGAAAATCCTTATTCAAATCCTATTGTCACAGTCCAAATAAGACTGCCACTTCAACAAACACTTGATCATTAGCAGGACTGAGTCTGATAGGCAGCTACACCACTCAGGGGGCATGCTGGGGAGAAGCCACTAATTGCCTGGGTGAAGGATCCCTGACAGACCACTGGGGAGGCCCTGACATGCGGGAGGGAGCCCTTTAAGACATCTGCCGAGACGAGAGACACCTTGGAAGTGACTGTCATAATGGCTGCCCTTTAGGATCAGATGGTTCAGGAAAGCATATGGGGCTAAGTGGGTCTCTACTGACAAGAAACTTTCTTTTTTCACCATCAGCAGGGTGGTTAAGGGGCAAGCGTGTGTGTGTGTGTGTGTATGGGTGTGTGGGTATGTGTTGGCGTTGGTGTGTGTGGATTGTGTGTAAATCTGTGTGTGTGTGTGTGTGTGTGTGTGTCTGGGCCTGAGAGAAAACACTGCCTAACTGTCCTTCATTAGCAGCTCAGCACGCTCTGCTAAAACCTCGGGGGTTGCTCCCCCACCCCCGCCAGACCAGCCATCATCCACCAACACCAGCACCACCACCCACCGCGCTACATCACCCAACCACAGCAGCCCTCCCCAGCAGCCCTCCCTCTCCAGGCCTACCTCCCCATCCCTCTCCCACGGAGCAGAGCGGAGCGGAGAGGCAGCCCAGCCTCATTAGGGTAATTCAGCCATGGCCTCAGGAGAACACAGAGCCATGGGAGCGCTCTCCCTCTGTCCGCATCCAAGAGAGAGAAGGAGAGAGAGCATTTCATCCCCCCCCCTTCTTATTCTCTATTCTCTTTTTCTCTCTCTCTTTTATCTTTTCCCCCCTCCTCTCTCTTCTCCTCTGCTCTCTCTTTATTTTTTATCTTCTTTTTTTCTCCCCTTCTGTATGGTTTCCTCCCTTGCAGAGGAGATTGTGTAAAAGCAGTGGCAGCCCCACAGCAAGTAAGGAATGACACAGGGCCTGTCTGGTTCATAACCTTTCCTTGCACAATGACTCACACACACTACACACACACCTACACACACAGGTGTTCATGCAAGTGCACATGCACTCTCTCTCTCGCACACACACTCTCACAAACACTCGCTCTCTTTCTGACACACACATACACCCTCCTCTTTCTCCCTCTGATCTCACACAAACTCTCTCTCTTTCTCTCTCTTTCTCTCTCTCGCACACACACACACTCTCACACACACCACTCTTGCTCTCTTTCTGACACATACACACACCCTCCTTCTCTTTCTCTCTCTCTCCCACCCACACACAACTTCTGTTTATGTACCTTCAGCATAGAGGACCATCCCAGCGGTCTGAGGTATGAATGGGTGACAGAGAGGGGAAAGAAGGAAAAGGAGGAAAACTTGCTGATCCTTGTGCTTTGGGGGGAGCAGAGCACACTGCAGAATCCACCATCTCAGCGGTTTGGGGACCCTGACTGCCTCTGCCTGGCGCTGACGAAGACACCCAGACAGCCTCTGCAGGTTGGCTGCGCCTAGAAGGGCTGGGGGTGGTGTGCGTGTGTGTGTGTGTGGTTGTGTGTTTGTGTATGTATGTGTGTGTGTGTGTGTGTGTGTGTGTGTGTGTGTGTGTGTGTGTGTGTGTGTGTGTGTGTGTGTGTGTATGTGTGCGCACGTGTGTGTGTGTGTGTGTGTGTGTGTGTGTGGTGGGGGATGGATAGTGTAACTGGGCCTGACCATGCTTCATGTAATAAGTGATTTAGCTGCAGAGCTGGGTCAGGTCACTGCCATATTGAGGCAGGGCCCTATCATGACACACACAGCCGCTGCTCATCTGCCATACGGCAGCGGAAGACACAAACTTCCATCCTGTGCGCCGCGCTCATAGCATCTTGTTGTGCGACAGACGCCCTCTGACCCCTCAAAATGGATCCATTTCTGTCACAGATTTGGCATGGATGTGGCTTGGGTCTGGTACAGATTGACTGCACTGGCCATAAAGCTCTTTCCTGCCTAAACATCCATTACCTGCTCTGTGCTTTTCTCTCTGGTTAGGCGTGTGCCTGGCTATTCTTAGTCTGCCGCGTTTGAGCGAAGGCGTGTGACTTTCTTTCGTTAGAACATGCCATGCAGGGTGTCGTGTTCAGAGCTAACTTGCTGCTCTTCGCTGCCCACGTAGCCCCTCACTATCACCGGGAGAAGAAGACAATGGCAAGGTGACACCCCGCCAGCCTGCCGATCGCTCACACTGACGGGAGGGGGGAGCCAAAAACCACCCACTCCTTCCACCCCTACCTCCACCCAGCGTCCTTTTTCATCTATCGCTTTCTCTCTAGCTGTCTATCTCCCTTCCTCTCTCACTCTGTCTTCCCCTCTCTCTCTCTCTCTCTCTCTCTCTCTCTCTCTCTCTATCTTTCTCTCTTTTCTTTCACCCCATTTCCTTTCTCTTCATCTTGATTTATTTATCTGTGACAGGCTGGAAACATGAGAAAGATAAGGAAATGTTGGGGGGCAGCACGCGGCGTGGTGATCGAACACTGATGTAGGTTACTCAATGACACATCCATCAGCAAACAATGGCTGTCACCGGCCCTAATGGCAGAAATAGTGACAAATTCCATCACGCCGCCACGACACTCGCCGACTTTCCAATACCGCCGTCCCTAACCCCGCAGCCCACCGCAGTTTAGTGGATTAAGATAAAAGGACAAAAGAAATTACAGAACGAATTAATAACCTTATTCAGTTTTGCCCGCTTCCTTCCGTTTGTCACATGGGTGCGTTTGTTACCGACAGCAGGCACAGACAGCTTTTGCCTTTCCCCCTCCAGCACTGCAGACAGAAATCCACTAGTGCCTGGGCCCATTCAATCTCGCACACTTTTAAATGACACGTCAATCACAGGGCGGGCGGTGGAGGTGGAGGCGGGGAGTGGAGGTGGGAGAGGGGATGGTGGTTACGGCGGGTGAGTCTATCGCCTCATTCCAACCGGTGTCATTTCACGGCTGCTCCAGGCACCGCAACACTCACTGGGTCGTACAAGCCAGCAGAAGTGTGCCCTCCTTTCCTCTGAGAACATACCACAGCCACTGTCTCACTCAGCTGATTTGCCACTGCACTTCAACTCATTTTACAACCTTTGTAACTCAACTAACAATGCAACAGTTCTGATAAACTGGCAAAAGTAGCAAAATGCAATTAAATTCAGGTTTTAATTATGCCAATTACAACCAATCTGGCTGTAATTCCAATCCACACATCTCATATCAGTAGGAATGAGCTAAACAAATTTATTAAGCTAAATGAATACTAGTGCCGTTAAACCAACAGCACGATGATTAAAATGGCTTAATGGAAACGTGAGGCGTGGCACAGTGCTGCAAAAGGATGCCCTTGGCTCGCCCCAGGACGACGAAGGAAGGCGAAAAAGCTGACGGCGAACATCTCCTTGGCAATGCTGCATGGCGAAACGACTGAGGAGGCAATACTTCAAAAGCCTCCATTGGCATTTTGGTGGAGCCAAAAGGGGTCCGGGGAGCTCTGCGAGACTCAATTAAACATTGATCAGATTGAAGGGGTGGGGGTTGAAGGGGAATGATAAATAATTAACAAAGCGCAGATAACATCTTCAGTTCACCAAACACTGTTCGATGCAAGGGCCGCTACATCGCCGATCGATGCACCCTAACAGGCCCAATGAACAACGGAAGCCCCAGACAAGTGCAGCCCAGGGACCACAGGAAGGAAAGAAAGGGAAAAAAAGTAATAAACGCTAAAAGAAAGAAGAGAAGAAAAAGACAATGACACCAAAAAAAAGAATCTAATTTTATCAGTCGCCACAGCTGTGACTATCACGTTGATAATTAACTAAAACTTCCTTGGCCTTGAGAATCGAATTAACCTCCGACTTAATCATCTGGTTGCTCTCAGAGACAAAACAAACATGTTGTTGGAGGATACAGAAACTCCTGCCTGCATTGATAGTCCATTATTTCCAAGCTGCATCGAAAACCACACACACACAAACACACACACACATGCACACGCACACGCACACAAACAACACACACACGTCACAGAGCTGGTGTTAAGAGAAGGAGCTGTGGTGTGAGGACGAGGGCACGGCAACAGTGTGTGCGTGTGTATGTGTGTGTTTGTCGTGCATCTCTGGCACCCACTGACACACAGGGGCTGCTAGATAGCGCTGGGGATAAGCAAGGAGCCTCTGGGTAACTGCATCAGAATATGAAAGCCTCCAATGATCCTTAACAAGGGCAATAAAGGGGTCACCTCTACTGACAGTTTGTGTGTGTGTGTGTGTGTATGTGTGTGTGTGGTGTGTCTCTGCCCTTTACTATGAGCGCACGGAGGCATACATGAACAGACGTGTGTTTGCATACATGAAAGCATGCCCATGCGTGCAAATGGCCACATACATGTGTGTGTGTCTGATGTGCATGTGTGTGTATGTGTCTGATGTGAGTGTGCATGTGTGTGTGTGTGAGTGCACTGTCTGCAGAGCCATCAGCTGCTGCATAATTCCAAGGCACTTTGTACAGTGCATTAATCACGGGGCCCCTTGAGCGCTTGCACGGATCCACATAGCCCGACCTTGAGGTTACACGAAAGACATTAGGGCCGTCTATCCATTCAGAGGAACGAGGGGCGGAGGGAAGACGAGTGTGTGTGTGTGTGTGAGTGTGTATGTGTGTGGGAGGGGGGGAGAAAAGCTTTCAAGGTAATGAAATTCTGCCATAATTTAAAGGAAAGACTAGTGGGGACAGGCCTGGGCCAAAGTATAAAAAGTCTGAGTAGATTAAATTGGATTTCTTTTTTCTGCCCCCCAACCCCAGCACCAATACCCCCAGCACCAGCACCCATTCCCCCCCAGACTCACCCATCACACCCCCAACCTTCTACCCTCTGTCTTTATGCCAAATTAGGCCTAAGTGCACGCGTGCAGTAGTTTTTCTTTCTCCTTCTAGTTTTTTTTTTTCAACCAAAAAAAAAAAAAAAAAAAAAACGATAACAGCATTACCGTCCAGAATGAATCGAATCATTTCCAAACCAATTAACCTTTGACAAAATGGATGAGTGGACAGGATTGAGAGAGGTGGATGGGGCACAGAAAAAAGGGAGCGAGAGAAAGAGAGAAAGAGAGAAAGAGAGAGAGAACAGACAGAAGAAAAAGAAAGAATGAACGATAGTAATGAAAAATGGACTGAAAAAACAGAACGACCCCGGTGAACAAAAAGTCATTCCCAGAGTGAGTGACAGGGGTCCAGATAGCGATAAGGGAAAGGGAGACAAGCTGAGCGCTGGGCAAAAGGACACTCAGGGGGGGTTGTGGGAGGTGAGGAAGGACTGTAGAGAGACAGTTACGCACACACGCACCCCGCCCAGCCTCATATCTCTGCGTGTCCCTTAGTCTCAGCACGTCCGAGGAGTGTGTACGTCCTGTTTGTCCCCATGAAAGGCAGCTAGGTCAGGACGTGTGTGTGTGTGTGTGTGTGTGTGTGTGTGTGTGTGTGTGTGTGTGTGTGTGTGTGTGTGTGTGTGTGTGTGTGTGTGTGTGTGTTTGTGTGTGTGTGTGTCTGTGTGTGGATTTGTGTGTGTCAAAGTGAGTGCATGGCAGCATTTGTGTGTGGGTGTTTGTGTTTTTGTACGTACATGGACAAATGTGTGTGTGTGTGTGTGTGGCATTAGCCTGGCCCCTCTGCCGCAGCCTGGCGCGCTCAAAGCTGCACCATTTAGTTAATTAAAGGCTCCATTTGGAACGAGAGCCCACTGGCCACACGGCTGCCAATCAATACTTCTCTGGCCTGTAAAAGGGGTGGGAGGGGGAGAGTGACAGCAGCCCCCACCCTACTCATACACGCACAGTCACACACAGACACACACAAGCACGCGCATGCACGCGCACACACACACACACACACACACACACACACACACACATAAATGCAAGCACACGCACAAGCACACACACACACACACGTTCACTGACAAGATTTGTGGCCCCTGGCAAAGCCTTCCAACCTTTCATCTAATACCACCCACCCCCCCCCCCCCCCCCACCCTCCACCCCTCTGCCCTCCCCAGCATGACTGCCACCCCTCAGCCCCCCTACACACGCCCACACACACGTCTGTCTGTGTTTGTCTCTCTCCCTCACTGTACCAAATTTACGTAAATTCAATTTCTTGATTGTTACAATACAATGTTGCCAAAGCATAGAAAACATCGCATGAATTTGCAAAATAACATTTACAGTCATCCCTCTCATCATTGAAGACATCTGTGTGTGTGTGTGTGTGTGTGTATGTATGCGTGTGTTTGTGTGTGGTGTGTGCATTGTGTGTTGATGTTTTTGCTTGTGCATATGCCTGTCTATCTGCGTGTATGCCCACTGTGTCCACGTGTACATATGTGTGTGTGTGTGTGTATGTCTACACTTGTGTTTTGGCAGTGTCTGCCTATGTGTGTTCTCATGTACGTATGTGAGAAGACAGAGAAAGGGAGCCTGTAGAGGCCCCTCCATGCCCCATTCCAAAAATCACATGACCACACACACACACACACACACACACACACACACACAGACACACACACACAAACACTGAGCATGTTTGCCCTGTCCAGCCCAGCTGGAGCGTATCAACCCTGGCGCTAGACTTGTTGTTCTCCTCTGAAAAGGACGCATCAGCATCCAACAACCCACTTACAGCAGCCCAAGCACCACCAGAGAGAGCTACGGAGGGCCCAGACCAACGCATGCCTCACAGGGCTAGGTGGATGGATGGACCTCTCCATGACATCACCGTCGCCGGTCCACGGCTCAGAGGGGGGAAATCATACATGACCCCCATGACACAGATGGGCGCAGAGCAGAGCCACACAGAGAAGAAGCCATAAATACAATCAGGATTATGGCCACTGACACTAATGTACACATGGATGAGGTGACATTCTCTTTCTCTCTTTCTTCCTCTCTGCCTTTCTCTTTCTGTGGCTCATGCTCCCTCCCTTTGTCTGTTTTTTTTTTTCACTCAATGACTTTTTGCCTGTCTCATCCCCTTTCTCTTTCTCTCTCTCTCTCCCTCTTATCCTCTCTGTTTCATCCCCCTCTTTCTAGATCTATATGTCTCTGTCTCTCTCTCTCTCTCTTTTTCTCTCTTTTACTCATCTTTTTTCACTCTGTCTGACTTTTTTGCCTTTTCCTTTTTATTGATGTCATGGTGCAAACCTTGTCGGCTAGAGGCTTTAATGTGTTATGTGTTTTAGTAGTGTCATTTTGTGAGGAAGTTGCACAATGGCCTAATAAAGCAGTGGTAAATCTCTCTCTCCCTCTCTCTCTCTCGTTCTCTCCCTCTCTTGCTCTCTCTCTCTCCTCAGCTCCCCCTCTCTCTCTATCTCTCTCTCTCTTCCGCCTCAGCTCCCCCTCTATCTCTCTCTCCCTCCCTCTCTCTCGTTCTCTCTTTTTCTCTCTCTCTCTCACGCTCCTCCTCAGCTCTCCCTCGCTCTATCGTACCTCTCTACCATTCTAAGCCCTTTTCCACCCCATCATTTTGCTCTTTGCCAGCAGCCATGCAGGAAATCTCTTTCAGTCGGTCTGTCTGTCTAAGATGGATCTGGGTGCTGCTCTAAGTCTCGTGTTCCTCCTAGGGGAGGCTTGGGCGGGGGGGTCTCTCCCCCATCTCCATCTAAGGCTGCCTGACTGATGATGATGCTGCTGGTCTGCCATTCAATTGCTATTTCAGCACGTGACCTACACGCCCACACATCTCTCCACTGAACCGGTCTCTTTGTGTCCTTTTTCTGCTTCCTTTCAAAAACTCCAGTCCAGCTCTGTCCCTTGCTCTCAAGGCCTAAAGGGCACGCCCATACTCCTTTCTCTGTGTGTGTCTTTCTTACACACACACACATACATATACAGAAAAATTGTGTTTTAGTGTTTCCCCAATTGAATCGTTGATGTGTGTGTGTGTGTGTGTGTGTGTGTGTGTGTGTGTGTGTGTGTGTGTGTGTGTATGTGTGTATGTGTGTGCGTGTTATGTTCTTGTTGTAATGTTATTTGCTTATTGTTTGTAATGTTAGTTTACAAATGAATGATATATTGTTATATATATTTTTTATTGTATATATATTGTTTTTTATGCTTTGGCATCACTGTATTTTAACAGTCATGCTAATCAAGCAACTTTGAAATCAACTGAAATAGAGACAGACAGAGTGTAATTGGTGCTGTGTGTGTGTGTGTGTGTGTGTGTGTGTACAAGTGTGCATGGGTAACTCCATTTTCTCCAGTATTCATTTGCCCTCTCTAAGAGCATGGATGCCCCCCAGGCACCGACCCATTCATACACACAATGCTACAATACACTGCACTGCCCCGTAGAGAGGGAGAGAGAGAGAGAGAGAGAGAGAGAGAGAGAGAAAGAGAGAGAGAAATAGCACAGTGATGCACACAGAGGATGCATTCAAATGCACGCGTCATGCAGGCGTGAGGGGTGAATACTTAAGAAGACGAGATTTCCCTGGAGTGAAGGTATTTGCTTCAAGTGTAATTATGTTCAGAGCTTGCGAGCAAAATTGAGCGCAGAGAGCGTGCAAACTCTGCCTTGTTTCTTTAATGACTAACAAATAGCAGGTCAAGGGGCTTACGTCATGCCAACTGTTTGTTTGTTTTTTTATTTTCTTTTTTTTTTTTTTTTTTACTCCACCAATTGCACCGGACCAATCCATCCATGTAACGCGGTGGGACTAATGACATATTACAGCGTCCGTTCCGTCGCAGTGGCGAACGGTTATGACACGGACCCAATCTGTTATCTGAATAATAAAAAGGCAGCCTGAACTGCTAAAGGTCCTTATGAAAATACCAGGCGCTGGGAGGAAGGGTGATTTAAGAGGCTTCTTGGCCGTTCCCCTCTGTATTCATTAGCAGTGCTGGTTAGCCGGCGAATGACAGGAAGGAGTTAAGCGCAGGGCCGGGGATTAGCGGCGAGCGGAGAGGGGAGACGGCGGACCCAAGGCCAGTGATATAGCTGTCAAGGCAGACACACGGACCGGGCCTGCCCGCCCCAGAGGTGCTCAGTGTGAGTATGTAAATGGCCAGATGGGGATATAAAGAGAAGAGAGAAGGAGAGAGAGAGAGATGGACAAAAATGGTACTCTGCTCAAATCTCTCATTTTCTCTGGGTTTTTTTTTTTGCCTTCTCTTCTTCCAGTTATCTATTTTTCTAGGGTCTGCCTTCTCTGCCCATACCCTATGTTTCCTGCCCTCTCTCTCTGTCCACCCCCACATCAACACACACCCCCACATGAACACACACACAAACAACACACACACACACACCCACACACACACACACACATGTCCCCTGCCTGCAAAGCCCTATCCAGCACTTGGCTCTCGTAATTCAATCACGGCGAGGAGATGGATATCCCTCCCTCTGGAACGCTTACGTTCTCCGTTTCCTAAAGCGCTTGATCAGATTAATTGATTGCCCTCATACCCTTCCTCCCTGCCAAACACCCACCCCCACCTCTGGCACACACACACTCTTACAATGCACTTACTTTTACACACAGCCACACATATACACACACTATGCCCTCCCTCTCAAGGCTGGACTTTATGGGCAGAAATCAGGTTTGCATCGATATTTGTATGAAACTGTTTTCTATTTTGGCCACTCAGTCACATAGAGCAGTGAGAGAGAAAAGAGAGGGGGGGGGGGGGGTGCAGCAATTGGTGGATGCAGAATAGAGTTAGGTGGCCATCTGGCTGTGCACCCTGGAAACTGGTTAAGATGACTGTAGCATTACCAGGCAGATCAGCCATTGCTCAGGAGCATACTTGTGGTTTCTGTAGCACTTAAGCAGTCACTGTATCGCCAGTGCAACGAGTCACTGTGACTGAAAAAAAAACACATACCTACAACATTACAACGACATCACAAAATGTATTTAGTAACACATGACAACTTGGTCATTGTCATTCTGGTAACAACAAAGTTATAATAGGGGGTGCCTCTTAAAGGAGAAATTCGGTGTAAAATGAAAATTGGCATGTTAAAACATCATACCGAGTTGGTATGTTTGCTGAGGAGCAACATTGAGTTAGCCTGTTGCATTATCCCAGAAGGCTAACAATGGAAGTGGTAGGTGCCCTTAGACAAAGCATGAAGATTACGCTATTATTAAATCATTAAAACAGCTCGAAGAAACTCCACACTCCATCGGTAGTACAACAAAGGCCCTGGCATTCCGCCATGATGAAAGTCCAAACAAGTCGATTGTACTACCTCTCCTCCTATTCTTACTGCTGGTTCGTGTTCGTCAATCGACTCGTGCGGACTTTTAGCATGGCGGCGACGAGAAACTACAGCAAGGTACTGCCTGTCAAAACTGTTATATTAATAAATGTTGTGTACACTTACAAATTTCTCAGTGCCTCGTTTTGAATGTTGTGGCCTTTGTTGTGCTACTGATGGAGTGTGGAGTGTCTTCGAGCTGGTTTAATGGTTTAATAATAGCGTAAGCTTCGTGCTTCGTCTAAGGGCGCCTACCACTTCCATTGTTAGCCTTCTGGGACAAACGGTAAAAAATAGTTAAGTTCGGAATGCAACAGGCTAACTCAATTTTCAACATACCAACTCGGTATGATGTTTTAACATGCCAATTTTCATTTTACACCGAATTTCTCCTTTAAAGGGTTAACCGGAGAGCTTATCAGCTGATGCAGATTGATTGAGATATTCCTGTAGGTAAGTTTTAAATGCAGGTAGGCGCTCAGGTAAGTTCTCCCTGCAACTACCGCCAGCCTTTTCGACAAAAACGGTAAAAATAGTAAAGTTTAAAATCCAACAGGCTAGCGTAGTTTTGCTACTCAGCAAGCATACCAACTCATTATCATGTTTTAATATACCCAAAGTTCATTTTACACTGAATTTCCCCTTTAACCCTTTAATTGACTCTACTGTAGTTTTACCCTTACATGAGTGTGTGGTGTAACCCTTAAATGACGGCGCACTACTTTAGTTTAACCCTACTGTCATCACTACTGCAGGGTACAGCCTCAGCTAACTTCCTACTGGAGACAGAGCTCAATAATTTAGGAAAGGTGAGTAAGGTAAGGTCTGTGTTTACAGTGTTTGCAGCAGGTATAGGCTTACCTTCACAAATCTCCCGCTGCATGTAAACTGGAGGTACATTTAGCCTACAGGTTAAATTCTTAGGTAAGTTAGGTAGACCATAGGTTGTGCTCATGTGACACTGGAGCGTCGAAATGGGGCAAAGTGGAGAGGTGGAGGTGGAGGGGTGTGGTGGGATGGGGTGGAGGTGGGGAGGTCTTCTTCGGTGCGCTGCCTTATCTACCTGCTGCACACGGAGCTCTCACATGTAAGCCAGCGACAGCAGCAGAGCCTGACATTATGGCTTAAGCCCTTACCGCCGAGAAACAGACCAATATACACCTCAGCCACAGTCGCCCATTTTTCACAATGTCCTTGACATTTAGTACAGATGCACACACACACACACACACACAAACACACACACACACACACACACATATACACACACACAGTGTTTGGAGATGACGGATGCAGTGGCAAAACAAAACAGGTGTGTGCGTGTGTGTGTGTGTGTGTGTGTGTGTGTGTGTGTGTGTGTGTGTGTGTGTGTGTGTGTGTGTGTGTGTGTGTGCGTGTCTGTGTGTGTTTGTGTGTGTGTGTGTGTAAGACAGAAAGAGAGAGACACAGAGAGAGACAGAGAGAGAGAGTGTGTGTGTGTGTGTTTAGAAGACAAAATCAGAGATCCTGAGCAGAACGCCTAGAGGTATGCGCTGCTGCACCCTGCTGCACGGAAAGGGGGATGACCAGACATGAGGAGAGGAGAGGAGAGGAGAGGAGGAGAGGAGGAGAGAGGAGAGGAGCAGGAGAAGGAGGGGTTGGGCTGCTGAGCCCCCTCTTTAATCTCATTCATTTTTTATTTAACTGTAAACAAGGCTGCAGCCGCTCAATATGGATGATTCTGAAAAAGGCAACGAGGTATAGGATACCCTGGAATATTATTGATATGAGTGTGTGCGTGTCTGTCTGTGTCTGTGTGTTTCAGTGTGTCTGTCAGTGTGTGTGTGTATGTGTCTGTGTGTTTGTGTGTGTCTGTGTTTGTGAGTGTGTGTGGGTTTGTGCCTGTGTCTGTGTGTGCCTGTGTGTCTGTGTGTACGTATTTGTCTAAGGGGATGAATATTGATCATCAATTTCACGTGTGTATACACTTACAGGAACTTGCACATATGGTAGAATACGCTCCGAAAATTGCATGCATGGAAATCAAAGAAAAACACAAACCCAACCCATATGTTGAGCATAAGTGCAAACTACCAGAAATAATATAGACAACATTCTGACTGCGCACACCTCAGTGGTCCGTAAAAGCGGGGACTCCGGTCGAGTGTAGGGCCACATGTGGTGCAGGGCTGGGCAGGTTTCTGCCGCTAGCTTCTTATGCGGGCACCAGATATCACAGAAAGCCATAGCCAAACACGGCCTTCTGTAGAGTCAGCCAAAAAGCCTCATCCGCTCTGTTTACTTTCTTCCAGCCCCCACTCCACTGCACACACACACACACACACACACACACACACACACACACACACTTTCCATTTCCCCTCCGCGGTCTGCTTTCTGAGCTTTTTTGCTGGCGGAGCGGAGCGGGATTGATCCGTGGCCCTGGTCTTGAACTTATGGCCCGAGGGCTGCTCACTGCAAACAGAGTGCTGCTCCCACACACTTGCTTCCCTCCACTGCAGTATGGACACGCACTCGTACAGACACACACACACACATACCCTAACAGACATACACACACACACATACTTGCACAAGAGCACACACTCACAGGCATACACACACACCCTAACAGACACACACTCAGACTCACACACACAAACATCAAAGGACACACTATAACTCACACAGCCACACACAGTTAGTCACAAAACATGCACACCCAAGCAGACTGAAAGTGACCATGCTCACTCCCTCCTTCCCTCCTGCACCCTCTCCCCACACCCAAATACACTGACCCCTATCCACCCAAACACAAAGCCCCTCACTTTGATTTCTGCTCTGCAGGGGGTCTCTTTAAACCATAACAAATTTGTCAGAGCATTGTACATTTGCCCAGGTCCCCCGCCGTAGCCCCTCACAAACACAAATACACACACAAACACACACACAAAAACAAACTCACACAAACACACACAGACATACAAACACAAAAACAGGCAGACAATACTTGTATGGCTAGGCATACACAGTCATGAACGGACTGAAATGTACAAACAATTATACAATTATACAGTACACAATTACACACGCACACACGCACAAACCCACAAACACATACAAAAACACACACACACAAACGCAAATACATACAAATCAAATCAAACACACACAGACACACATAAGACAGACACTCATGAAAAGCCACAAACACACATAAACACAGAAACATACACACACCCACAAATAACACCTCCCTCATCACCATACCACCCTGGAGGCCTGGCACAACACTAAAGTGGCTAGTTGGCCTCCCACTACCCTATGAGATCACCCTGCTCTGGTAGACCAGCACCCCCAGTCTCAGTCACACATGGAGGGCAGGGGAGAGAGGAGAGAGGAGAGAGGGGAGAGAGGAGAGAGGAGAGAGGGGAGAGCACCACTGAGGAGAATCAAGAAAATCAGTAACACCAAATCAATAAGCATAACAGTTGCATTAGAAATGACAGCAGCAATTTCATACACCGATTCCCGTCGCCTGCCAGCAATTTTGTGGGAGCGGAGAAAAAACAGGAGAGACAGAGAGATGTGTTGTTTTTTATTGTTTTTTTTTTTTGTTTTTTTTTCAAAAGCCCCCACATTTGTTTAGAAAACTGCATCAATAATTCATTCGGATGCTTTCAAAAATTCAAAAAAGATGAAAATAGGTATGTGTAGTGTACATGTATGTGTGTGTATGCGCACATGTGTGTGTGTGTGTGCGCACATGTGTGTGTATGTGTGTGTGTGTGTGTGTGTGTGTGTGTGTGTGTGTGTGTGTGTGTGTGTGTGTGTATGTGTGTGTGTGTCTTTGTCTTCCTGGTAGTCTGACTGCTTGTCCATGTGCGTTGTGTGTATGTGTGTGTGTGTGCAGGCTTTGGCTCATTCACCCGGGTGTGTTTTTGAAATGTCACGAGGTATAGAGGTGGTGGTGCTGGTAATGGATGGGTGGGAGTGTGGGTGTACAGTGGTTAGGGTGGGGTGGGAGAGAGCAGGGGCAGCCACACAAGTTTGGGGGAGAATCCATTTGTCAAATCCACTGATGTGGACATTATTCAAAGACAACGTTATATGTTTCTGGGTGCACTTTTAACGCATAGTGATATTAAAAAAAAACAATTCAATATTATGTCCTTTTGTTTGTGTGTGAGTGTATTTGAGTGCGTGTTTGCGTTTTGTGTGTGGACTTAATCAATAACTACAAATCTCCTTATGCTAACATTTGACTCAGCATAGGTGCAACTGTTGCCACTGACCTTTTCTAAGAAATAATATGAAACAGCAAATGTGTGTGTGTGTGTGTAAATCGATCTCCATGCATACAGTACTCGCGAGCTTGTGCAACACACCTAGTACCGCCCTAGCCTGGTAAACCAGCCCCTCGTACTTCATTTTATTTTGTACAGAGGGTCTGGAACAGAGACCGTCAGAAACGATTCGTTGGAGGTGTGGACTCTGCTGAAGTTTAAAAAAAGTGCCTCTGCCTTTACCCAATCGCTAACGCCTGGTCGTCACATATGCAATTAGCCTACCTACAGTACGCACTACAATTCAAATGTAGCACACAAGGTCAACGTTACGGCTAACGAACACACCCTCTGTTCGCTGATTGGATCGGTATTGCTGGGACTTGCTAAATGACCCTCAAGAGATTCCGGTCCAGACCCTCTGTACAAAATGAAATGAAGTACGAGGGGCGGGTTTACCAGGCTACCAGGCTAGTACCGCCCACACGCTCTAGCCCTGGCACAAGTTGTCATGGTTTAATATAAGCTGGCAGGAAACAAGATGAACCCCATGTCCACCCATAGACACACAGTCATTATCAGTCTCTGTATCTGTTCTCTCATCACATGCTTCATCTAGGTGCCCAGCTGCTCTCATCTCGCCCTGCTCATCGCTGGTTAAGGGCTGTGATCTTCAGGACTGGGAGGCCACCGCTGTTTAAACCTCACCTCTTCTACTGTCCTTTGGCCAGTACTGCTTCGGTCTTAAAGGAGAAGTCTGGTGTGAACCAATCCATAGCCCTGTTTTTCGAGGTCAACGAGTGCTGTTGGTAGGAAAAAGAACGCAAAAATTTGATGCAAAACCAACTGAATGGGGCATATGGAAATTAAACTGAAAGTTAGTTTCTATGCCCCATTCAATTAGTGCTAGCTACCATTTTATTATTTGGTATATGTTGCATCACATTTTCTTGTTCTTTTTCCTACCAACAGCCCTCCATGACTTCCAATAATAGGGCTATGGATTCATTCACATTAAACTTCTCCTTTAAGATTGAAGCCGAGCTCTCTCCACTGGTTTATGGCTTTCTGTGATGAGGTACAGCTAGTGGAAATTTGTGGTTACACATCTGCTCATGTGGGTTTTCTAAAGCTTTTCAAATATGCTTCTATCATAGCTTTGCCACTCAAAACACCACCAGACACTGGAGCTGAGATTCCTACTACACTAATGAGATTCCCCACCCTACCAGTGAACACAAGTCGATGAGATGTAACCACAAATACACCGTGACACTTAATTATCGAATCATTTTCACAGATTTTTTTCTCGCCGAAGTGACAAAGTAATTACAAAATTTCAACTGAGGAAAGTTTGATCATTAGCTTGAATTTATTCATTTCTCTCGAAGGGCCCGCACAGATTAAAATGAGAGTGTTTCCACCTGAAACTATGTGAGCACTGAGGTATAAGAGTGTTTTTCTGAGAGCTAAGTGGCTCCCCTGTACCAGTACTGAGCTATAAGAGTGAGTTCCTAAGAGCAAAGTGGTTCCCCTGTGCCAGTACCTTCCATGCAATTCGGTTCCCCTTGGGGTCGTGCTCCAGGGCGATGGGGAAGTCTCCGCGCTCGTAGAACTTACGGAACGCCGTAGGTTTGGCTGGCCTCTCTCGGAATGCTCCCGCAGCAGGAGGCCCGACCACCTAGAGAGAAAGACAGACAGAGAGAGGAGAAGAGAGATACAGAAAGAGAGAGAGACAGAGAAAAAGAAAGACAGAGAGGGAGATAGAGAGAGAGAGAGAAAAAGAATGAAGATTAAAAAAGAAGAACATCCAAGCTCTGTGTTTAAATGTTTTGTTTTGGCAGTGCTAAACAGTCTTTTGTCATGCCAATAAAGCTGGTTAAATTGAATTGAGAAAGGAATTAAAGGCCGCCACAATTAAATGAAGCTGATCGTCGCAATTTTTTTCCCCGCACGACTATAGTGATGTTACCGCAGGGTAACACAACTAATCTGAAGTCAAGTCAAGTAGTTTTTTATTGTCGTTTCAGTCATATACACAGTACATAGTGAGACGAGACAACATTTCACTGGCAACAAATGGTGATACACACAACTGTTAAAACACATATGGACAATCTATTCAACCACCTCAAAAAATACCATCAAGAAAAATACAAGGAGTGCATGAAGGCCAAAACTAGCCTCGCTTCACAAAATGCCAGTCCAGCAGGAGTCCAAACAACCATAAACGCAACCATGCACTGTGCAACACCATATCCATCTACCTCCCTAAAGGTGCTTCTACACTGCCCCAACAAACGCCAACCAACTCCAACATTGTAAAGTTGGCTTTTGTTGGCACCTAGCAGCTGGCAGTCTTTAGAATGTTCAGAAAACCAACTGCCAGTTGGAGGTTGGGTGGCTGTGTTCATGCTGGCCTGGCACAGGGCTACAGAGAAGGAATGGTGCCCAAAGCTCCTACTTTGTTTTTTTCTGTTTTTTTTTGTTTTGTTTTTTTATGTATCTAATAGGAACAGTGCAGAGTATAATCGAGCCACATTATAGTAGAATCAGTAAAAATAGTAGTAGTAGTACTAGAAGACAAAATGAACATCAACATATTAGAGATGTATCTTATTGTATTGGCTTGTTGTAAATTTCCGTACGATATTACGCTTAATTAAAAAATATATATATATTTTTTTAATCTATACAAGTGTGATTTTTGTGAAATATCGTCATCTCAAGAATGTTAGCACCGATAGCCAGCAAGTAGACTACACTTGGATGGCTTCTGTTGGGGAACTTACCAACCAGCTTGTGTTAAGTCTGCCTGTCACGTTATGTAGCAACCTAATGTCAGTCACCAAAATCAGCACAAAAAAGCACCTTGCAAGTCACACCTCTTGCATAATCAAATAAGGATTCTTCTCCAACTGTTTTATGAATATTCCTTTAAAGTGTTGCCATAAAAGAGTCAATCAAATGAGTCTACATCTGAGCCCATAGACAGTAGAAGAGAATGGACCGTGGCATGGCGTCGTTTTCAATGGGAGCCATAAAAAACATTTCTTACAAGGCAATTACATAGCAGATTGGTTGAAGGTACGAAGGGCTTCTCACGTAAAGTTATTTGATTTCAAAGTCTCGCTGAAATGAATGGAAGTCAATAGAAAGGCCAAAGGCTACTCGGCTCCATGGGTGGTTCAACTTCCGTGTATGTTCCTACCTCCTTGCCGTAGCCGCACACAAACAAAGTTAGAACATCAGTTCCTGTCATGTTAGGATCATGACAAAATTAAAGTGACAGGTGCCTAATTACACCTTAGCCCAGTGGTTCTTAAACATTTTGTCTGGCGACCCCACAAAAAAAACTGATGAGGTCTGGCGACCCCACGTTTGCCCCAAACCCCTTGTAATTGCATTGGGCAGGCTAGACCTGTAAAATCTTTAGGCTGGCTAATAGCACAAGAAATGTGGCTAGTAATGTTGTTTTGTTTTGGGAGCAGCGAATTGCATTGTTTCAGAGCTGTGTAGGGGCCCTCATCCAGAAATTTTCCTATAAATTATATGAAATTTCGTGCATTCTGGTGCATTTTTACAGGCTCTTAGATCTATAGAAATGGTTTTTCAATTGTATCTATAGAAATAGGCTTAGCAATTAATTCAATGCCTTAATTGGTCGCCACTTAAAAGCATAGATATTTGGTGAAAATAAAATGTCAATGCAACACCATCACAAAAAATAGGTAATTTTAACTCCTCCTGCCCCTGCCACTTCAGCGCTGAGAGAACGAGAACTAGGATGACATGCTACAGACTGAACAACAGCACAATAGCAGTTTTGCTAGTTGTGCTAACTTCAATATGAAGCTGTAAGCAGGTTGTGGATGGATGTTGAATGCAGAAAGACAACATGAACGACGTCAAACAAGGACCATAGCAACAATATCTACAAAAACACTTCAGTCAGTGTTAGTTAGCAAACTTAAAGGCAACGTAAAGTAGTTTAGCAACTCAATTGTAACCTTATGGAAAAGCAACGTTAGCCAACCAATGCTGCCCTCAACCTGTCAGAGAAGTTTAACTTCAAGTTATGCATCCTACCTGCAGTGTTTCCAAGCGCACAACTTCTTCCTTATTCTATCTGCCACTTTCTCTTTCCCTCTTGTCTTTTTTTAACACCGTGAGTGTGTCCCAGAACGTTTATTCATGGTTTTCTCCATCGTGACTATGCGAGTCGAGAGCAGACTGTATATAAAACAAGTCGTTTGGCAGCCAGCGCGCCCAAGCCCACCGTCTCAACATTCCAAAATAGAATGTTGAACCGCTAACCAAAACGGTAGCCTACAAGAAGCCGTGAATCGCTGTCTAAATTAGTCAAAATTCATTTCAATACACACAGATTAATGACATAGCCATGTTTAACCAATAAACACAAAGGTAAGATAAACAAACAGGCATTTATCTGTCATTTGTCAGTCTCTCAGATGCGCATGTTGCATACCCTTCTTTTGCACCACGGCATTGTTTCTGTCGGAACCGTAGCCCTTGTCTATAAGCTGAACACTGTTAATAACGCCTATGAATACGAAAAAAGCAGATTTGAATTTTACCTTTTTCTTAGTTTCACCTGGCGAAATAACATGCTACTTTCAGACAGAAAAAATAATTCGGCAACCCCACTGGGGGTCGCGACCCCTAGTTTAAGAGTCACTGCTTTAGCCTATAAGAATGTCTCTGCCTGCAAACATCAAATACAATGTAGCCTAATTACATTGCTGGTGCACACTTTTTAAATAATATCTTAAATAACACTTCATTATACATATCTATGATTTTTTTTTGTCTTTGTCATGGACTAAGCCATAACGCTCACGTAGTGCAAGCGCACAGCGCATAGACGGCCATTTGCCAGCAAATTTAAAACATGTAGGCTGACCTGTTGTTTCATTCTCATTACAATTTGTACTATTTGTAATTCTTAGGGCTGTAACAATACACCAACTCACGATTCGGTTTGTATCACGATTTTTGACCCACAGTTCGATACACCCCACAAATGTTTTTAAACATTTATTTAACAATTGAATAATATGAAGTATAGCAAAATAAATAAATAAAATATAGCAAAATAAATAAAGAAATAAGTTTCTATAAAAAAATACTGTTGAAAAATAAATGGAATTCAACTCCATAAGGAAAGGATTCATAAGACCAAGTAACATGACATACACTGTAAAAAATGATTTTGTGGGGTAGTACATTCAACTGATAAAACTTGTTTAAATATTACTCAGGAATATTAGTCCACAAAGACAATGTAATGCAAGGGGTAGAATATACCTTCACTACCTATTATTAAACAGTATGAACTGCCACTGGTGAGAAACGAGTAAGGTTTACTCAGTTTGTATTTATACACTGTAACAAATAATTTTGTTTACAGTCTATGGGTAGTACATACAACTCATGAAAACTGTTTAAATATTTCCCAGGAATCTTAGTGAGCAGAAAATGTAACATAATGGGTAGAGTATAGCCTCATTACCCATAATCAAACAGTATTAACTCCAAGTAATGAAACATGAGTAAAATATACTCAATTTGTATATATACGGGCAACATTTCCAGGGAACTGGCATGCTCGTGTGTGCAGTCAGTTAGTGCTGCATGAAGGAACAGAGAGACAAGTTGTCGAACAGTCGTGACCAATTGTAAAGGTAAGTTGACCCTATTGTGTATTTAACCTTGAATGCAAAAAAACTAACTTGTTCAAGAGGAAATCTATCACATTCGAGTTGTAGTTGCCGTGGTCTGAATAAAACTATTGTAATTCAGATTTCACGATATTTAAACATTGAGATAGCTATGCAGTGAGTGTGAGGTTAGCTATTTTACCACCCTTCTCACAATCTAAAAACGTCACGAAAACCACCACAACAACCATGCCTTTAGTTCAGGGTTAGCTATTTTACCAATACCGTTCTCACAATGTAGAATCTGCGAGAACCGTCATCAACCAAAGACGTTTGCAGCCCAGTTTGCCTAGCTTGTCAAATGCTAACTGGTTGGATTTAGTGGTAGGTCTGCTTTCCATGGTTAACGTTAACTGTTAATCCATAACAACAGGTATAGCTGTTCTTTGTGACAATGTATTATCAAAATAAATTCGAAGATGGTGCAGGAGGTAGCTCAAATAAAATGCCAACGTCCTAAAGATAGCACTTTAACTTTACTTAACATTTAGAAGCCCCAGTGATGGCTATTGTGAATGCGCCTGCACGTTAGCGCTCAGCCGGTGAATGCCTATTTTTTCATAGTTCACCCTATGGTTAGTTTTCCGATTTGTTTTTTTCCCTTTCACTGTTAAGAATTTGGAAAAAAAAAACTTTACATGTTGCGCATCTGAAAATATGCTTTTGTTTTGTCATTTGACAGGTGCTGACCTCCTCTAACTGGGCTACAGGCGTTGATGAACCCATCTCTGAGTATTTTTTTCACATCATCATCTCTGGTTGCTTAATTAAAAACAAACTTACATTTAATGTCTCTTCTGTGTCTGGTCAGTTATTTTATTCTAATAATAATACCACTACTAATAATTAATAATTATCAAATGATAAATAAATAGTAATACTAAGAGATTATATTAAAAAGGGTTTATTTTACCCAATTTTTATGAATAGTATTCCTTTGAGATACTGAGTAAAGACCATGTGATTTTGTCATAGCTGCTGAAATTGGCTTATCTTTACTCAAAAATATGGGGTTAAATGTACTCAAATGGAGTGAGTGCAAATTGTTACCTCAATTTTATTGAGTAAATTCTATAGGTTGTTTTTTATAGTGTAGTAGCGATTGTTTTCCACCTGTGTTTTTGCTCATTCCTTTGATCTTGTCATCTCCACATTTCTCTTTAAGTTTCATTTCTGTCCATGTTTTTGCAGCACTTATGGGAGTGACTAGATGCATGCTTTTGAAATTCTTTACCCTTCTCCAACGCACCTTTCCAATTACAGTAACCTGTTTTGGTGAAGACTACGTCTCTATCACTCATGCCTGCAAACTGACGACAAGGAAAACAAAAGCATGTGTCGAGGTTGACAGAGTACTGCAACCACGGTCAGGATTGGCACCAGTTGGAGTTAAACGAACACAAAGTCTGACAAAACATTCGTTTAGGGTACACTTTTAATATTGGCTGGGATGGTGCACTATTATTCAGCTGACGCATATCTATATTAGCAGCCGGAACTACACTGCTAACACTATGTTTGTTAGGTTGGGAAGTGGGCAGATTCACATTGGAACTGCTTACCGAAGGGGAAGACACTGGCCAACAACCCCTTGTTTGAGCTACCAGACGCAGCAACTGGCTTGTTTGAAAGTGTAGTATTTGGGACTAAAAATCTCTGCATGATGCACAGATGTTTCGGAAAAGATGGTTGAAAAACTAAGCTAAGTAAAGTGCTAGGTGGCTAAGCTAGCCACCAAGCTATTGGAACTAAACAACAGAAAAGGTGTCAAACAAAAAATCACACTACCAGAGATAACTATGTCAAGACTACAATAAAACTACAGAAAACAAGTGAAAACAAATGAACAATAATGAGCTTTAATGAAAAGGCTGTACTCCTCTACTACTCTCGGACAATCAGGACTACCTGAACTAGCCATTGTTTGCTGCCTGTCACAATCCGTCTCATCCATGTTGTTGCGTGAGCTAAACGTTTTGCAGTCACATGACTGAAAGGTGGTCAATGACACGCAGTTGGAGGATGCTTGCAGGTACACAAAAAAAATTAAAGTTTTGTGGTTTATGCCCACGTATTTTAAAATAGACGACTAATATGAAATAAAAATAATAGTATTTTTAAAAGTTTGGTAGCACTATCAACTCATATCATGTGGCTGGATCTCTACTGAAAGATGGAGTATGAAAGGGGGTGTCGCGATTCTGCTTTCTTCAAGAGGGTAGGAGCATAGGCAGGAGTTGAAGCACCCATGGGGAAATCCCAACCCGGAAAGGGCCCAATAGCCTTTAGCATTCCGTTGACTTCCATTCATTTTAGCGTTACTTTGAAATTAAATAACTTTACATGAGAAGGACTCTGTGTCTTGATATTGGCATTGTTCTAAACCGGAGAGGACACAGCCAGGGGCGACTCGTAATGGATGCCAAGGGAATCCCGGCTTCCCCGGAATTTAAAACATACTGACGATAATAAACAAATCAATATTCATTGATAAAATACTGCAGCCAAGTATTCTAGGTTCTATATAGATATGTGTATCTTGTACATTGCATTTTAAATACAATGGGACTGATTACAATCACAGTTCTAACATGTTAAATTTCTGCCGCATTTTCTCGTGTACAAGCTTGCGCTTGGGGAATAACATGGAATAGCCATAGGTAACGTAGGCTACTGCTCTGACGTCGCCAAGGGAAGCCAGGTTTAGTTAACGCTCATTTGGCTTCAACGCCTGCTTTTTCTAGTGAGAAAACAGTTAGGACCAATCAACCAATCAGATGTGGCTGCCATACTGGGTTCTGTACAATGCAAGAAACAAAAAAAACTTCCTGTGATCAAATAACTTGATATTGGCATGCTGGCTTGCAAGACTGCCTGAAACCAAAGTTAGTTGACGAAGAATCAAGTCCCCACATACAATATTAGCCTCCCACTCCAGTAAGTGATTGCAGCTATAATGGTAGAAAAATACTTATTAAGAAAATTATCGTACGCTGTCTGATTTCTGATTGAGCATCTACCACTCAATTTATCATATTCGGGTTCGTTGGCCGACGTGACCGTACGTCACCACAGGCTTGCGCAGTTGCCTGGTGACCAATTAAAATTTTCAGAATCGTGCTTCAACGTCTTCCATTGAAAACAACGCCATCCCACGGTCCATTCTCTTCTACTGTCTATGGCTTTCTTACACTACGAGACAGATTCGTAGCTCTGCGTGTCGCGATTTCGGTTTCGATACGCATATCATTACAGGGCTAATAATTCTGGTTTCAAAGCATTTCATACCCCACCATTTGCAATAGCCTAACATTGTTACAAGGATGCAGGGAAAGGCCTACCAGCATTCTGAACTAGCAATTATTTGTTTAACTCATGTGTACAATGCACACTTCATATTCGTAATCCTCATCATCTCTCATCTGTTTAAGCATGTCTAGTTGCAAAGAATCACAATTATACACACCGGCTGTTTCAAACATTGTAGTTTATTGGTATTTAGCATTTTAAAAGCACAACTGTTTTCTGTTACTCACCGACATACAAACCATCAAAACTTCCTGGTTACTGGGGAGAAACCGACGGAACGTTCCAGAGGCTGAGTTCGCGGGTGTTTGGTTAATGAAAATGATTTTGAGTTATTGTGTATTTTGTATTTGTTTCTTTCAGTTATTATTTTGTGATCACAATGTTGTTATTTAGTTAATTAATTTATGTTTGCATTTGGGCTAACCTGTGGGAGGGGCTGCAGATAGCACTCCTCTGTATTAGGCCCCAGAGCCTCAGTTGGGGAGAGAGTTTTGGAGTGGAAGGTACGTGTTATTTGACTGTTCGGAAGTGTTGTGCAGGGTAGTGATGGGCACTGAAGCCGCTCCAAACCAATTTCCTTGTGCTGAATCATGGCTCGAAGCCTCGGACCGCGAGAGACCAAAAAACAGCAAAATCTGTGATTTTGCGTTCTTTATTCAAGTGTCAATTGAATTAAAGGTGATACAATAAATGTAAGTTTTTTTGCGTCTTAGTTCATTATATTATGCCTAAAATAGGTCTCACACTGCATTATGTCACTTTAGCAAACATATTAGAGATAAGGGTCGCACAGCAGGGGGCTTCTTAGACACGTCGTTCTGGCGCAACCTTGTCGAACGATTCACAATGTGAAATTGAAGGAAGCCGTGGTATAAAGCTAAATAGTATTCGGTTTAGCTCTCCATTTAGAATGTCCTCTGTTTCTTTTTATGTTTCTAATAAATAAATATTTCAAATGCAACAAATGAGCCAGTCCACAATTTAGTTTCATGTCAAAGTAGCCGAAATTTCTATAAAGAATGTATTTTGTTATATACCATTAATGCATTTGCCTGCACTGTGTTCCTAATGGTACAATAAGCCCTTCATTAAGGAATATAACATTTTTTGAATTCAGCATTTTAACTATGTAATTTACATCCCTAGTTTTCACTGTTTTTGGTTTGCATTTCTGTTGTGTATTCTACACTGTAAATATTGTCACGGTTTTAAGAACATTTTTGAAAAGAAAAAAAAAATATATATATATATTCCTTTGAAGAATACAGTTTTGGCAGAAGAAGATGATGTCCAGTTAGGAGAATGGGCTATATATTTAAGTTAAGGTTTTTGCTTTTATAGTGAGACATACAGTTTATGAATTCAGTAATAATATTAGCTTGATATCAGGTATCGACAACATACAAAACTCAGATTCGTACCGTATCGAAACTAAAAAAGTCAAATCAGTGCATCAGTTGGTCATGGATTCGGCGCCGTCCTGCCCCCGTACCTTGAAAGAAATCCTAGACGAAATACTGCAATTGTTATTCATTACATAAAAAATGTTTAAATGGAAACCACATGTTAAATTTTACATAATAATGGTTTAATGCAGATATAAACTGCAGGCATTATTAGCTTATTGTAAAAGTGAGATTTCCTTTCAAAGACATTTCAAATTATTGAGATATATATCGTATATCGAGAAATAGATGTATCAATATGTATCGATATTTCATATCACACCGCCTTACATACAGTGCCTCTCTATGGGAGTGCATGGGCCATGTGGGCTATGTCCATACTAGTCAGTGAGAACACATGACCCAAATAAAAGCATGAATGGCATGAATGCA
The DNA here is from genome assembly GCA_027475355.1 of Coilia nasus. Taxonomy (NCBI): domain Eukaryota; kingdom Metazoa; phylum Chordata; class Actinopteri; order Clupeiformes; family Engraulidae; genus Coilia; species Coilia nasus. Next base: position 32,611,979 of record CM050205.1, on the reverse strand, counting down.
CCTAATGGATATACCTAACCACCTAACCTGACTGCAGCACAGGCACCCTGTGTGATACCAGGACAGCCATTTTACTGTGGTGGGGAGGTACTGGGAAAGTACGGGGATGTGGGCTACATTTGTGTCATCACTATGGCTATCGATTAATTGTCGATTGTCGAACGCGAGAGACCCAGCTCAAAAAACATGAAGCGGTCAAGACGAAAACAAACCAAAAGTACTCTGCGTGGTGCTATGTTTAAATACAACAGTCCAACTACTTCACTGAGTTACCACCTCAATGCCAAAATGCAGCTGTGCTTCATGGAACGAGTGCATCAGAACAATACAATCACAGCATTGTTGGGAAGGCGACCATGTGATGATAAGAAAAGCAGAGGGCATTACTGACAGGATATGCACCATGACCCAGACATTAGTTCCATGCCTTTGGTAGTCAAGCTAGCTATTCCAAAGTTCTGTTAAGCCTTGCTTAGCAAAATCACGTTTGTAGAGAGTCCAAATGCAGCATGACAACACTAAAAGACAATCTCAGAGGCATATAACGTTGCAAGTCTGTGTTCCTTCATCTGCTCGTCATTTGCTAACGCTGTCACATCTTTACTGTTTGTTTACAGTTCACCACGAACTTGGTGCATTGATACATAAATGTAATATGGTCGGAAAGCAGGGAGTGCCTGTATAGAAAATTAATAACCGTTCTAAAGAACGATTCCCAAAGTGTGAAATTGAAGGAAGCCATGGTATAAAGCTAAATAGTATTCTGTTTAGCTCTCTATTTAGAATGTCCTCTCTTTCTTTGTATGTTTCTAATAAATAAATGTTTCAAATACAACAAATGAGCCAGTCCACAATTTATTTTCATGTTAAAGTAGCTGTAATTTCGATAAAGAATGTATTTTGTTATACAACATACATGCATTTGTCTGCACTGTGTTCCTAATGATACAATAAATCCTTCATTAAGGAATATAACATTTTTTGAATTCAGTATTTTAACTACGTTTAGCTTATATTTTTATAGACTATTGAAACACTGAAATTCAGGGAGAAGTCGCCGCTTATCAATTAATCGTTAATCGATCGACAAGGCCAGTCAACTATTGAGTAATGAATTAATCAATATTTTGCTTCCCTAGCCCACAGACACATACACTCTCTCTCACACACACACACACATACACACACACACACACAAACAGCCTGTCCTCACAAAGACCCAGTGCTGTTGATATATTATAGCCATCGCTGGCAGCACACCTGACCTACAGGTTCAGTGGGCTCCACTTGCTCCTGTGTGACACGCTATACATTTCCATCACTTTCACGACCCCTGGCAGCATTCCTGCCTTCCTCAGCGCTGCCAGAAAAACACTTCTCCCATTCTCAGGGGTCTCTTTGTGCAGTGTGTGTGTATGTGTGTGATTGTGTGTTTGTCTCTCTCTCGCTTTCTCTTTTGTTTGTGTGTGTGCGCATGTTTGTGGGATGTGTGAATGTGTGCATGTGTGCATCTGTGTGTCTGCGTGTGTGTGTGTGTATCTGTGTGCATATGCCGGTATGTGTGTGTGTGTGCGTGTCCATGCACACATAAGCTTGTGTGTGTGTGTGTGTTTGTGTGTGTGTGCGTGTGCACACGTACATGAGTTTGTGCCTGTGTGTGTGCACCTGCACGCACATGTATATGTGTGCCTGTGTGTGTGTGTGTGTGTGTGTGTGTGTGTGTGTGCTTGTGAAAAGGGCCAAACGAGGGGACCCCTGGCAGAGCCGATAAGCCTGGTGGCCAGGTAGCAGCACTGCGGTGCACAGGGAGGGAGCACGGGGCGAGGGGCTAAAAATAGCCACACAGGAAAATGGACTCCAGGCTGCATTGACCGAGAGTGAGCTCCCTGGTCAGAAGTGATGATACTGCAGTCTATTCCTCCTGGCAACACACACCCTTCAGCTGCATCTCTCGCTCTCTCTCTGTCTCTCTCTCTCTCTCTCTCTCTTTCTCCTTGTTCTCTCTCTTTCCCTCTCTCTCTCCATCTCTGTCTCACACCATTTATTTCACCTTCTTTCCCCCACCTCTTATTCTCACTCTATCCATCTCCGACTATTGTTTTCAATCACCTCCCCTTCTCCGTTACACTCTTCCCACCTCTCCATTTCTCTCTCTCTCTCTCTCTCTCTCTCTCTCTCTCTCTCTCTCTCTCCATCCTCTGTTCTGAGCATCAGTGTCTCTGTCTCATCCGAGGCTGCCAGATCTTTTATGTTGTTACCCCCAGCAACAAAACAACACAACACAAAAAGGAAAAAAAAACACAGGAGTGCCCACCACTACCACACTGCCCCCAACACCACCACTGCCAAACAACACCCTCACCGCCACCCCCACCATCCACACACATACACAAACACCCTCCACCCACAAACCAGTGTGTGTTCTTGTCCCCCCGAGGCACCAGGCTAAAATGAGGAAGAGCTGACTGATCATGGAACAGCGATCTGTGGGACAAACACACACTGGCTTCCTGACATGGGCGCAGCTTTATCTGACAATTGTCCGGTGCTGTGGCAATTAAGGGAGCCTGCGCAGGTCTGCGTGGGCGGATGGGTTATCTGTGTGCCAGTCTGTCCTCATCACTGGCCAGGGATAAAGTATGGGTTTGTGTATGTGTGTGTTTGGGGGAGGGGGGTGATGTTGGAGGGGGGCTAGGGTGTTGGGCTGCTGGGTTGCCAATTGTGTGTCAGCTGCAAGTAAGCTGCCAGTCACCCGCTGGAAGTGTTTGTTTGGCTGGAGGCAGCAGGCAACACCAAGCCGACGGCAAACAGCGGTGCCGAATCTTTCTCTGCCTCGCCTGGCTGCGCCTCTGTGCTCAACAGCAGATAGCCTGCCTAATTATAACAACCCCCTCTGCTCTCTCTCTTTATTTCCTTCCTTTCTTCCCCTGCCTCCCTGTCTCTCTCTCTCTCCCTGTGTTTTGCTGTGTCTTCTGCCGGCTTTCTCTGAGTAAATAAGGTCTCGCCGCCTCCCTCCATTTCAATTTTCAATTTCAGTAGCTGTATTGGCATGACCAATCTGTACATATGCGCTTGCCAAGCATTCAAAACACAACATGCCACAATCAGAAGGCTAATCGGTGAGCAGGAGATAACAGCTCTCACACTGAGCCAACAGGAGCTATGGTCAATTACAGACCACACAGTTGTGTGTCTGATGTCCAGCTTTTATGTACATTAAATACACACACACACACACAAACACCATACATGAACAGAGAGATGTGTACACAAGCAGATGGTTAAATCTGTCTGGCCTGAGCCTAAAATCTGCTGCATATGTCCACCTGCACAATTACACACAAATCACATGGCATGCACACACACACATGCACCTGTCCTGCACACAAACGCACACAATAAATGCACACACACACACACACATATGCACACACACACACACACACGAACAAACAAATACAGAGGGAGGGATGACATGATACCAGTAGACAGCTGTCACACCTCCTCCTCTGTCTGTGCCTCCCCTCACCTGTCTCTCTGCTCAGGGGCACTGCATGGCATCCCACACTAACTCCATCAGTCATCAAAAAACATGTGACACACACACACACACTCACACACATGCACACGCACACACACACAGACACACACATACACATGCACAACTATATGAAAGGTGAGCATTTCTCAAGGTTTGCTAGTGTTGCACATTCTTGCAGCTCTGTTGCAGCTGTGTTGTCTGCCTCTTTCTGGTTGAGAGGCTGAAGGGAATTTAACATTTTGCATTTCCCTCTCCCATGTACCTGGCACATGGCCATGCAAACAGCGTAAAAGTTGTTAAAATAAGAGAATGAGAGAGAGAGAGAGAGAGAGAGAGAGCTGAGGAACTAGCCTAATGTTGAATGCAAAATGTGAGAGGAGTATTAGCTCTGTCTGAGCTACCTCATCTAAGCCTATTGGGCAACATTGTACAGCAACAGCAACATGGCAGAAATTTGGTCAGGGTAGAGAGGGAGGATTAGCCATTTCCTCATTGGTATAACATCAGTCAAATTTAATACACTACCCAAATCACAAGAAAAATGGGTCACTCTGTATTTACATGGTCCCCCATAGACCACAAATGTGCAGATTAGAAACGCTGTTGAAACACTGTTAAATACAATGTGTGGTTAAGCTGTAGGCTAAGCAGTGGGTTTGATTAAAGTAATATTTAGCAAACAATTACAAAGACTGAATTAAATTGAATACAATAAACCATAAAGTCTCTGTACTGAGGGCAGATCAACCAAATAAAGTGTTATTGGCAAATGCAGTTGAACTAACTAGTGCTAGGCTAGTTAGCTAGCAGGTTGACTCTGTGGGGAGCAGTGGTGGGTGGGGGGACTGTGACAGGTATCAGGGGAGGAGAGAGAGAGAGAGAGAGAGAGAGAGAGAGAGAGAGAGAGAGAGAGAAGAGAGAGAGGAGCCACAGCTCATCAATTCAGTGGAGTGAGATCACCGTGGTGACGGTGCGGGCGCGTGTAGGTGATCCATCAAGTTGCTGGCAAGTGCCCCCACCCCCCTCTCCCACCACCCCCAAAATGCTCCTGAAAGCCTCTGATGGATGTTTGGGGGAGAGGAGCCGTCAATTCCCCGTCAGCTTGGCTCTGGTCCACCACTACCATCTGTGTTTTCTTTCAGCGTTCTCTCTCTGTCCCTCCCTACATAGTCATTCTCCTACCTGTCTCCTCCCAATCCCTCGATGTGTCCCTCTTCTCCTGCAGTCCCTTATTTTTGTCTGGGGGTGGGAGGGAGGCAGTGGGGTGCTGTGAGTGGGTTGAGGTGGCAGCGGAATGGAGAAGAGGTGAGATTTCATTTCCTGGTATTCGTGGGAGAATGAGGCTGCCCGGCTGCTCGGATGCATTGCATTGCCTATTTACTCAGGGTGACTGAGCCGGGGAGAGAGAGAAAGGGAGATAGACAAAAGGAGAGAGAGAGAGAAAGAGAGAGAGGGTGAGAGAAAGAAAAAGAAAGATGGAGAGAAGGAAAAGTACTCTCGCTCTCTTCCTCTCTCTCTCCCTCTCTCTCTGTCTCTCCATTTCTCTTCCTCTGTCCCTTGATTGCTCTCCTGCTCCCACTCTCATTCTCATACTGAATTTCTCTCCTTTTTTTCCGTCTGAGAGGTTATTGAAATCTACAGGCATGTGGAGAGAAAGAGTGAGAAAAGCAGAAAGAAAGAGAGCAGGGCCTCTGCTGTGTGAGGGCATGTGTGTGTGTGTGTGTGTGTGTGTGTGTGTGTGTGTGTGTGTGTGCGTGTGTGTGTGTGTTCCTGTGTACTGTATGTATGCGGGTGTGTGTGTGTGTCTGTATGCCTGTGTACTGTATGTGTGTGTGTGTGTGTGTGTGTGTGTGCTTGTGTGTGTTAGTGTATGTGTGTCTGTGTGTGTGTGTGCCTGTGTACTGTATGTGTGTGTGTGTGTGTTTGTGTGTGTCCGCCACGCTGTGGCAGACAGGCAGAGTCTCCTCTGATAAGGTCAGCCTGCACATCACCGCTGCAGGCAGCCAAATTAACTCCCTTTATTTCCGGGGCAATCGCTCCCGACTGGCGTCTGGAAACAGTGGCTGAGCCAGGCCAGGGTCAGTGCTCCTGCTCCTGCCCTCTCTGCACACACACACACACACACACACATCATACGCAGAAAGACAGACAGACACACGTGCACGCACACACACACACACACAGGCAGGAGCGGAGGCGGAGTGCAGACCAGACAGCGCGGAGCAGGACAGCTGGAAACCAGCAGTCAGAAAACCACCCAATCATAGCTGCGCTCAAAGGTCACCGTGGATGGCTCTGAGATATGGGGTCACACTATGACGTCTGGATACTAAAAGGATCAGTGCATCATACGCATCAGTGCTAAACTATGCATCGGTGCATCTTATCATACGTTAACGCCGCTTCACATGTAAAACACCCTTATGTACCATCATCATCATCATGATTACATTTATCGTATTTCTTTGGTCCAGCTATGCAAATCAACCTAAAAGTGAGGTGCAGCTTAGGTGCAGCAGACACTGACGTAAGTGCTGTGGTTCAGAGAAAAATGTGCACAATTGATGCTACTTGTATATGAACTTCATGACCATTGTTGTTGTCATAATCAGCCTTATTAATATACATAATAATATAATAACAATATCGTCATTACACTGACTGTCTCTGTCATTTTGTCCATCTACAACCACCACCACCATCATCATTGTAATCATCATCATCATTGTCATCATCATCCTCCTCCTCATCTACAATAACAACAACAACATCAACAACAACCACGACATCAGCAACACCACCACTGCTGCTGTCTCCATCGTCGTGCTGTCTCATATGGCATTCTGGCTGCGTAGGTCAAAGGAGAGCATGGCTGCCAGCCCTGCAGTGGGAGAGGAGTGGAGTGGAGTAGAGCTAGGTAAACTCCAGTGTGCATCAGAGCCAAACCATGCTGTGAGCGTTTGAGCAACTCAAAGGGCACAAAGAGAGGAGTGCGTCTCCCACACACACACACTCTCTCACACACTGGGGCAAATGATAGAGGAGGCAGCCAAGCTACGCAGGCAAAGTGACAGCTCGAGTGCGGCAACAGTGTGTGCTGGTGATGTTTACACCACTGAGACTTAGCTTTGTCAGCCATATGTGTGTGTGAGTGTGGGTATGTGCGTGTGTGTGTGTGTGAGAGAGAGGGAGAGAGAGAGAGAGATCGAGAGAGATCGAGAGAGAGAGAGATTATGTGTGTGTGTGTGTTTGTGAGAGAGTGTGTCTGTGCATGTGTGTGTGTGTGTGTATGTGTGTGTGTCATTGTGCATACTGTCTCTAATGGAAAATGACAAGCTACAGGAGGAGCAACAACACTGGTGCGCCACTGCAGCAGTCACCCTTTAGAACAAAGCCAATGAGACACAAGAGCCACTGACAACCACAACACCATGCGGTAAATTATGCAGGAGAAAAGAAGTCTGACAGGCAAAACCTTCAACAAAGTGCACATGCACACACACACACACACACACAAACATAGTCATGCTTGAAGCCACTTGGCTCTTAAAATGTGTCCCAAAGTGAAATGTTGTTCTGCTTTCCATTCGGATGACATCTATCCTATCAGTTGGTGGAGCGGTTCCATGCAGCCTACATAGTTAACGTAAGTACACAGAGAGAGACATAGACGGTGAAAGAGAGAGGGGGAGGCAGACATATACTGAGGGCCAGATGTATGTACATTTGTGAACGCAGCACATTTTGCGCCCTCTTCAGTTCACAGATACCGCACGTCGTTTTTAAAGCAAGTGCATCGTCAGATTCGGGCCCATTATATCCGTCAGTTATTGCTGTGATGTGCAAGACAACATCGGCAGAATTATCTCAGCACAATGCCTGAATTCCCTCGGCCCTCCCTCCTTTCCCAACTGGAGAATGAACGCAGATGAAATTGATGAAAATATTTAAAATGAGCAAAGTGCCCAAACAAGGATTTCAGATGAAGAGGTTATGTTTTCCATGCCATGTTTTCAGATGTTTTAAAAAGTAAGGGAATTTGCGCTTCCTGGTTTTCACCTGCTCTCATGAGGCGGAGAACTCTCACTGCCGATTACATGTGCACTTTCACCGGCATGTTTTGTACATACAGGGGAATACATAATTAGGCGCTCTTTGTGATTCTCCTCCCATAGTTCATGCCCCACACCCACATTCCCACGGGCACTCCCAGGTTTGCATATGCATATTTGCGCTTTTCTGCTGATACCGCAAACTATTTGGAGTTTTACATACATACTGTAAATGCCATGTTTTTAGACACTCCTTGCTGGAGAATTACGCCAGAAATGGGTGCTAATAGCTTTGTACATCGGGCCCTGAGAGAGGCAGAGAGAGAGTTCTTTCTTTTCCTATTGTCATATACTGTACAGTACACCTGTATGTATGTCTACACATAGACACTTAATTACCATGTGTAGCCCATACTTGTATTACTGCTTTGGCAATACGAATGTCATCTATCATGCCAGTGAAGCATTGTTGAATTGAACTGAATTGAGAGAGAGAGAGAGAGAGAGAGAGACAGAGAGAGAGAGAGAGAGATGTGACAGAGCAAGAAAGACATAGAGTGAGAGAGCAAAAGAGAAAGAAAAAAGAGAAAAGAGAGCGAGAGAGAGAGAAAATAGAGAAGACAGATGTGTTAGAGGAGCACAGACAGAGACAGGCAGCGAGGCAGAGATGGAGAGACACCAGAGACAGGAGTAGAAAGACAAGAAGGTGACGGACGACAGACAGTGCCACAAAGACCTTGGCCATCAGTCTGCAGGGCACCTGATTGAGGAGAACAGACAGACAAACAGACAGACAGACTATGAGGCAGACAGAGGGTCACTCTTAGCCTAAGGCCCCATTTCCACCAAACACTCTGCGTTTACAGCACATAGACAGCAAGTGCCTGTCTTCTGTCCGTATTCATTTAGAATGCACATTAACATTTCCACCGCACGCGTGATCTCAACGTATTCTGTCACACATACACACATATTGTACACGGTTACGTGCTGTACACACTCAAGTCGGTGGAAATGAGCTCTAAGGCCCGGCCAGATTCCTGGAGCTCCAAAGGCTGATGCTCTGCAGATGCCCTCTTAGTTATCTTAGTCAGTCTGCTCACATGTTTGTTACGCTCCACTGTGTTTGCGAGGCTGCGCAGCACCTACAAGCGATATCTTGCCCGTGACAAAATGAGTTCATACACACACAAACACACAGACATATGCTGGTACCAGGTCACTGGGTTTCTGTTAAACATGCCTCCCCCACAAATCACACATGCACACTCGCACATACATACACACAAGCACCCACACACACACACACACACACATTGTCATTGGCAATTAAAAGGAGCGAATGACCTCGAGGCCTGTGGTTAATGAGGCTGCGTGTTAGGGAGCGCGTGTGTTTTCACGGTGACAGCTTCGCACACGTCCTCAGGAGGAGTGGCGGGTGGTGGCGCGCACCGACCCCTCGCTCCCCCAGCAAAGCTTAACTTTTACTGTCCCGCTCGCTAATGGCACCTCCAGGCACTAAAGAGCCCGTGCAAGGCGGGCCATCAACTTAATGACACCCAGACGAAGGGGACGTCACTCCTTCTGGCAGGACATTCAGATCACGGCTGCAAATGAGCCGCAGCACAGCACAACACACTCGCACATACACACACACACAAAATGTGCACACATACAAACAGACATGCAAACACACTGGCTCTACACACACACACACACTGAACCACACACACACACACACACATACACAAGCAGAGACCTTTGCTTGACCTTATTTTACGATGGAGTGACTACGACGAGTGTAAGGGCCATTTGGCTAAAAACCTACTGTTGGAGAGCGAGAATGCCCACACGTATGCACATTAAAAAGTAGATAGCGCACTTCACCAAAAAAAAAAAAACACATCGTGGCAGAGCAGCAGACTCCCTGGACCACAAACACTTCAACACGACAGGGCTAATTGTGAAAATTAATTTACAGAAAACAACTGACACCACGCTGGGAGCCGCAATTTTCAATTAGTCTGCACGCCGCATCGCACTGACTAAATGGTGTGAATCCGATGAACACCATGAGCAGCGAGACACGAGTGCCATCCTGACATTTCCTTTAAACTGAAGCTCTGTGATTCATCTTTAAAAAAATCACTTTTGATTTTTGAATTTTTGTCTCATTTTTTTATTGGCCAAGTGCAAATGTGCCAAGCAAATTTGCCTTACTGATTAGGGCTGACTGCTCATCATAGGCCAGCACTTGACAGGATTATCTGTGATGAGTAATGAAACCATCAGCACATCATTATCCAACTGAAAGGCCTCAAAAAGGAATGTGGCACCAACTAATTGCAGTTAAAGTGCTGATTCTGGTGGTTGGAGCAGAGGGAGGGAGAGCCAAGGGCTCTGTCATTCCAGCCACACCAACACACACAAACGCACACACAGACACACACACACAGACACACACACACACTTACCCACACACATGCACACTCTGGGGACATGCTCTTTAAAAGGGTCACTTTGCATTTGTTAGAACCCAATCCCCCCTGAACCCCGAGCCCCTCTCCAATCCGCCTCACCCCCCTCAACCCCACCGCCCAGCGACCTCTCCCTCCCCTCTGGCTGGTGCAGCATACGTCCGGGGCGCCGTGCAAGAGAGAGCGCGTCAGTGGGGCGTGACGGCAATGTGATGTGACAGGCGATAAGGTGAGGGACATGGTGGCCATGAGCATGTGTGAGAGTGAGCCCTGTGTGTGTGTGTGTGTGTGTGTGTGTGTGTGTGTGTGTGTGTGTGTGTGTGTGTACGTATCAAGGAGAGAGAGTGAAGAAGACAGTTGGAAAGACAGGAGAGGAAAAAAGAGGGAAAGCAACAGAAAGGGAGGAAAAAAGAGAGAAAGAGAGGGAGAGAGAGAGAAAGAGAAAGAAAGAGAGAGAGGTGGAGAGAAAGAGAGAGAGAAAGAGAGAGAGAGAGAGAGAGAGAGAGAGGCCATCCTGCATGTGTGTGTGTGAGCCCACAGGGGATAAGGGCAGGCGGTGAGGGGTGAAGAGGCCCATCGATCCACCCAAGACGAGATGAGCGGCATGGAGGGATGAGCAGGACGGATGGAACCCTGCCTGTCAGCCTCCACCTCCACCCCTCCATCACCCCTCATCTCCACCCCTCCATCACTCCCTCCATCACCTCTCTACCTCCATTATCCATATACAGGTACCCCTCCACCTCCGGCCCTCCATCACCTCTCCACCACCATCATCCCTCCTCCACCACCCTTCCACCCCTCCATCACTCCTCCATCGCTCCCTCCATCACCCCTCTATCTCCCCTCCATCACTCCTCCACTGCTCCCTCCACCCTTTCATAATTCCTCCGTCACCCCCAGCAAATGTCAGCCAATGTCACAGCTGACCCAGATACAGGAGGGCAGCTCTCTGATAGGAACCAATGAAGATGCTGAGACCAGCTACCCCCGTAACAACATGCTGCTCAGAGACTGATGACAAAATACACACGGCACATACAAATGCACACACACACACACACACACACACACACACACACAGATACACACACACACACAAAGACAACTCCCAAGGTCTCCCACACCCTGCTTGTGGAGAGGGCTGAGGAGAGTGGCAGTCGCATTAGGAGCACCGCAACAGATTGACTGAACCTCTGGCTTTGTCCAACAGCTCTTAATGTGGGCTTTAGGAGACAGAGTGGGGCTGAGGGGTGTGGAGTAGGCTGGAGAGGGCCTCTAGAGAGGCCCCCAGTGTCTCTGGCTGTCACTGGGAATGAGGCCTCCCACAGACAGCCACTCAGGAGAAGTGCTCCCGAAGGAAGAGAACTGAAATACAATCTTTCTATTACTCTCTCTCTCGTTCTCTCTGTCTCTCTCTCTCTTTCTTTCCCTCCCTTTCTGCTCTTTCTCTACCTCTCTGTCTCTGTCTTTGTCTCTCACTGTCTTGCCCTCACCTATCTCTATTTTCCTATCTCTCTGTTTCTCTCAATGTCACTCTCTCTCTTTTTTTCATCCTCTCTCCTTCTCTCGCTCTCTTTTTCTCTCTCTCCCATGGCACCCTCACATGCAGACCACAAGGCAATGTCGATGCTCTTCACCAGGATCTGCAACTAGGACAAGTCAAGGTGGATTGATTGAAGCACGATATTCAGAAAGGCATTAGCCGGTAAGTTTCATGGTTCAATCTTGCCCTACACTCACACAAACACACACACACACACACACTCACACAAACACACACACACACACTCACACACACACACTAAATGAGCTATTGTGGCCTCCACACACACATAAGCCACAGGCACTAGTTTAAAATCTCCTACACGGCAGTACAGACATACTACACACCGATCTGAGCACACCTTGCTTTGACATTGAAGAATTACCCAAGCACAAACTCTCACATATTCTGTCTACGAGACACCGCTTCTGATCACTGTGTCCTACAATGTTCAACATTCACCCAGGAACTCCCACTGGTAAGACAGTTTTAAGACACAGCCTTCTGCTTCTAGGGGGGATGATGAGACTGGATTTGTGGTACCCCTGTACAGCTGTGCAAAAGAAACAGGGAGGAATAAGACAGGCCATTGTTGCATCAATGTATTAATGTTAGTGAGATATCCTACTCAGTACTGCTATGCAGAAGGCACAGGGAAGAAGAACAGAGGGTACTGTTGGATGTATGTGTCAACGTTAGCGAGCTTTTGGTGCTGCAAGCCACTGCTGTGCTGCTGTGCTGTGCTGTGTGTGACTGGTGCGGATTTCCAAGCGGATTGACAGACAAAGGCCACCGTGGGCCCCGGCACTGAGCGATGATGCATTGTTTGTCACGGGTATCGATTTCCGCGGCTGCCATTACCTTGATGGGTGACGGCCGGCAGGCCCCCAACGCAGCCTTGAGCCGGACGGAACCGAGGCCATGACACTCGCTTACCCCCCCCACACACACACACACCCCCGTACGCGAGACCACCTGGTATAGCCACCACAGGTGACACTACAGAGAGAGAGGGAGGGAGAGAAAGAAAGAGAAAGAGAGGAGGGAGGGAGAAAGCGAGACACACACTTGCAGACAAAGTGAGAGAGCGAGATACAGAGAGAGAGAGAGAGACAGAGGGGGAAAAAAGACAGGGAAAGGGAGGGAGGACGAGAGGCAGACAGAAAGAGAAAAAAGAGATATACAGAGATAGAAAGAGGGACAGAAGGGGGAAAGAAAGATAGAGTGAGAGGGATGGAGAAAGAGAAGCGGGAGGGGGGCGACTCAGTGGTCGAGCACAAGGCTGTCTATCGTCCCTCCAGCGAGGCCGTTTGCATGATATGGTAATGTAGTAATTCGAGTTGAGAAAGGGTGTGCGCAACTGCTTCTTTTGTTCTCTGATCAGGCCACTCTCAGCCGCTATTTGCCTTTTACAGCGTGCTATCTCCTACAGCAGTGACATTTGATAGGACTGCATGACACCCAGCGTGTGGCGAACAACAGCATCCTTAAATCTGAGCCCGATGCTTACATTTGCTTGCTTGTGTGTGTGTTTGTTTATTTATTTATTTGAGTCAATCAATTTTTACGATGCTCTTTCATTCTGCAGTGAGCATCTTCTCGGTGAACGTTAGACACTGCCTGAGGGAATGACAGCAGATATTAGTGATGAGCTGACGCATTTCACTGCAAAGATTAATCCAAGTGCTCAACCAAGGTGATAGGAGAACAAAACTGAACCCTTTCTGCGCTTGCATCAAGTGTACAGCTATTTCTTATTAACACATAAAGTAAAGTGTGAAGAGGTAAAGTAAAGGCAATATAGTATGCTGACTTTTCATGTTTCGTCATCGCTCCGTTGGCCTTGAAGAATATAACTGAAAAGTATCCCAACTGTGATGCAATCTGTCATCCTGAGAGCCCATTTATAGTCCAGGCAAGACCTGTCGCTTCAATAAAAATGATGTTAAAAGCTAATTCATCACAGAGCACATATATGAAAAAAAAAGAAAAATGAAAATGTTGTTGCATTCTCTGGATAGCACCTAAAGGTTCTATGTTCTGTTGTGTTGCCATGGTGCCATTGTGTTGTGATGCTATGGTGAATCTGTGTTTTTTTTTTACTTTTATTTTAGGAAAGCTAACAACGCTTATCCTCAGTATTTATCAAACAAGATACCTAAACAACAGATGTTTTGTCGCTGGCAGAGAAATATTAAAGCCTACAGGCCCACGACACCTGACAACACTGTCAAGGGACATGTGTCAGCTGAGCTATGTATCATTGCTCTGAAAGGTGAATTTGACTGTTTTAGTGAATTATATTGAATTATCCTGAATTATCCTAAAACGACCAAAACTCTGCAGCTTGTTGATAATGATACCCTGATCACCTTAGTGAGTGACAGTGATGCCATTGTTGAGCTAAAATCAGGGATTAGTCCTTTCTGGATGACAACATTAGAATGTAAAAAGCCATATTGACATTCCTTTCCAGAGCCAAACAGGTTTAAGTAAGTTGTGTTATCTCAAGGCTGGTCCTGCATGTGCAGGCTTATTGATCGTGTTTTGTCCGTCTTGCACTAACCACCATCGACAAACGGATCAAATTTCCAATCACGCGAGCCCCTGCCAGGATGCAGATTAATTCTTACAATCGAATCGCGGGCCCAGGACCCGTTGTCTTTCAGGTACATCTCCTGGTCATCTTTTATTAACCGCATATTTTAAAGCCTGATGAGTTTGCTCTCCCATTGGAATAGCTCAGCTTCGCCGTTTACCTGTGTGAGAGAAAATCAATTTACTCTTTAAGTAATGCCGCTGCCGTTGTCTGGGTCTGTGCCTTCTGAGTAGGTGGTTTGAGAGGAGTATCGCAGACGCAGGAGCGGTGAACAAAAGGCACGTTAAGAGGCAATTGACCTGCTTGACCTTACACGATACCAAAGAGGACATGGTGGGATTCTGGCCTCAGAGTCATGGGTGGGCCAAAAGAAGAGTGCCAATGTAATTAGTTTTTTGTGGTTAACTTGCTTTCGTTCTTTCTCTCCGCACTACTCAAAACACTGAGTTCATTACGTTCTCTGTATAACAGAGGTCAAAGGGAGAGCCACAGATTAACCTGGAAGCACATTGGCTGCGGGAATACACAGCAAGGATGCCCTCGGACAACTTCTCCAAGAGAAGTGTGTGTGTGTCTATGAGTGTTTATGTGTGTGCGTGTACTTGATTGTGTCCAGGGAAATTGTTTTTGTAATTCTCCTAGTCACCTTATGCAATGATTAATTCTCCCAGATAAATGGTGTTTTCTCCACGAAAACTTCCTCTATTAAAAAGTGAGCTAATGAAAATTCAAGTGGGACTTTTTACAAGGACAACAAACGCATTGCTAGCCTATAAAACGACATGCCACTCACAGCAGGAGGAGGTAGAGGACGAGAAGGACGGTAACAAAATGGCCCTGGCCCGGGCCTCCTAAGCTTCGGCGAGGTCATTATCGAAGGCGACGGGGAAAAAAAACATTTGCCAGTAAAAGTGATTACGGCACGGGCTGGCTACGGCTGCCAGACTGCTTTCTTGTGCGGAGCAGAGAGAAGAGAAAGGTCAGAGCAATTGCGGCGGTGGCAGACTTCAGAAGGCCCGCTATCTATTAATCTTTGAACGACCATTTCATGTGCGGGAACTGGCAGTGATTAACTCGGATAGATCCGCCTGGGCTGCAGAAAAACCACAGCTATCAACATTTTCAAGCTTGAAAAGGAGGGACTGTATGTGTGTGTGTGTGTGTGTGTGTGTGTGTGTGTGTGTGTGTGTGTGTGTGTGTGTCTATGCCTCAGTATGCAAAAGTGTGTGTGTGCATATGGGTACAAGTGTGCCTATGCATGTGTAAGACTGTGTCAGTGTGTGTGTGTGCGAGTACAAGTACTGTATGTAAATGCGTGTGTGTGTGTTCGTGCGCATGAGTATAAGTATGCATATGTCTGTGTGTGTGTGCGTGCGTGCGTGTGCGTGTGTGTGCGCGAGTGTGTGTGTGTGAGTGAGAGAGAGTCTGCGTGGGTGTATGTGTACGTGTATGTGTGTGTGTGTGTGTGCGCGTGTGTATGTGTATGTGTGTGTGTGTGTGTGTGTGTGTGATTGTGTGTGTATGTGAGTCAGTGTGAGTGTGTGTGTGTGTCCATTCCTGCCTCTGAAGCGGTTTCACTAATCCAGGGTTTCATGTCAGCAGCGTTTGAAATACAACACACAGGCAGAGCAGGGCAAAGCGGCGGGGAGGGCAGTGGAGTGGGGTAGGGGTGGGTGGGTGGGAGCGAGAATATGCAAGCACTGCCATTTTCAGTCGGGCAGTGTCCGGGGCGGGCCGCGGGGCCTTGGGGCTGGGTGATTGATCGGGCCAAGCGGCGGCGTTAAGATGCAGGCCTCGGGCACCGGCTGCCGATGGCGAGCTGCTCACTGAGGCCCACTTCTCCGTCAAACATGACAGCCGCTTACGAGAATGGATTACACAAGTTGGCCCAGTTGATAAGGTGAGACGTGAAGGGTGGAGAGGTATGTGTGTGTGTGTGTATGTGTGTGTGTGTGTGTAACAGCGCCTTCTGTCTTTCACTGCACAGCAGGCATGTTTCGCAATCACACAATTAGTTACAAAACTCTGTGGTTCTGCGGCTGAATCGTGTGTGTGTGTGTGTGTGTGTGTGTGTGTGTGTGTGTGTGCGTGTGTGTGCCTGTGAGTGTGCATGTGTGTGAGTATGTGTATTTGTGTTTGTGTGCATGTGTAAGAATATAATGGCACATCAGCAAAACAGAGTGGTAGAGACAGACTGAAAGGGGTGGCCCACATGCGTAGTGACAGACGCAAAGGTAGACAGAGATGGAGCACGAGGTACATGGTGTATGAAAGAAAAACAGGAAATACAAAGAAAAACAGAAAGAAGGTGGAGGAAGAGAGAAGAAACGGGGGATTAACAGCTGCTAAGGAGAAGACTGATGAGAGGGTTGCCCTGTCCATCTGGTTGGGGAGGGAGTCTTGAGTGTGTGTTTGCTAGTTAGTGTGTTTCTGCATGCATAGTGTGCTTTGCGCTGTCCTCTGAGATTTATCTGCTTTGGATGTGTTTGACCATGCAGAGCTGCATTTGTGAGAGTGTGTATGTATATGTCTGTGTGTGTGTGCGTGTGTGTTTGTGTGTGTGTGTGTGTGTGTGTGTGTGTGCGTAGAGGTAAAAGGGTGTAAGGGCAAGTTATTAGAGTCTGAGCCCACACTAGATACTGATAGATGTACCACGCATGTGTGGAAATGTGTATGGCTATGCTAGCATGTTTGTGTGCTTTTGTGTATGCTCATTATGTGTAATGAGAGTGTGTGTGGTTGTGTTTGTATGTGTGTGTGTGTGTGTGTGTGTGTGTGTGTGTGTGTGCACCTGCTCCACTCATATCTCAGCGGTCATGCGTTAAATGAGGTGTGTGTTTGTGTGTGTGTGTGTGTGTGTGTGTGTGTGTGTGTGTGTGTGTGTGCGTGTGCAGTATGCTCCAGCCGGTATTAGCCCTGCGGTGTGCTCAGCAGAGCTGCAAAGGTCACCGAACACATGTACCTCCACAGAGTGAATCCCTCTGCAACTTCATCGATCTGCTCTCTCTCTCTCTCACACACACACACACACACACACCAATGACTTCATACCCTGCACACCCAACAACATGTTGCTGTGTGGGATCATCAGCCTCTGGATAAATGTGTGCTGCATGTAAGTACATGACAGTGTGTTTGA
This sequence comes from Coilia nasus, assembly GCA_027475355.1. NCBI lineage: Eukaryota > Metazoa > Chordata > Actinopteri > Clupeiformes > Engraulidae > Coilia > Coilia nasus. Next base: position 32,594,625 of record CM050205.1, on the reverse strand, counting down.
GACAGAGAGAGACAGAAAGAGAGGAGGAGAGGAAGAGGGTAGGGGTCTGAGGATGTGTGTGTGTGTGTGTGTATGTTTTTAAGTGTGGTACCTCTAAGGCTTATCTTGTATGTAGCAGGTATGTAGTCTACGTAGACTGTGTGTATGCGTGCATGCCTGTGTGTGTGTGTGTGTGTGCTTGTTTATGTGTGTGTGTGTGTGCGTGTGTGTGTGTTTATGTGTATGTGTGTGTGTTTAAGTGTATGTGTGTGTGCATGCAGGTGTGTAATATCCACTTTCGTATAACTGAATCATTATTGTGAAATTAGTGGCCACATGTTACAATCCCGCCTGACCAGCAGCTTTCAAACAAGCCGCAAGGCCCACACACCCCTGCTTCAGCACACAGCGCAGCAGGGCAAAATCAATCCCCCAAGCACACCATAAAGACCATACATGAATACACACGTGAATAGCAAAGGAAGGTATTCCAAGGTATTCCAGGAAAACACGGCTAAGCCCTGAGCCAATAACATTACCCAACACTCCTTGGATTCAGCAGGTGCAGCAGCTCTCAGCATTGAAGCAAATAGAACTGAGCTTTCGTTTCCCTCCTCAAGAAGGTCGTGACCTCCAGATAAAATATATAACACAGCCTCTGTCCCTCATTTTCTATCTTCCTCTGTCTCACTCTCTCCCTCTCTCTCTCTCTCTTTCTCTTTCTCTCTCTCTCTCTCTTCCTTCCTTTCTTCTCTTGTGGAGCGGAGATGAATTAAGGAGAGAGGGATGGTGCAAGGCCTAGTATTGATTCTGTTTCTATGGTCACAAATACTTTACAGCATAATAAGCCTATGCCTCAAGACTATTCCCCCTTAAAGGCGGCCAAATGGCCTTGCTGTTATCTACAAATCACGGCTCTGCGCATTCGCTGCATGGGTCTGTGACTGAGAAAATATATCAGCGGCGTGCAGAGGCTGAGCCATAAAGCACAGACAGCCTGCCTGGGCCCTGGCATAAGCATTTTTCTCTGGGGTCTTTGGGGTCGACGGCCCCGCACCACGAGTTGGGCTTAATGCTTTTTTTTTGTTAATTTCTTGTGCTTTTAGGTTTTTGTGTTTTTTTTTTCTTTTTTGTTCTTTTTTTTTTTGACTCGCCCCAGTACACACACACACACACACACACACAGCCCAAGCAATACCAAGTAGTTTTCATCTTGGGTCGCCCTACACGTTGGAAGTAGAATTGTCTCTCATTCAAACTACAGAGAGACGGTCCGTTCTTCCAGACTTGCTTAGTGCGGTTAGAGCCCACTGAGGGCGGCAAAGCGAATTCAGAAGTGCCTTTCACCCTGTTACAAGTTGATAATAAACCAGTGAAATGAATTTGGAAACATTGTTTTAAGGTTGAAAAAACTACTTAGTGTTCTTTTAAAAGCGTTGGATATTTAAAAGCTTAGCCCCCTGCCATCCACTTTCCATGGGCCCCTTCGCCCAAGCTGGGTGTATGACCTTGGCCAGAGAGGGCTAGGGGACAGGGCCCTTTAGACATGCCCTGGAGAGGCAACCCATCGTTGGCTCGCCTCTTTGGAGCACCTTGGCTCTGCCTGAAGCTGTGCAACGCCAAGCACTGAGGTCATTCCTGTCACCACAATTACTCTGGTTCTGTCTGGCGGTTTGTCACACAGAGCTTTGCAGATGCAAGCAGCAGCAACAATAGGGCAGAACTGCACAGCACGGACTGGTGCAGTAGCCGCTGCAGTAAAGAGCTGTCTCCTCTTCATGTCCTTCTACCCGCCTGGCATGATGTCACCCGATGTGACGTAACTGACACACAAACTGACACTCTGGCACAGAGCAGCTTAGCTATTTATTCTCTACTTATTCTATTGCCCTCTTTTAAGATATATCTCTGTATTTCTGTTTTATCTGTACTGTGGTGTGTCAACTGTCTAGCCTATCCTGCCATCTCGTTTGACACTATGGGCTCTATTTTCACGATCATATGCGCATTGTCAAAAGTTTGTCGCGCAAGTTGCTTTGGGGGCGTTCCTGACACAATTTGGTATTTTGACGGCGGGACAAGCAAACATTGCGCCAGGCGCATGGTTCAAAAGGGTTGGTCCTAAGTTACCTAATTCACATAGGTGTGTTCGGGGCGTAATATGCAATAAACCAATCAGAGTTTACACTCTCATTCCTTTTAAAAGCCAACCGCGCTTTGTCCATGGCCTGTTGCTATTACGATGGTTATATCCCAAAGCGTTGTGTGCCCATAAAATAGCTTTTCAGCAATGCGCAACTGACAACACACCAGGGTTTTGTTGGTCACTGGCGGATTTAATTTTTGCGTCCTTATAATAGCATCTGGCACGCTTTGCGCCAGACCACACCTCTTCTTTTCGCTGACACACCCGTGACAGCACAGTGTCATCTGCTATCTAGACAATGTGATTTTTTGCCTGAAAAAATGAACGATGCGCTGGCACAGAATAGTAATGACACCATGCGCATGTTGCGAATGCTCAGTGCCCCACGGCATGGTAGGGCCCTATATGTTTTTATGAGGCGTGCAATGTTGGCCCACCTAAATTTCCCCCTGGTGGGATAATAAAGTTTACCTTGGCCATGACTGTCTTCCATGGACCGCTCTCCACAGACAGTGTGTGCCCCTGAAATCTCATATGGAAAAAGTGCATGGAACTGAGTCACACCAATTAAGCTACCAGATAATGGCACGATAACAGCTGTTGAGGGGTGGCAAGCATGCCATTTTGGCCAGCCTCAAGAGACAACTTTATGATGAAGGCTTTAGGGGAGGTTTGAAACTTAAAGACTTTAGTGCAACAGCACTTAATCTTAATTAGACTTGTCTGGATCAGATCTCACACACTGTCTCCCCAAATATATGCTGGCTGCCTGCACACTTAACTGGTTTCAGCACATTTCTCCTAGTTGTGTTTTTGGGTCTATATGGGTATCAAAATGATTGACAACCATTAAAGCATGACTTGAAAAAATCCTCTAACATCTTTAGAAGTGTGTACAACATGAGTGTGTTGATGTCAACATATTCCATCTTGAGTCCATATATTTGAGGGTTGGAGAATACAGATGAAAAACTTCTGTTATTTGGAAAGGCTTTTTATATACACCGATAACTGCAATGAATCACGCCAGAAATCATTCACTTCTGTCAGACACGAGGGAAAAATAACTACCCAAACAAAAGAGGGGAAAAAAACTCCCTTGCCATTTGAGCACAAAATGCCAGTAACAGAAAGCTTGGCTTTGTTGCTAAAACAGCAGTTTGAGGATAATTGCCAGGGAGGTGACTAGAGACTGTGCAGCATGAAAAAAAAAGCTAGTTGGGTCTACTGAAGCATTTCTGACAGACGAAGCTCTCAAAACTGTGGCCCTCCGACTGTGACGGCAGCCCAGCTTCTCCAGCGCTCCCTTATTTATTTAGTCATTGTGCATATTTAAGATAAAGATTTACCGCCCAGACTCCCCAGTGATCCTTCTACCGTCAGAGGAGAAACTGGTTTATTATGTATGAGTCAGCTCCCCACCAACACACATGCACGGACACATGCACACACACACATGCCTTAAAAAATCTCGACATCTTGCTTGAAGAACACAAGATCAACACTACAATAAATACAGTACCTGCCAAAACTCTGAGTGATCAAGCCAGTGACTTGCCCCAGTGACGACTGATAAATAAAAGTATGCCAAAATCAGCGGACTAAACTCACACATAATATTCACTAACCTTCATTACTTCAAATAAAGCCTCTGAGCATACTGACTGACAATGATGTGCAGCTTTCTGGACTCTAGCCAGCTCTCACAAGACAGCCAGCTTCTGTCTTCAAATAAGTGTCATTACGGTTATACATACACTATTATTCATTCCTTTTTGTCCCCTCTTTATCTCTTTTGTGTGTCACACACACACAAAGCTTTTCAGTTCATATGTCCACAAACACACACACACACACACACATAAAAGCTTTTTCCCTTTTTCCCTGTCTATCACATAAAACCATCAATGTCAACGTGGGCCACATTATTCTTGAGTCACATCCAAGGTTACTATGTGTGCTTTGGCCTGATGTACGGCAGCCCTAAGGAAAACCTCAGACCAAAGCACCTGCCTATCTATCCACCAACATCTAGGCCAAGGTGTTGGATCACTCTGTCTATTCTATCATCGATTTCCCCTGCACTGAAAATCATTTAAAAGTGATAATAATAATCTGCCAAAATAGAGACGGGGGGCTTGTCTTCCTCTTCAGACAGCTCCCCTGGTCTAAATTGCCCCACGAAGCAGCTGCCTGACCCAAAAAGAGGGTTACATATGACCGGATCAATAGCTCCCGCCAGTCAGGACTGATGTGGCCAGATACTATTATCACAGTCTAATACATCTTCATTCCAGGCCAGGCCAAGAAGACCTAACATGGGGGGCATGCTCTGTCACTGAAAATGACTTGCATTGGCTGCGAGGACAGGTGTGTCAGTCTGGAAAACAGGAGGTATAGTCAGGCTCAAAGGTGCAAGAGGGAGGGGAGAAGAAAAGATCCCAGGAGACAAAAGGACATTGGCTAATGACTCCAGAGAAAGGTCAGTAATGCCTTTCATTACAAGGAGGAGAGTTGGTGGGCTGGAATGAACAGGGAGAGAAGGGAAAAACAGGTCTATGAGTCACCTTCACTTACAAACTGTGGATAATGTGTGGTAGCCTATGGTGGTAGCCTAGTTTGTAGTCCTTCCAGACCCTACAGCAAACGGTAGCTATAACAAACAGACTGTTTTTTGCACGCTGATGAAAACTTCCCATGATTCCCATACTCCCTTTTTTCAGATTGTCCTCTCTCTCTCTCTCTCTCTCTCTCTCTCTCTCTCAGCCACTAACTCAAACAAAACAACAAACAGTGTATTATGGAAAAACTGAATGATTCCATTTAGGCCTAAGTTAAGGAACAATTTGAAATTCAGGTATTTTCTTCAATATTCAACCAAAATATATTTCAATACTGAATTAATGTACCTACAAATGCCTAGTAACACAGGAGCCGACATGATATGAATAAAAAAACGTATCTAGCGTTTGTGGTATAGGCTGAGTTGCACCGCTGTAGCAAGTGCATTTGGAGGCACGTTTTTAAAAAGCTGTTACACTATACTGGTAGGTCTTTCTCATGAGTCTAACGGCGATACATCAGATAATCTGCGTCGGAATTTACATATTACACTGTGACTCATTCATATAAATTCCTCTGGCACACTAGAAGCGAACATGTTTGCAAACAAAAGTTGTCCCAAACTTCCCTCCTGTTAACTGTTAGCGTTAGCTTCCAGTTTTCTGCTAACCCAACACCGACTTACCACAGAATTCTTCATGGTTGATTTCACCGTAAATCCTTCCGTTTTCTTTAGTTCGTCCCTGTCTTTAGTTATATCTAATGGTCTCATTTTTGTGCACATGGGTACAGTTTTAAAATGACGTTGATATTGACGACACTGTTATAGACTGCACTGTTTGGAAACACTAATATAAACACATTACACTCTTCACTCTGTGTAGGGTTGCTAAGGATCCACTTAGAAGACGCGCTGTGGTTGCTATGCACAAGACGTCAGTTCAGTACCTATCGCCATGGCAACAACACAGCCTGAAGCAGTGCAACACGTTTTGTGAATCACGTTCTAAAGTTACAATTGCCTATTTAAATTCTTCCTTTGGTAGGAAGGACCTGCTCTATTCCTTTTCACTTTTCTGTACTTTAACGTCTGCAATGATGGACAATTTTGTGCCACGTCTTTGTGCTGAGTCATTTCAGTTAGAGGCAGTGTCACTTTTTAATCTCCTTCAGCCCTTCTAGAGTCTTCCTCTAGAGACCCGCACAGTTATTAATCTTCCTGCCTGGGGAAGGCAATTTCTCTAAAAGCCCCTGTTTGCTTTTGATGGTCCCATTGAAAGGGACACTTGCTGTCAGTAGAGGGACCATAAACAAGGGAGAAAGGAAGCAGGATGCCTAGGTTGTCTTCGGTGGTGATCTCTTGCAGCATTCCAAAGACACATTATGATAAACTGATATTTTCACCTTGACAGATGATTAAAATGTTTTCCTTCTGTGCAAAACAGTTTGTGGCAGTTTTCTTTTGCTGTTTAGCATCACACAGAAAAGCAGTCATCTCCTTTGATGAGCTTCAAACTGACTGACTGGCATTACCATGCATTTCAGAGATGAACACACTACTTTTGATGTTATCCAAACAAGCAGTAGTAGGCTGTACTCTGCTGACACTAATGATGGGTGTGCCGTCTGTATTATTTGTCTATTTCTTTCTTTTCTCCATATGTTTTTTTTTTATCTGACAAAAAAAAATAGAAAGAAACATGAAGACAAAGAGGGAGCGAGAGATAGAGAGAAAGAGAGGGAGAGCAAACTGCCAGTGTCACCCAGCAGCTATCTCAGCTGATGTGATGAATCGCTGGTGTTGTTGTCCGCCGTGTCTTCATCATCCCCTTGCTGGTTTCATCTCTGGCTCATTTGCCAGGCCACCGCCATGCCCCAGCAGCACTCACGGCGAGGACGACAGCAATTATGACATTGTTAAAAGCAGGATACATTTGGAGAAACAAAGGCTCAAATGAGTCCTGAAAAAATGCATGGAGACAAAGAAAGAGGGAGAGAGAAAGGGAGAGAAAGAGAGGGAGGAGGGGAGCAAAACAGCAGGAAAGTGAGGAAATGGTGTGTGTGCATGCCAATTACTTGGCTCTAAATCGCCTGACAGGGCCATCTATTAGGCTGTCATTCAGGGCCCGGGGGTGAGATGCCTCATCTATTTGTCGCCATCATGAAGTGTGAAGTGTAGATGGAACCGCGTGAGCCTCCACCACACAGCTCGGCAGGATTGTCTTCCAGGCTGACACCTCTTATCTGTGCGTGAATGTGTACAGGGGTTTCTGCTCTAATCCGCCAAAAAGAAGGCCAATTAAACTGTAATACTGAAGACTTTTGAGGGCATGAATCAGACATTTTTATGCCATTATTACGTGTTTGTTCTACTTAGTATTGCATTGTATTGTATTGTATTGCATTGTATTGAATTGTATTAGTCAAAGTCTCTTTTCGATAAGACTTCCAGTGGGCCGTGCGCCATATAGGTTTCTATTACTTTTCCTCTGATTCACTGCAACCCCATAGGAGGTTCAGACTTCACTTCCATTCATAAGAACCTGCAATAATCTGTTGGAGCGCAGAGGTGAGTGGAGTGATGACACCTGATAAGGGCACACAGTCAGACAGGGAACTATAGCAGTAGTCAGAGACACTGTATTGCTCATCATAAATAATCTAAGATGGCCCCTGTAACTCTCTCAGCTGAGTCCCAGGGCCCTTTTAAAGGGGGGTAAGTCAGTGTGTGATGAACCTATGACACCACATGAGGCATTACGAATGAGAAGATGAACACAATCAGTCAGTGAGTTTTCCACTTTGGGAGACGTCTTATATTACCCTTTCTGGGAACACAGTGGCATGACAGTGACATTCGTTTAATGGTCCAGATTCCTTAGCCTCTTTATTTACTTATTATGACCGCCGCTAGGTGTTGCCGCAACTTTTTTCCTTTTTTTTGTTTTGTCAACAATTGCCGGGACACTGGAACTCTGGGGTACATGAATCTTTGTAGGCATGTACAGTAGCCCTAGTGTGGTATGAATGGCTAGAAATATTTGGTCCCCAAGGGCCACCCCCACACTATGCCAGTGTCCGTCAAAGAGGGGGAGACGGCCAAAACTTTTTGCTGAATAACTCAACGTTTCACCCAACAACATGACATTTTTGGCGATATGTTGGTGTTACAGAGGCATATCGAGCCAGCCCATAAACACTCACGTGAAGCATAGCGCCATCTAGTGATATGGGTAAATGCAAAACTTGGGATTTTGTATTGCCAATATCTTGGATCAAGAAGGTGTGAACTGCACAAAATATGTTATGCACAATCAGCACAAAGAACTCTGAAAGCACAGCACATGTCATAAAATTCGGCACATAGGGGGTGCTGTAATTGTACAAAATCATAGAGTTAAAACTAGAGAGAGAGGACTCCCTATCATTGTCTAATCAGAGTTTGTGACTTCGTGGAGGATCAAAAATGGCCGCCCTGTGAATTTAAAAGAATTTAAAACAGTCTCTCGACCTTGGAATTTACACTGTGTTAGTGCAGTTCAAAGATGTATTTTTTTCTTCAAAAATTGTATACTGTAGGGTTACCTACCTATGGAAGGATATTCCAGACTCCTTTTGTGATTATTGGTGCAGTTGTAACAGGCACAGGACTCAGGCATGCTGTATTTGAGGAAGACGACACCATTGATTTCTATGCGATCAATGGACGATCCATTCCCGTTTTGATCATGGTGGCGGGTCTCCATGGAATCACAGGATTACGTCACCAGTGCTCTCTCTCTAGTTTTAACTATATGGACAAAATGTTATTTTCTAGAGAATGCTACAGTTTACAACCATTTTGTTTTTGTCTTGAAATCCATTGACCCTCTCGCATTCAAAATACTGGTCAATGTTATGCACGATCAGCACAACGAACTCCAAAAGCACAGAACATACCATACAAACATTTTACTACTGTAGAAAGATGGTGCTTGACAAACATGTCTAAATGATGTTGTGTTAATTTCATAAAGTCAATTGTACATACTACTGACAACTGACAACATCTATCTCTTTCACAAATCACTCCTACACACTACACAAACACACACAATGTCATTAATTCAAAACCCACATGCCCATTTCCAGGACATCCCCTGTGGCGGACATACCATGTACCGCTATGCGTTATTTTTATTTTTAAAAATAAACAGCATGGCAAAATAATGACTTGGTCATGAACTAACTGTACTAAACATACTGAGCATTTTTAATTTTCTAATGGGTTACAGAAATATTTTCAAGTTTTCTCCCCCTGCCATTTACCAAGACAACAGCTTTTCCTTACTTTTTCCCCACCATGTCATTGCATTATTGCCAGTCTAACACATTTCCTTCTGAATGATGTCAGTGACAGTGCACACACACACACACACACACACACACACACACACACACACACACACACACACACACACACACACACACACACACACACACACATTCCAAAGGGATTTCCATTCACTGTCACATTAAGGCCTCCACTAAGTAACCTTGAACCTTGGAATTTTCACAGCATTAGGCCCTCAAGGGGGTTCAACAACATGGCTTTACTTTTTTTTTACATGGGAGGCGTGCCTCCCTTATACACACTCTCTCACTCTCATAACACACTCATTGTCTCTCTGTTGTCATTCACACATACACACAAGGAAGAGGGCCAAGGAAGAAAGGAGAAAGGGGTGGGGAGGGGTAGAGAGAGAGAGCAAGAAAGAGCTTATACCCTGCATGGCTATGCAAACACAATTTGTTGTGACTTGAGCAAAAACAATGTAGCTGGCTGTGGTTTAGCTAACAGATGCTGCTGGGCCTCAGCATAAAGCAGGCTGATGAGACCAGACAGCCGTTTATGCGGCCTTTGTATTGCTATGAAAAATCCCCGCATGAGGAATGACATGGGGGAACCAATCAGAGACTTGGCAGTGGGAGCCAGCCCCCATTGCTCATCAACCAGCACCACACACACATGCACACACACACACACACACACATACACACATACACACATATATATAAACAGTCAACCACACATACACATACACACACGAACACGCACACAGACCCACAAACACACACACATTGCATTTCTCCTCTCGTCTAAGGGAATCTTAGACATTTCCTGTCATGCCCAAAGAAAAAAAAACACGCACCCCACCCCTACCCTACCCCACTGAGTTAAAGAGCCCCCCCACCCCCTGCAGTTACAGCACACCTTGCCTTGGCTAATTGCTTCAGAAGTGGGACGGATCCCTATTTGTCTTGGGCTGTGGGGAACAGATGGCGTTTAAGTAAAATATTATTAACACCTCCCCACATTCTGAGCTGCAGTGCTGGGGAACAGACTCTCATCACACGCTTAAATCACTGCTCAAAATCAAAGTGCTTACAGTACATAAACTGGGATGCTGCACACAGGCTTTGGAATCCTTTGTAAGTTTGCTAACACTTTTTGGACAGAAACAGAAACTATTTCAAAAGTGTGTTGCCTTAGCTATGTACCTTGGAATGATTCCAAGGGCCCAGCATTGGCACCAAGAGTATTATTATTATTATTATTATTATTATTATTATTATTATTATTATTATTATTATTATTATTATTATTAATATTAATAATAATAATAATAATAATAATAATAATAATAATAAAAGGGGTGGGGATTTGTATACTTTTGTATACCATTTCTATACTTATACCTACAGTAGTATAAGTATAGGATAGTATAGTATAAGTACAACCATGTACTTTAGCTCAGTGGATGAGAGGAACATGCAATTATGAAGCCGGAAAAAAGCCCTGAAAAATAAGACATAGCGTCCCCCTGATCCCCCCAAATTACAAGTGGCTCAGCTACCTGAATTGTGGATGGCAGGGGGAGCAAGACAACTTGAGTTCATTATGTGGCCCTGTGATAAAGAGAAACGTGTTTTAGCAATTGTGGGAAAGGGTTCGGGGGGACAAATAGAATAGCCACATTCCACAAAATGTCTCACAAAATGCTATTAATGCTGCTAAAATGGTGACATTTCTTCACATAAACTTTAATAGTTGCACAAGAGGGAATTGAGTTTGTGACTATGTAGATCTAAACTGAGGCACAAACTCCATGGGGCCGTGCTTTACTCTCAGCAGCAACTTCGTTACGCTTTGTGTTGCTGTGGTTGTGGGAGTCCTATTTGCTTGCCTGGAGATTTGGAATAGAGGTCAGTCCTTTGGGTGAAAAAAAAAAAACATCCATGCTGCCTCATGTTGTGGATACAGTTACAAACAAAAAGAAACACTGCAATAAAACCGCACAGTTTCATCAGCCGAACCCCAGACATGGCGCGCAGCAGTCTATTGTCTGTTTTTTCTTTTCTTTTTTTTCAGAGTCTTGTTTCAGAATTACATCAAAACCACAACAGGGTGTGTGTGTGTTACTAGAACAAAGCTAAACTCATCCTCACATATTTGGCCCTCTGGATCACATGACATGATCTTTGGACACTGAATCACAGGACAGATTGAGCTGTGGCCATGGGCTAATATCACGAGAAGCAGGATCATGTTAAATTTTGAAGAAATTCTGATCTACCTCGGTGGACATGACTACTTTTGGATTTGCTGGTTACTCTGATCAGTTGAGTTGAAAACACATGCACAGGGTGAGAGAAAGGGAAAACAGTCCATTTTCACGAGAGTGTCCGTCCATTCACTTGGAGACACTAGGGGGAGCACCGTTGAGAAAAAGCACTGAACATTGCATATTGATGCTTTAAGGCCAGCCCAAATTTACACCAAATGTTGGCCAAATCGTGGCCACAACTGGGCCAGTTGTTGGGCAGACTTGAGTTGTACTTGCTACACATGAGTAAGCCTCATGAAGGACTGAGGTGATGACCTGCTGCAGGGCACCTGCCCCAGGGGGAGATGCTGGAAATGCCCTTCTACAGGGAAGGAGACCAAGAGGAGCAAGAGGTGTTGATAAGCCAGACCTGACAGAGGGAGAGACAGGGAGAGAGGGTCGGAGGGAGAGATAAAGAGAGAGATAGAGAGCGAGGGAGGGAAGGAGGAAGGGAGACAGAGAGAAAGAGTGTGTGTGTGTGTGTGTGTGAGAGAGAGAGAGAGAGACAGAGAGAGAGAGAGCAGGGGGGAGGCTGCTGGAGAAACAGAAAGAACAACATAGAGACAAAGAGAAATGAAAAAAGAGAAAGCGAAAGGAGAGAGTGAAGAAAAAGAGGAGAACTACAGAGGGAGAGGACACGAGGAGCAGCCAGACAGAGAGAGAGAGAGACAGAGACAGAGGCAGAGACAGAGACAGAGAATGATGAGATGGAGAGCTAGGTGCTAATGCGAAATGGTAACATTGTGTGTTGGAGGAGAGGGAAGTTTGTCTAGTTTTTGGGCATGACATGATACTGCCATGACATGTTCATCTCTCGCTCTTTGGAATAGGCCTCCACCAGCCAGATACATAACAACACACACACACACACACACACACACACACACACACACAGACACACACGCTAACACACACACACACACACACACACACACACATGCACACACACACATACATGTATGCACACACACACACATCCATAAACATGAACACACCTGCCAAAATAATGACCCCTATGTTAACACATATGCATGCATACACACATACAAAGACAGAGAGAGAGCGAGAGAGAGAGTGAGAGAGAGAGAGAGAGAGAGAGAGAGAGAGAGAGAGAGAGAGAAATGTTGCATCTGTGCACAAATATAAGCAGAAACAAACACACACTAAATATGTAGCCATGGTGCACAGCATAAGATCATTACTGGCAATTCATCAAGCAAGCCGGGTGCATTTTCCCACATGCGGCACAGTAATGAGGGTCCACATGTGTGTGCGCACAAAGACACACCATCACAAATACGAAAAGGAAATGGGCACTTTTCTATTCGTGCAGGCAGAGGCGGCACCCGCCAGGGCTGAATTTAAGTTTGTTTTTTGTTTTTTTTTTGCTTTTTTATATCTTCTTTAGTTTTTTTGCTTTTTGGATAATTTGATCCGTGACTCACAGCATTCTGCCGCCATCTGTGTCTGGGTCGCAAAGGGGGGGGGGTCGATTTCAATCCTGGAGCGAGGAGCACGGTTCAGATACAGAGTTTGCTCAGCTTACAGTACTTACCCGGGACCAAGACAGAGCGTTTCCCTGGAGACCGCTCGCTGCTATACCGACCGCTGAGGTGAGAGAGATGCTGAATTCAGCGACACGCAACCACAGCGGTGGTGGTGGTTGTGGCGGGGGTGTTTGCGAAGGGTGGAGGAAGGGCAACCTGTATCCATCCTCTCTTTCCGTTTGCAATTTCCCTCCGATGGCCTGTGTGACACACCAGGAGCTGACTGGCTGTCAGTAATCATTATCTCTGCTGATGTTTATGTACACGACTGCTATGACAAAAGGAATTGTGTATATCATCACGACTGAGCTTCTACAACTGTGTGTGTGTGTGTGGAGGGTGGAGATAGGAGGTTTCTGCAGAATTGAGAGTGTGATAATGAGGAAGAAACAGATGAAAAAGTGAGAAATGGAGGAGAAAAAGAAGAATATGATTTGGGTGACAATGGGGGTTACAAGAAGCTTAAAATAAAATGAGAAAATGACGGGAAAGAGAAAATGACAAAATGGGAGGGAGGCCAGGGAAAAAGATAGTAAGACGAGAGAGGAAGAGAGAGAGAGGCAGAGAGAGAGAGGGATACAAGGAGTCAGAGAAGGGGAAATATAGAGACAGCGGAAAGGGAGAGAGAAGGAGAGAGCAACAGAAGCAGAAGGATGAGAAAGAGACAGAGAAAGAGAGAGGGAGAGAGAGGAGAGAGAGAGAAAGAGTGAGAGAGTAAGAAAGGAGGATGGGTAGAAGAGAGAGCAACTGAGAGAGAGAGACAGAGAGAGAGTGGCACAGAGGGTGGTTTCTGCCAGAGGTGTTCTGTGGAGGGTGAGGGGTGGGGGTGTCTCTGCTGGCAGGCCGGACAGCTGGTAGCACCAGAGAGGCACCTCCAGGGCCACTCAGCCATTCTTACCATCATGCTAATGAGAATCTGGGGCTCAGCCTGGCATGCAGAGACCACGCACACACACACACACAGTGGTGTTAATTGAGAGAGAAGCATATTGTGTTGTCACACCTCTGCTCTGTTCCACTCTGTGGGCTTCTGTGGGACGCACTCCCCTTCATTATTTAGATTTTTCTCTGTTTGTTTATTTACAGGTTAATGCTTTATATTAAGGCCCTTGTAATAAGCTTTAATAGTCAATACTTAGTAGGTAATAAGGCCCGTATAAGTGCATATAAGATGCTTATTGACATTATTATGTGTTTATAAGACTATGTATATATTAATAGTCTCATTATAATGTAGTTCATAGCAGACTATATTTATAAGAACTTATAAAAAACTTGTTAACTGCTTAATGAGTATTTTATAATTGTTCGTAATAACTGTAATACAGTTCTCTTTTTCGTCATTAAAATCCTTAAAGAATGCACACACCTTCTACTACACGTTGATAAACACCACACCACACAATCATCCAGTTCCGATATGTCTCTGACCCTAATCCCTTGCGACCTTTCCATTATTCTTCCAACCCCCACCAGAGAATTAGGACGTCTTGCTTCTCAAGCTCAGGATTGCTTCACATAGACGGTGGAAAGACAAAACATGCAACACAAGGAAATTTTAACATGAATTACAGGAAGCTCTTTCGTTTTGGAAAACAAGATTACCTCATTGGCTGGTGAGAGTGACCAGAAGCTGCACGAACTGTGTGCAAATGTGCAAATGGATAACATGGATAAAATGGATAACATGTTAAAAGCCATGAAATCCTTCTTAACTGATCAACTGGAACATGGAAATGCAAAACAACTGTCTGAGGTTCGCTTTATGGTGGAACAACTGCAAGCTGAAATCCAGCAGGATATCCGTGCTAGTCACCAAGCGATGTTTTCATCCCAGGAGCACCTCTCCAAGAAAATGGATCACTGTGTGACTGTTATGGAGACGCTTGTATCTGCAGTGACAAATGTACAAACACAATTAGCATGCTGCATACAGCAAAATGAAAATGAGTTTAAAAAGCTATATGAACAGATTGCAATTTTAAACAAAAAGCCTGCTGTCACTTGCACACCTTCAGTTCCTGCAACCCATAGTCCCATAGGTTCATCTGTTTCTATGAGGCCTCCTTTCTTGGTGACTCCTCCACAGGCTGTGGCTCCACCTGTCAAGACTGACCACCTCAGACTGTCTTTTCCAACGTTTGGCAAACCTTATGATGATTCAGATCCTGTTCTTTATCTGTCCAAGTGCCATGACACCCTTTGTCTGATGCAGATATTTTGGCTACATTCAGGTCTGTTCTGCATGGTAGTGCCCGTGACTGGTGGGAGATAGCCCTAGCCACCGTCACTTCCTGGGAAGATTTCCAGACTGCTTTCCTGTCTGCCTTCTTATCGGAGGACTACGAGGAGGAGCTAGCCAACCGCATGCGCATGAGACGACAGGGAGCTGCTGAGCCAATAAGAGACTTTGCCTTCTCCTATCGAGCCCTCTGTAAGAGATGGAGACCAGCGATGGCTGACCACGAAATTGTCAAAATGATCTTAAAAAATGCTAAGCCTCACCTGACCAGCCAGCTTCGAGGACGTGTAGCCACCGTGGATGAACTCGCCAGACTAGGTCATCAACTGGAGAAGGACCTGGAACAACAACTGGAGTATGAGAAGAGACATGCAGGTTCTTCTCAACCCTGAACAATGTCCAAGGGCTCCAGTAAAGCATCTGACAAGGCTTCTGTTGTGTGCTGGAGATGCAATGGTCACCACGCTCCCGGTTCCTGTCCGCAGTATCAGTCTGAGAGCCAGTCGATTCCTAAGCAGGCTAGGCAGACTTCTCAGGCACAGGCATCTGGCAGCCAAGACGGAAAAAACACCTTCTCGACAGTAACAACTAGGAAGAAGGGCAAACATGTAAAGAAAACTGAGACCCCTCCTCCCACCTTCTCTAAACAACTGGTAGTACCCATCACCATTTGTTCATGGTTTGGAAAGGCCATTGTTGACACTAGAGCTACATTCACCTTGATCCAGGAAGATGTTTGCAAGGACCTTAAAGCCTCTGCTGAAGAGTTGAAACCCTGGTTGAGTGGACCACTCTATCTCTCCAATGGTGAGACTGAGATACCATTAGGCCTTGTGGAGTTGAAGTTGACACTTCAGGAGCATGTCTTCAACTTGCCAGTGGCTGTCCTGACCTCTAAAGCCTTAGCCTATCCTGTGGTGCTGGGCCTAGACTTCCTTTTCCTGAGTGGGCTTCAGGTAAATGTCACAGACCTGCAGTACAGTTTCCAAGCTGAAACCACTGCTTATCCTTTCCAGCCAAGTGATGCCGTTGTCCATGGTGATAGTGGTCTGCAGTCAACCTCCTCTGCCAGTCAGCCGCCAACCACCCCGCCAATGACGAGCCTTGGTCTTCTGTACCTCCACCCTTCGTTCCTTGTCCTGTGAAGTTGATGCCTGAGGATTATGTTCACCTCGCTGTCCAGAATTGCCATCTGCAGGTGGAGGATAAACCGTTGTTACGTCAAGTTTTGGGTGATTATCCAGAACTCTGCACTGGAAAGCCAAGGAAAACAAATGTTTTACAACATTACATTTATACATCTTCGGAAGTGCCCATTAAGCAAAGAGCTTATAGAATGTCTGCGCTGAAGCAATCTATTGTGGAGCAGCTACTGGAGGAGATGTTACGAGATGGGATTGTGGAACCTTCTTCCTCTGGTTGGGTCTCGCCAGTGGTCCTTGTGTCGAAAAAGAGTGGTGGAAACTATACAGCTCTATACAGGACTACCCTGTCCCTACCAACCTGAAAGAGGTGCAGCGTTTCATGGGTCTTGCTGGATGGTACCATCGCTTCGTCCCAGGATTCTCCCAGTTGGCAGAACCTATCAACGCCCTGAGGAGAAAGGGACAAAAGTTTCAGTGGACTGATAAATGTCAATATGCTTTTGCGCTATTGAAGAAACATCTTATCTCTGCTCCTGTTCTCGGCCATCCTGACTTAACACTTCCTTTCGTTGTTTACACCGATGCCAGTGAAGTGGGGTTAGGTGCTGTGCTGGCTCAAAAGAGGGCATCTGGGCATGAAGAAGTCCTTGCATATGCCAGCCGAGCCTTATATAGGGCTGAAAAGAATTACTCCACCACAGAACAAGAGTGTGGCGGTGATCTGGGCACTAGAGAAGTGGCAACATTATCTGGAGCCGAAACTCTTTACAGTTGTGACGGACCATGCTGCTCTACAGTGGGTCTTTAGTTCCAATAAGACGACTTCTCGTCTGATCCGGTGGTCTCTTCGTTTGCAGAAGTTCAACTTTGTTGTAGAGTACAAGAAGGGTAAAATAAATGAAGCCCCTGATGCACTGTCTCGGATCCTCAGCACTGCTGACTGTCTCTTGTCCTATTGGGTAAAGGAAACCGAGGAGTTCCCCCTGTCCATTGATGCCATCTGGAAAGAGCAGAGGAAACATTCAGAGATTCAGGAAGTTTATGAAGCTCTGACAGCCTTAGATCCTGCCACACAGGAAAAGTTGCTCTGCTGGAGGACAAGGTTTACAGGAAGACTTACCCTTCTCATGGACAGGTCCATTACCGTCTGTACATTCCGCCCACACTTACACAACCACTCTTAAGTGCTTATCACTCATCCCATGGCTGGCCACCAGGGGGTGTTCAAAACCTATAAGCGTCTCCAAGAAGTTGCCTTCTGGCCGAGAATGTGGAGTGATGTGAAAGAGTTTGTCCGGAATTGTACCACCTGTCAGACAATTAAGAACAACACCCAAAAGCCTGCTGGTTTGGGACAACAGACCTCGGATCACAGACCAAACCAAATGATCAACGTCGATCTGATGGGACCTTTGCCCTGGAGTGTTGCTAGGAATGAGCACCTCCTAGTTTTTGTCGACTACTTCACCCGTTGGGTAGAGCTGTTTCCTGTGCGTCTTGCTACCGCTCAAGTTATTGCAAACATTTTCCACACAGAAATTATCACCCGTTGGGAGGTGCCAGACTACATCTTGTCCGACAGAGGATCTCAGTTTGTCTCTTCTGTCTTTAGAAAACTCTGTGGCAAGTGGGCTGTCCAACCGCGTAACACCACTGCCTACCATCCACAGACAAATATGACAGAACGAGTAAACAGGAACCTCAAAACCATGATTACCTCCTACGTTGCTGACAATCATCGTCATTGGGATAAGTATCTTCCAGAATTTAGGTTTGCTTTGAATTCTGCAGTACATGAAACAACTGGCCTTTCACCAGCCAAATTGCAGTTGGGTCGAAAGCTGAAGTGTCCATTGGATAAAGTTCTGCTATGGAATGATCTTACCCCTGACTCTCCACCCTATGACATGGTGCAGATGATTGAAACTTTGAAAGCAAAGACACGTGAGAGTAGCAAACTTGCTAAACAACGTCAACTGCGCAATTACAATAAACATCATAGAGATGTTGTTTTGAACTGCCAGGACCGTGTCTGGGTTCGCAATCACCCTCAGTCGAAAGCCTCCAAGCACTTTGCGGCCAAGCTTGCCCCTAAGTGGAAGGGCCCCTACCGTGTTGTCAAGCCTCTTGGTCCAGTAAATTACCTTGTTGTCCAGGAGGATAATGGTGAGGATTTGAGCAATGTGAACGTCGTCAACCTGAAGCCATGTTATCCCATTGCGGAGGGACTTGATGCTCAGGAGCGTCAAAAACGAGTCGAGTGATGACGAGGACTTCCCTGGGTTTCAGTAGTCTACTTTTGACAACCATGGGTTGTTTTCTCCAAGGGGGGCAGAGTGTAACACAGTTCTCTTTTTCGTCATCAAAATCCTTAAAGAATGCACACACCTTCTACATGTTCTAAACACCACACCACTCGTTGCCAATCATCCAGTTCATTCACAAAATTGCCTGACCAATCAGAAGTCGCCAAGGTCACACTGCTAGGCCACGATCATAGTAAATACAGGAAGTGAGTAGAGTGTGAATGGAGAGAGACACACAGTGGCGGTGTTCATGGCTGAGAGCCTTCGGTAGCGCGGAGAAAGTGTGGGGAGTGAAACGGATCTTTTGCATAACAGGTATTTTGCACTGAGTTAAAACTTCGATTGTTCGTTGGACGTCAGATTGGATTGTGTATTTTGTGTTCTCATGGGATACGGACAACACTGAGACAGTTCGGGTATTGTCAATGCAAACGCTCTTTGCCTGGCTTGTTTGGATACTTTCTGTTCCCGTGAACTGTTTCCCTGCTGAGTTTCCCCGTATGCCCTGATCCTTCTCCCTGCTCCATTGCTGCTGGCCTCCTGGGTCCTACACCTAGCTTGCTCCTCTCCAGCACGCTCACACACGCACGCGCACACACGCCATCCCTACACCTGCCAAACATAGCTTGCTTTCTCTCTCTCTCTCTTTCCCTTTTTGTTTTCATTGAATGTTTGAAGGCCTTGAATGAAACAGTGCTCTCTGCTGCTGTTTTGCTCCCGGTCTTTGCGTACTACAAACTCTCTTTTCCTTGCCGTCTGTTTGATGAACTGAACTCTCAATATATGCAACGAAAATGAACGTACTCGTGTTGTGTCTCTATGTTTGCGCTCTAGTTTGAACAAGAGGCTATGTTGTATGTGTATGGTATGTGTATGGTAACTGGTGGCTAAGTTCTGACGTGGTAGTTTCCCACTACCTGGCGCCCAACTCCCATACCCACTATTGTTTTAAAATTAATTCTTCTGTACGTCAGACACACCGTTACATAACATTACAAACACAGATATTGACTCAACTAGCCCAACCATTATGTCTTTGTCATGCCTTTACTAATCTTTAGTGTTTGATTTATTAACATTAATATATATTTACTGGTCATCTATTATAAGTTAACTATGCATTTGTTTACAGTTAACTGTGCTTTTTTGCAGGTACCAAATCTAAAGCAAGAACAGTGTCTTATAAAGACTGATAAATCCTTTATTATGCATTATTAAGCCTTTAAGAATATTCTCAAATTCCACATCTGAAATGAACAATACATGTGGTCAAGGTTGATACTGTATGACGGAAGGAAATAATTGCTTAACACAACACAATTTTCAATGGTGAAGCCTAAAACTAAACTACTAAAAAACAAACACATTGCTTATTTTGCACCACCAATACACCAACAAAAGTACTTTCACGCAATACATGTATATGCGTAGGGCAAAACATCGATGTACTTGAACTTTGACATGTTTGGTTAACAAAGGAATAAAAGAGTATAAAACGTCTACATGCACTGACTGCTGAAAAATATTCATATTCATACAATAATTCATGAGTTATTTAAGCCGCTGAATGAAAACATCAATTTAATTTTTGGTTAGAATTGTTTGCATCACTGTAGCAAAACAGGGTTGGGTCGTAGAGGACCGGATAGCCTGTCATTGCTGCGATTAGCTTCTCCACTGCCATTTTTAATACAAAGTAGGAACTAGGAACTAAAGTTACACCTTTTGTTTCCTCGAACCCACCTGATTGTCGGATGTTGGTAAATCTATGTATTCCCAGAGAACGTTTAATGGGAGGAGAATCTTCACTCTCGGAACGTCCGGTGTGGTACTGCACTCTAGGGGCGCTCGCGGGCGAGTGCAGAATGAATGGGATCCTATGGAGCTCCACTCATAGATTCCTACATTTCTTTGGGTATAATAAATAAATTTAAAAAAGCTATATTTTTTAAAAAACAGAATGGACAATCCTTACAAACGGCACATAGTCAGTATTTTTAAACTCGCTTGAACATTACAAAACACGGCCAGAGAACTACGGCTTTGGTAATCAAATGACGTCATGCATGTTAAATCACTTTACGGCACCTTGCGCCTCTCCTTTCCCATGCAGCCTATGCTCGCAGTGGCAGCAGAGGCAACAGCTGGAGAAACGTTCTCTGTGGAGATGATGAAGGAGATGAAGGAGTAATTGAGTAAAGTACAAGCCAGTGGTGTCTCCATTAACACTCCATTAACAACTTCATACAGGCAGTGACATTTGCACAGGCCCCTGGCCTATTTTTCCCTCCAAATTTTCAAAAACCGGCGATTTTGCGGAGCGCATAGCTTCAAATGCGCTCCGAGGTCTGACCCATATAACCAGAAAAAACACGTTACCTTTCATCGTCCTTGGGAAAACTGAAATAGGACAGTCCTTTCCTATAACTATTGCAATTTATGACTGCACACCTGCGCGGCATCTTTACAGATATCACCTTTTTAATTAGTATATGGAATGTTTAAAAATTGGATGTTATAGAAAGCGGGATTATCTTTAAGGTAGCATCATGCGCTCAAGGTAAGAAAACACACATGTTCGCAGTCAGATAACTAACTTATTTTTTTACAATACAATGTGTATATTGTGCGATAAGTACATCCAAAGTTGCCAATAACCAAAATAAAAACGTATACTGTAATGTAGCTCCAGAGTCCTCCTTAAGAGCTTTGTTGCTCTTCTGTGGGTGAGTGCCATAAAGTCAATTCTTTGGTCGTAACCAGGCGTGAGTTCTTCATTGACCAATCGGATTTCATTAGCTAGATGCTAGCAGAGTCTGGATCGCAACTGCCCAATCTGTAAGAGGACAAAAGGATATAACCCCCGGATTATTCCACTTCTGGCTTACAATCCATATCGATCTCTCGGAAACCACTGTAATATTTGGATTTCGTAGATGATGATAAGCAAGAATGATGTAGTTTAGCCGTCTAGCTCCATAGAGCCCCATGTATTTTGCACTCGCCCGCGATCGCCCCCTTGGTGAACTGCAGCCAAATTCGGTATAATGGGGGTGAATAGGGAGTGGGAGGGCTCTCCGTAAATCGGCTCTGGTATTCCGATTGGTATTCGCCGAACCGCGCCATAGCTCATTACCATAAAGTTAACTGACTATTAACTTTTTTTTTCCACTCTGGTCGCCCAGTTTGTTTCACTGCCAGCGAATTGGCTTTGTTCGCCCAATTTGCCGACTCTCCATAGAGAAATAATGACTTCCATCACTGTGGTCGCTTCTGGTGTGAATGTACAGTAATTCCGCATGCAAAACGAGGGAGAGGACCAAACATTTTCGCCCTCGAGGAAAATACAAACCCGTTCTGGATCTCAAAAAAGATAATGGCCGGGTTTCCCAAATGCAGTTAAGAAGTTCTTAGCGCTAAGAACTTCTTAAGACCCTTCTTAAGGCTCCCGTAAGAAGCAACCGCGTTTCCCAAAATGCTTCTTAGCCTAAGAAGACCTGCCGTTAAGAAGGATCTCTAAGAAGTTCTCAACCCAATCTTAACACCCATCTTAGCGACAAAACAGTGAAAACAGCACCCCTCTCAGGCAGGTAAAGCAATGTGACAGTAAGCAAGGAGATATTAATGCAGTACGTCCAGTTTTCCTGATCGTGTTTTCCCCCTTTTCCCTATCGTTCATGACAAGAGGACGCCAATTTCTCGGTTTTCACACATATTCTCCTCATGTAGCAGATTTCTATCAGACAGATAAGAATATAGCCTACACATTAAATGAAATGACATACTGATTTCATTTTGTGTTTCCATTTTTATTTCCCTGGTCTTTGTTTCAGTATTATTATATGTGTCAATTTGTTTTTGTGTCGTGACGACAAATGTCATACTTTTAGCCGGTATTTTATTGATGAGTTCAGTCAGACGCCACGTGTTATACCACTTCAGTTTGGAGCATTTTACCAAAGATTCTAGAGTAGCGCTCTAAAATCTTTGATTTTACTATGGTAACTATGCGCTCCAATCGGCCATTCTGAGATCGATTGCTCATTGCGCTTCAGTTAAGAAGGCAGATAAGACGGTTCTTAAGACGCTGGTAAGAAGGGCGTTAAGAAGGCGTTTGGGAAACACTCTTATCTTAAGGCTTCCTCTTAGCCGACCTCTTCTTAAGTGCCTTCTTAACTCGTTAAGAAGGTTCTTAACTGGGAAACCCGGCCAATGCTGACAAGAGGAGCTGTTGTGATATGGAGGATGACTCTCTTGGTAAGTTTTGACTGCAGCTAAGTAGTTAGTGTACATTCAAACATGCAGTTACAGTAGCTATCCAACCAAAGCTAGTCATATAGTATAAGCATATAGTATAAGCTGTATTCATTCTATGAAGAGAGAAGCTATAATATTTCCATAAATGTAACCTAAACTGCCTGAAAATTGGTATAGCTGACAAAATAAGTTAGCAAGCTACCTGTTGCCTACACTACAGTATTTTAAAACAGAGTTTTAATATAACCAAGTGCCCCTTTTAGTCACATTTCAGGTGTTTGTAACGAATAAAACAGTAGGAAATAAGTTGCTTATATTACTAGCTTTGGCTAGCTAGCTGTAGCTGCATGTTTCAATGTACACTAACTACTTTTACCGAACAGCGATCGAGAGCCTGCTGACTTACGCTGTGTCAGTGTGGCACTCGAACTGCACAGAAGCTGACAGGAAAAGACTGCAGAGGATAACCAACACTGCGCAAAAGATCATCGGTTGCCCCCTACCCCCCCTGACCACCATTTACAACTCCCGGTGCCTTGGCAGAGCCAGAAGCATCATCAAGGACTACACACATCCTGGCTACCACCTCTTCAACCTGCTGCCCTCTGGCAGACGCTACAGGGCCATACCAGCCAAAACAAACAGACTTAGAGACAGCTTCTTCCCAAGGGCAGTCACCATACTCAACTCCAACCTACACTGAGGAACTGACTTGCTTGAACATAACACTGTAACACTGCACTACGTTCTAAGACAGCCAACCTGACAGGCACAACTCTGCGTACTGTAATTATCATTTATTTATTTTATATTATCACTGTAATCATTTGCACCATTATGTTACTGCTATCTGCACTCTATCTGTTTTATTGTTATCTGTTAATTATCAATTGCACTATAATATCAAGACAGTCCATCTGTTTCTTTAGCTGCCTACTGCACATATTGGAATAGGTGGGTGAAAATGCCTTGATACCTCCATCTATTTATGCTGTCAGTCACACCAGTCACTTTATTGCCATACCTGCTGCTGATATGTGCCTGTTTATCTCCAGGCTTTGCACAAGTCTATGCACAGTCTATGCAACTTTTTACAGACAGTAGATCATATTAGTTATTGTACAGTCTATGTTAATTCTTGTACTTAATTCTTGTACTTAGTTTTTATAGTAGTTTTTATTGTACATATCTCTCCTTGTTTATTTATGTGTGCACATTATGGGGAAGCTTGCAATCTCATTATACTTGTATAATGACAATAAAGGCATTCTATTCTATTCTATTCTATTCTATTCTAGTTAGCTACAGTTAAAACTTAAAAGAGGAGTCATCCTCCATGTCACAACAACTCCAAACAATAAACATTAGTAAAGGCATGGCAAAGACAAAATGGTTGGGCTATTTGGTCCGTGTACTTTTTCGTTCATTCATTATTCAATTTTGGAAGTCACATGGGAAATGAAAAAGGACTCGTATATGAATTCTTACACTTTTGTATGTCTTTTGTTTAATGGCCATGGTTTTACATTTGTTTTGTTATTGAAAATGAATTTTTGAACCGTAGAAAAAGGGAAAAAGCAAAATGCCGTTCTGAATTGCATAGCTTCGTAAGTGTTAGGTTTGGGGTGCCCTGGAAGTAGTCGCCTACCCGTAGCCTAAGCTTTTGGTCGGGTTAGTTTCAGTTTGTGTGTTTATGTAGGATAGTCAATGCCCTTGTAGTGCAGACCTGATAACCCCAATATTGATAGCTTTCCAGCGTTTGTTTGATGCAGTTGTAAGCGAGTGGTAATATTTTGCAGACAGTCGCTAGGTTTTTGAGGTATTCCCTGTGTCAATACAGGCATTGATAGCACAGTTTACATGAATTGTATAGCTGTGCCTATAGCTTTCAATGGGATTTTGGCTGAATACGCGCAGAACACGCGCAGAAAAATAGACTTGGTTTCTATTTTCTAGCTTCAGTCCGTACACCGCTCAGAACACGGTTGCGGTGGGAACAGTCTCATCTGCTAACGTGCATTCTAAATGAATACGCTCAGAATACGGACAGAATACGGCCACGCGCTGAACACGCAGGCTCATTCACACCAAACTCTCTGCGTGTTCAGCGCGTGCCCGTTTTCTGTCCCTATTCGTTTAGAATGCACGTTAACAGATGAGACCATTTCCACCGCAGCCGTGATCTGAGCGTATTCTGTCCCTATACAACCCTATTGTACACGGATACGCGCTGTACACGCTCAAGCCGGTGGAAATGAGGCCGGTGAGCCCTTAAGACTGACGCGTTTAGGCCCCTTGAAGAGCATGTATTGCAAGCTTATATCCATAACGATGTTAACGTGTGAGCATTGCGATCTCTGATGTGAGCGCGAGTCAAACGGTGTCATTTACTTCCGGGTGAAACACGATTAGTAGCCTAAATGAAATTCAATTAAAGAATAAACAAATACTACAAATTAAAAACGATCAGAAATGTGTCCACTTTTCTAATACCAATATTTGACAATGGTTATACATTTTGAAAACAAAATAGAACCCTTTCTGGTTATATTGTTCCAAATAAAACACCAGGCTGCACAGTTTTTTTAAATTTCATCTTTCAGTCCAAAATAGAATAATGAATGAACGAAAAAGTACACGGACCCTATTTGAGTCAATATATGTGTTTGTAATGTTATTAACAAACAGTTAATACGTTTATTATAATATCTTATAAATATCTTATAGTCATAAAAAGCGACATCCAGAATCAAATTACTACCATTTCTGACATTTGGTTTGTTTTATAAGCAATATAAGTAGTTGGCAATTTTAAATTAAATTGATATAAATTAGTGCAAAAAAAACGAATATGTCACCACAGCAGATGCATCCTATTATGTAATTGTGAGTTGATAGGCCGTGTCTGTTTCTCGTGTCCAGCTCAGGTGCTGTCTGTGTAACTGTAATGCGTTCTGAGTTTTCAGCAAACAAGCACAGATTCTTTCCTTTTTTCTAAATAAATACATACTATGTATAGGTTAATAGGCATCTGAGAGTCCTAGTACCATTGTGGCATGGTCTTGAAGTAAGTATGGAAGTGCTGTCCTTCATTTTGTACTGTATGACCTGTTCTTGTACTTTTTCACGTGCAGCACATAAAATTGGCTGTATCAATTGGCTGTATCAAATGTGCTGTGTCAATATATTGGCCTTGCCTCACCACCACAGTACCTCAAAATGGCCCTCAGCCTAAAACAGCTGGATCCTCCACAAATCCAGACAACGACAATGCAGAAAGTCGTTCACCTGGCTGGCTGGCTCGTGCACCTGTGCAACTGAAACCAGATCTGGGCCACCTTTGCGCCAGATCCCCATTGGACCCCCTGGCAAATATGCTAGCTGTTATTCTGGAAGAGGGACTCACATGAGCTCTCGTGGGCAGGGGGTCCTGTGGGCACTTTCGTTTTTTTTTTTTTTTTTTTTGTTTTGTTTTTTTCCTTTGCCTCGCTTTCCTTGTGCACGGATGGAGAAACTGGTCTGCACCATTTGGGAGTGATGGATGGTATTACCCTGCCCGAGGGGGGATAAGTAGGCAATATTAGAAACCTGCTCTCACCACCATGGAGCACAGCGAGCTGGCACTGGCACAGAGATGAAGACGAAAAAAGGAAGAGATGAGGAAAAAAGAAAAAGGCAAAAAAAGGAAGAAGAAAAATAAGAAGAAGAGTGAGGCAGACCAGTGGAGAGGGAAAGAGATTGAGAGACAGAGCAAAGGAAAGAGATTGAGAGACAGAGAGAGAGAGAATGATGGGGAGGGGGGTCCAGGGGGAGAGATGAAGAGGGGAAAGGAAAAAAAACTGAATTTTTATTGCAAAGGCGGAGGGAGAGGGAGGGAGTGAGAAAGTATAAGAGGCATAGAGAGAGAGAGAGAGAGAGAGAGAGAGAGAGAGAGAGAGAGAGAGAGAGAGAGAGAGAGAGAGAGAGAACAGCCAGAGAAACTAAGCCAGCAAGGAAAACA
This sequence comes from Coilia nasus, assembly GCA_027475355.1. Lineage (NCBI taxonomy): Eukaryota > Metazoa > Chordata > Actinopteri > Clupeiformes > Engraulidae > Coilia > Coilia nasus. The sequence goes on along the minus strand of CM050205.1, from coordinate 32,567,794 downwards.
AAAATAATGAAGTGTGAGTGGAAGAAATAGCCACCATCCTAACCATTGATAACCGTGCACCGTTTTTTAACATTTTAAAGTATTTTTAACTATGCAGGCAGTGTTAGTAAAGAAAGGAAAACAAATGGGTGAAAGGCAATCCAGACAGGGCCCTTGGACGGATCTATACAATTAACCCTCATTTAGCAGCGTGACAAACACAGAAGGAGAGAGACTCCTGGAGATTAGCCACTTCACAGGCACAAGGAAATGGCTTCTAATCGATCTGCTCACAGACAGGGACACAAGCTCAGCCCAGAGCGCCATTGATCTCAGCCAGAGGGGACCCTTCAAGATGCCTGATCAAAAACAACATGCCTTATTCAGTTGCTGGTTTAATGTACAAACAGTAACGGAATAAAATCTAATACAATCTAATAAAATAAAATAAAATAAAATAAAGGAAAATTAGAAGGTGTTTGCATGATGTTACACTGAAGGTCACACAGGTGGGCTGTTAGGCAGGAACCGGCTCTGCACACTTCTTCATCAAACAAAAGATGGGAGATATAAAAGGATTGTTTTTTTTATATCCCAAATTCATTTCCATGGAGGATTATCTAAATCTCTTGAATGAAAATTTACCATCCTGATCAGAAAGTGTGTCGTTAATGATGTTTGAACTGTCAAAGCTTTGAAGATCAGCAAAGCTTCCATAAAGCCTTTTTAAAGAAGTGTTATGAACCGTAAAAAAAGGCAAATTAAGGTGATGAATTGATTGATGAATGTCAAAATGTGATTTAACCCAATCAACACAAATGAGTCTGTCTAATGCCTGTTAACTGCATTCCAATAAAAAAAAAATCCAATAACCCCTCCCACTGTCATTCAAGAAGAGCTCTCTGCTTATTTAAACTGTCCACCACAGATATTACGAGTGAGAACTAAATCAGCCAATTAAATTCTGACCTGATGTTGTGGTGACTCTGGTTGCTCTTAGCAATGTTATGACATGAATTTGACAGAAGAGGATGAAAATTACCCCCTACCCCACGATAACATGCATGTGCAAAATGGTGTCGGCCTTGGTCTCCAAAAATATGCCATGACAACAGGCTTGTAGTTTCATTTAGCTAAAAGACTTTGCTGGGTAATTATTTGCCACCCTGCAAAGCAGCTTAGTGGTAATTCAGCAAATGACTGACCAGAATAATAAACATACACACAGTTTTGTGCACACAAAGATGCAGAAACATACACACAGACACACACACACACACACACCCTCACACACTCAAGCATACACAAACAGAGAAAGAGGGGAGAGAAAGACAGCGACAGAGAAAGAGAGTGGGAGAGAGAGAGGGAGAGAGAGAGCGATAGAGAGAGAGAAAGGGAGATGTAGAACAGAAGGGGATAACGCTGGCCCGACCTTAGCCATGAAAAGGGCTATTTGCGGAGCGGCCCAGGTAAATAAATAAGGTGTGAATAGAGCCGTAAAAGGACACAGGTCCACTCTCGGCTAACAGATGCTGCTTGTGCCGGCCCAGGCCTTTAGTGTCAATGACCCGATGCTTATGTGAGACAAAGCCCATTATGCAGCTCCTCTGAAACATCAGTATGAGCCGAGCCACCAGACCGCTGAGCTGAGCTGAGCTACCACTGCATAGCACCACATGACACCTGCTCATAGCCACCGGGCTCGGTCACGCAATGCAGGGTCCAGGAAGGATGCCGAGTTCAGTCACACAACACAGGGTTTAGCAAGCAGGGGCGCAAATAAGGAGTGGGGGGGTGGGTCAGTACAATTCAGGAGGCCAAGAGCTTCACAGGAGCCCACAGAGGACTATGATATGGATGGGGTGGGGGCCCAAAATTATTTTTTTCAGGGGGTCCACAATTTCTATCGGTGCCCCTGCCAGTAAGTATGGTGAGTTCAGTCACACAGCACAGGTTGCAGTAAGGACAGTGGGTTTGGTCACGAAACACAGGGTCCAGTAAGGATTGCAGGTTCGGTCACACAACACTAGGTTCAGTAAGAACACCAGTTTCAGTCACACAACACAGGGTTGAGTAAGGGCGCTGGGTTCTGTCATTGAACACAGGCTCCAATAAGAACACCGGGTTTAGTCACACAATACAGGGTCCAGTAAGAACACTGGGTTCAGTCACGCAGCATAGGGTTCAGTAAGGATGCCAGGTTTGGTCACATAACACAGGGCCCGGTGAGGGGTTCTGGAGTGGGTTGGGAGGTCATTCAGGCTTGGGTCTGGCCCGGATGCACCACAAGCTTTGGATGTGTGCAAGATTCTGCCTGCTGTTCTAAACGTCCAACACATGCAACACATGCAGGAATAATGGTACTGAAAGAGATAAGGATGACTTACCTTTTCATTTACGTTTCTGTGCAGATACACACATCTCATCTTTATTCTATTATTCTTCTCTTTCTCTCTCACACACACTTACACACACAAGCATGTACACACACACACACACAAACACAAGCACACACGCATCCTTCTTCACCCAAGCACTGATTCCACTTTGCTTGGCATCCGTTGGCTTTTGCTGTCAATTCCTAGACACCCTTGAGAGCACACACCCCACCCCAATCTGACCCCACACACACACATACACACCCATGCCTGGGCCCCTTTATAAATGTGCCCCCGGGTGACCGCGAGCCGCTTCAGCTATCCTTGCTCCCTCTGTCGGGCACAGGGGGTCGGGCTTCTGTCCGGCAGGGCTAAGGCAGATTGAAGGGCTAGATTGTATTATGAGGCCGTGGGTGAATGCCTTTTACAGCGTCGGC
>CM050205.1:32552500-32562500 GCA_027475355.1 Coilia nasus | reverse complement strand
CCATCATCCAAAGATTACAGTAATACCATAATCTATATGCAAACAAAGCACCACAGCACACTTTAGCTTTGATTTGAAAAAATACTAGCAGGATATATATGTGATTATTTGAAGTTTGCCAGACTATCTCTCTCTCTGTCTCTCTCTCGCTCCGTCTCTTTCTGTCTGTCTTTGTTTGTGTGTGTGTGTGTGTGAGTGTTTGTGTTTCTCAACCACAGAGAATCCCAGCACAAATTCTGACACAATTGGTGTGATTTGCTCTCTTCTGTTGCCTGTTTGTTTTCATCTCGAGCGGATATATTACTATTTATCACCCTGCCGCCGATGTCTTCCTCTCTGTCTCTGTGTGTTTGTGTAGACTGGATTTGATTTGATGTGCTGTATTTCCCCGGAGGCTTCTCCTCTTTGTGTCAGAGAATATCACATGTCTGCTTGAGAATGCGTTTATTATGAAGTAATGAAAATATGTGTGTGCATATGAATACACACTAATAAGCTCCCTTACTGTTTGTCTATGTCTCTCTCTCTCACACACACAGACACACACACACCTGACCTTGTCTGTCTCAGTAAGATATTTGTTCAGATTTTGGTGCAGCCACAAAGCATGGCAGACATACAGCATTTGTCCTCTCTGTTTAGGTGGAAGAGAGTAGATTGGTAAAATAATTAGATATTTATTATACATTTGTTACAACAATCATTCTTAGCTTATCTCTGTACTATTTCTGACATTATTGTCTTGTTTTATGTCGCATAATATTTAAAATCTTTAAATAATAGTTTAATATTTTACTACAATGATTTGTGCTGTTGTCTTGCAGCCTTAACTGCCTTAACACAGTTGTATCATCTTTGTCTTTTCTTTTGTTAATCTGAAAGATTCGAAGTATATTAAGGGATTTTGTAAGTGAATTCCTTTAATATACTGTACTACCTTATATGGTTCTCAAAGTATGTGTGAGACTGTGTGTGTGTGTGTGTGTGTGTGTGTGTGTGTGTGTGTGTGTGTGTGTGTGTGTGTGTGTGTGTGTGTGTGTGTGTGTGTGTGTGTGTGTGTGTGTGTGTGTAACAAGGGTGCATGCTCCCTGTGTATGGAACGCTTGACTGATCAAGCCTAGCAGCCACCTTTTGTGCTGGCCCTCTCAAGTTACCCAGCCCTCCTCCCACTCACACACACACACGGAGGAGAAAGGCATCTCAGACAAGGATTCACACAGAAACAGGGCCAAAGATCCCTTCCTCAAGTCACCAAGTAACAGGAAAAACACTGTGTACATGTGACACAACACTTCCTCCTATTTCATTTCATTGGTTTAAAACCATATCTCCAGGTTGAATGCAGCTAAAAAAAATAAATAATAATAATTCCAATTGCCATTTTGAGCAGGCTGGTCACGCAGGCACCCTCTGCTTTAAGGCCCCTGCTACTTCTGCACTCTGTGACAGCCCTGATGAATATCGCCTGTGTGGCGGTTTCGCCTGCAACGCGTGTCCCTCCATCCACTTCTCCAGAATTAGCTTTCAAGGCAACCCGCGCCTGAAGTGCCACAGGCTTTAAAAGCTTAATAAAAGAGTGTCTCGACTTTTCAGCAGTTGGCCACAGATTCAGGCCTGATAGGGTCACAAGACAGCCCAATAGACAGGTAGATAGAACATAAATTCATAAATCCACATGAACTCCAAAATATGAATATGAAATGAATCTCATTTAAATTACTAATTTCAAATGCATATTAGTCATTAAATTTATAAATAATTTCAACACAAAATCCATGTCTGTATCATAAATAAAGGTATTAGTGTCAATACATTTTTTATTTGAAATTCTTACAGTACATCCTACAGTACTTGATGGATTCCATTTAAAACAGAGGCTGAAAAAAATACTGCATACAAAATGGACTGCATACAAAGTAAGCATTAAGCATGCATAACATACATTGGAAATCTACACAATGCTTTTCCGGGCAATGAGATATTTTGTGTGCTGCTAGGCCTTTAAACAGCTCTCTCCTGAGGCACTTAGCAGCATGGCATGAGTGTTGCTAATAAAATGCCCTGTAAATGAAGGTCCTGGGAAGCCATATAGGTATGAGGAAACGCCAGGAGGAGGGCTAATGAATAAATCAACAATGCAGGAGAGTAGCTGGGCGCTCTGTGTACATTTTGTAGATGTGAAATGTATTTCATGACTGTGGATTAAAATGATGAGTGGGAAACCATAAATATGGCATTTAATGGCTTTTTGTATCTGGGTCTCATTTCCACACACATGCACAAACACACACACAATCACACACACAAACACACACACACACACACACACACACTCCCATGCGCACGCACACACACATTTACACACACTTTCACACACACTCTTTCTCTCTCCCTCTCTCTTCCTGTCTCTCTCTCTCTCTCTCACACACACACACAAACACACACACACACACACCCGTCGGCCTCCATCATTAACTGCCTCACAAAGCCACAATGTCTCTGCCTCTTTACATTTCCAATTTGTAACTCAGATTTTTTAAATAATTCATTAAGGCACAAATCACTGCTGGGAGCCTCATATTGATTTCTTATTAATAGATTGTTTGTCGTGATGAATTCCAATGGCTTAGGCGAAGGAAACATGAAATCACTGGAGTGAAACATTGCAAACAAAACAAAATATCCATTCTTTTCAAAGCTCCAAGCAATCCAGGAGTAAGGAACCTGCTGAATTTTAAATATTTGTTTTCCTGCTTGTCCCCCCCCAACATCTCCCTCTGCTGTGCTCACGTCCCATGGGAAAGCTGCTTGTGGTCATTAAAAGCATTTCATCGGTAAATGGCTCCAATTAAAGTCCCAGATGCCATGCGTTGTTTGCCTGTTCCCTCTGCGGAAAAGACTGGGCCGCTTCCCTATCACCACGACTCTTAATGAAAAGCCTCTCAGGGTTGAGAGGAATTGTTAGCATGTGTGTCTCCCTTTTAAGACTCACTCTGATTCTCATAGCATCCTTCATGGCATGCCAGTGTGTTATTTTTCATAGCTGGTCTCTATGGCACGCCAGCATGCTTAGCAACACTAAAGTACTTTTCCCCTTTGGTCAACCTACAGGTTGGTAGCAAAATTGTCTTTCTTATTTCTCATTTGAACTACAGAAGCGGCCCGCTTCTGCAAACTTGCATTGTGCGGTTATAGTCCATGGAGGGGCTGTTTTAAAGGAGAACTTCGGTGTAAAATGAAAATTGGCACGTTAAAACATCATACCGAGTTGGTATGTGTACTGAGGAGCAAAATTTATTTAGCCTGTTGCATTCAGAGTTTAACTATTTTTTAGCGTTTGTCCCAGAAGGCTAACAATGGAATTGGTAGGTGCTCTCAGACGAAGCATGACGACTACGCTATTTTTAAACCATTAAAACAGCTCGAAGAAACTCCACACTCCATCGGTAGTGCAACACAGGTCCTGACATTAAAAACGAGGCACTGAGAACTTTGTAAGTGTACACAACATTTATTAATAAAATAGTTTTGACAGGCAGTACCTTGCTGTAGTTTCTCGTTGCTGCCATGATGAAAGTCCAAACAGGTCGATTGTACTACCTCTTCTCCTATTCTTCCTGCTGGTTCGTGTTCCTCAATCGACTTGTGCGGACTTTCATCATGGCGGCGACGAGAAACTACAGCAAAGTACTGCCTGTCAAAACTATTTTATTAATACATGTTGTGTACACTTACAAAGTTCTCAGTGCCTCGTTTTTAATGTCAGGACCTGTGTTGTACTACTGATGGAGTGTGGAGTTTCTTTGAGCTGTTTTAATGGTTTAAAAATAGTGTAGTCGTCATGCTTCGTCTGAGGGCACCTACCACTTCCATTGTTAGCCTTCTGGGACAAACGATAAAAAATAATTAAACTCTGAGATCAACAGGCTAAATCAAATGTGCTCCCCAGTACACATACCAACTCGGTATGATGTTTTAACATGCCAATTTTCATTTTACACCGAAGTTCTCCTTTAATACATTTATTGTATGTATTATTGTTATTGTTATTACTGCATTTTTAATCAATATGTATATGTCACAGCATAGTTATCATAAATTGTAATATTGTTCAGACAAACTTTTCTTTAGCATGCGTAGTGAAATAGCATGCATATATTAATTTAAATATCCTCGATATAGTGGGACCACAAAAGGTGAACCACAATATAGTGCGGGAACACTGTATTCCCCAAAATATTCTTAAAAAGCTCTGTCCTTGACATGTCTGTTTTCGCTGTGCTTCTTTTGAAGTGCTTGATAATGTAAGCCATTTGAATAAAGCAGCATGCCAGAATGCCGTTCAGCAGGTATGCTTCAGCAGGCCCATATCTGCTGCAGGTGGTGCAGCCATATTGAACAGTGGGGCTTCTGAGCCTTCTGTGTGTTTTAAATCGACATGCTTCATATGGCACACGTGTGAGTGTGCAGTGTTTCGTACCATGTCTAACGACTCCAGCCTTCTTTCACAGTACTTCACTAACTAGCACCTGTCAATACTGCTGTTTTCCCTACACCTCACTAATCTGTGTCAGTATTCCTCCCTGTGACATACTGATAGCAGGTCTGTTCAAGCATTTATAAGGTTCTGCTTTAAACATGAGTAGTCACATCATTGTCAATATTGAGAAATTAATGTTAAATTGATGTTAATAGGCATGAATCAGCTATCATGGTAACTATTGTTCTGTTGTTTACTTTTTGCATTTTAGTGTTTCCCAGGCTGAGAAGTGTATACAAACATGCATGCAATACCCAATCCAGTCTCACCTAATTGAAGATGAAGTTGGAGATGAGTTGATGAATATGATCATGAATATGAATCGAAATATGAATTTTGTCCATGGTGTGCTGTCCCATTGCAGTTTCAGATGGGGAATTTGGTCATAGTATGCCTGCCTTACACCTGCCCTCTACATGGCACTCTCGATACGACTCACAAAGGATGCAGTTATACTTTGTTCAAAAATAATAATAAATAATAATAACAGCAATTTTAGGCAGCAGGGAGTGTTTTGGTGCCTTTTATTGCATTTATTGGACATAAAGGCACAAGTCACGCTGATAGAAAGCGTCCTGCCAAAAGCACACATGGGTTCACAACAGTCAGTACAAAGACAGTAGCACTGAAAAGGAACACCACACCAGGGCTCCACTAAAGAACAAGCTCCAGTTGCCAGCTAACAATAGCACAAGACGTTAACTCAACAGGGTGTTGATGAGGCATTCTTGTACTGCACATTTAACACAGTGGTAATGTACTTCACACTCACTTCATCATTCGCATTGCATTATGGTCTCACTCTAGCACAGTCACACTCACACACACGCACACACACACACATATGCACACACACGCACACACACACAATTCTTGAAAATCGTCTGGTTAATCACTTTGCTGAAGCAAATTAGTACTAATTGTGTGGTGCTCCTCTTAATTTGCATTAATACATTTGTGCACACGTGCCCCTTTGTAAGAAGTCTCTTTAAAGACATAAACATCCCCCAAGTTTACACTGATTCCCTCTCCCTCTCAAAGACCTGTCAATCAGCCATGAACCAAAGTTATTTTCAGGCTCTCGCCTACGCTGGCTTACACAAAGACCTCCGCCGAGAGCTAACATTAGCGTACACACTTATCAGCAACTCACATAACATTTTTCTTTTTTATGTAAAGCCATAACTGCATCTTTTGTGCGGCACTGACGTCAATATCCTGTCTCCATTATGTGGGCCGAGTACATCACTCTACGGCGTCATTATCTGTCTCACGCTGAGGAGGAAGCAGAGGCGGGTGACTCAAGTGGCTTTTTGTTTGCCGTGAAACAGCAGAAGTCACTCAGGCTGCCACCGATGGCATTTTGAACCATTACCCACAGGGCAGCAGCAATTTAGAGGGCTGACAGTGGAACTGTATGCCCACTCGACACCAGTTTACAACAGAAAAAAAAAACAGGCCAATAGTTAAGTTATTACACATATTCCGATTGTTTGTGAATGGGGGGGGGGGGGGGGGGGGGATGGGGTGGTACGGGCCATCTCATATACCTGATTAGCCTTTCCAGGTGCCCCTCCAAAAATTTGGTGCATTGTTGACCTGCCTGAAATGAGTTTCTGCATGTTGGGATGTCTGAGAGAGGGCAACACCGACTGAGTCCTGGCCAAGAATCCGTTCTGGCACTGTACAGCTCATGGGCTGGCTGCTTTTATTGAACTGCTTCACTGTTAGCTGTCCTCAGAAAATAATCACTAATATCAGAGGCGATCTCTATTACATCTTTCACTCAGAAAAACACACAGCAAGACCTGAAGGTCATTCTTGCCTGCCCAATTCTTGTCTGAAATATACAAACATAGTATATATTCATAAAACCAGAAAGTCTTTCCCATTTACAACCATAATTTCTGCATATATTATATTCGATACACCAAAATGAAAAGGGCTTTTATTTATTGTAAGTTCCTGGAATATTACCCTCCCCTCTCTGCACGTGGTGGTGCATCAGTGGGTGGATGAATAGATGGATGGGTGGATGGATGGATGGATGGATGGATGGATGGATGGATGGATGGATGGATAGATATAGTGTTGCTTTCGTCAACGAAAATAGTAACTAAATATTGTCGTCAACAAGCCTTTATCATGTGATAAAAACGAGACGAGACGTAAATGCTGGTCTTGTGACGATAACTATAATTAAATATATAATGCAATATAGATGACGAATAAAAATGAGACTAAAGTTGCTTACAAAATAAAAACTATGCTAAAATGTCTCTTCATTTTCGTTGACCAAAACTCGTTTAGGCGGGTTATTTATTTATTTATTTATTTATTTATTTATTTATTGAAGTAGGCCTATTTGCGTTCCTTGTATCTCAGTTCCGGACTGCAGACACAGGTGACTGATCCCCTTCGAGCCATTATTTAAAAGTGTTGCGCAGAGATAAACCTGAAACGGAACAGGCAAGAAAAATCTTTTTTATAGCTCCATGTGTATCCTGTTTCACTTCTTTTAAGGGTAAAATTGAAACAGATCTGTACTACTACCATATGATTGAAACAGATCTGTACTACTACCATATTCCGGTTCCTATGGTCAATAGGGAGTTATTAAATGTCAAATACGTGGTTGAAAGGATGTTAGCGAATGATTCAGAGCACATCGCATTTTGAATGCCATCACTTATGGTCTTGTGCCTATTTTAGCCTAAATGCCTATTTTTTTTCTAAAACAATTGTATGTTATACATTCAAATCAGAGCATCTTCCGTGTCTGGAATGAATGTAGCCTACAGTATTTTTGAGTCTATAAGGTAACTATAATGTAATAATAAGAACCTTTTTTAACATTGTTTCTTTGACTAGAAGAAAACATTGGTTTTCTCTGTACTATTAGCTACTTGGACTATGTTGTACTATATGTACTGGGTTAAATAGAATTGCATTATATACTGGGTTAAATAAAATTGCATTACTAAAAAGTGACAAAAATACAATTTCCATTAACTAAAACTAGATTAAAATGTAATCAGTTTTCGTCAACTAAAACTAGATGAAAATACTCATGGATAACTCTGACTAAAATAAGACTAAAATGCTTAGACGTTTAGTCAACTAAAGCTTGACTAGACTAAAAAGGGTATGGATGTTACTAAAACTAATAAAAACTAAAATTACAGCTTCATGCAAAGACTAGACTGAAACTAAAATTAAAATAGGCAGCCAAAAACAACACTAGATAGATAGATGGATGAATGGATGGATGGATGGGTGCATTGATGGATGGAAGGGTGGATAGATGGGGGGAGGTGATGGCCCTCACCTCTCCACCTCCCTCCCTCCTTCTGCGGTGGCACATTCCTGTGCTGGGCCCCGGGCCCGTGGCCCTGTGGACCTGTGGGCAGTGTGACAGAGTCTCGGTGGCCCACCCACTCTTGTTAATCTGTTATTGGAGCTGCCAGCCACTGCCGCGCTTTCTCCAGCTATTTATCGTCCTTCTCAACTTTGTTTACGGCCGCCCGTAACTCACGCCTCTGGCAGACAGGGTCATTTCTCTCTTTTTCCCAGATAAAACTTTTACAGGGGCATCAAAGATAACAAACTGCAAGTAGCGTCAGGGGACAGAGCGAAAGGGAGAGAGGGAGAGAGAGAGGGAGGGAGGGCGAGAGAGGGCTGAGGGAGTTGAGAAGGAGGAAAAAGCAAAAAGGATTAATAGCTGCTTGTAAATTTGTCCAGGGAGGCTCTTTTGCACAGTGCTGAATCTTGCTTGTAGCTACACATACACACACACACACACACACACACACATTCAAATGCGCACACACACACACACACACACACACACACTTACATGTACACACACACACTTAGATTGTACACACACACTCACTCACACGCACGCACACATACACATGCACACATTTATTGTGCTAGCATGGGGGCAGCAAGAGACAAAAACAGCATATTTATAAACAGTAGCAGTTTTTACAAGGAGAGCCGAGAGGGAGGCAGAGACAGGAAGAAAGAGAGAGAGAGAGAAAAGAGAGAAAGAGAGAGCTTGAACAGAGGGAGAAATAAATGAGCAAGAATTTTATATCTCTTCACATCTGTTTATTTTTGTTGTTGTTGTTGTTGTATTTTACAAACTCCCTCCATCGTTTAGTCATAATCACCCACATCAGCTTTATGACATTTAACAATATGAGAAAGTGCGGGATTTCCGTACTTATTTTGGATGAGAGAATTGGGGGTGATTATTGTTTATTAGGCCAATAAACAGCGCATACAGACCTGAGCCTTCCTGCTCCCATCTGTGATAATGGCAGCTCAAATATTCAGAGCTGCATTCTCATAAAAATAAAAAAGAATAAATAAATAAATGCACATTTTTCTTCCTCCCACAGCCCCGCTACCACCCAGAAGCTGTTTTTCAATACCATGTTCTAGGAAATTAGACCATGTGCCACCACACAGAGTTTGTAGTGAAACTAACAGAGTGAGGTTAATGAAAGCCATAAAGTGCAGTCGTTATTATTTATAATGGCTCTGTGTACACAGCAGATCATCTGTTAACTGCCCATCTCTCACTTGATTTGATGTGTAGGACTATATAACCACATATCCTCTACTCATCATATTATCATCGTATGAAATTCTTTTGTTTTCTCTTGTGAGGGTGCAGCACATTATTTCCATTGTAAACAAAAAAGTAGATTGTTTCGCAGCTGAGAATGGAAGACTTCAGAAGACTTCTATAGTCCAGCACCCGAGGATGCACATCTGTTAGGCCTATTCATCATTACCATCAAAGGGACACAAAGGAATTTTGTTTTGAGAGGGAAAAAAATGTATATGAAAGCGTTTACAAAGGCTTGTGGGATAGTTTTTCTCTGAACTGCCACAGGAGTGGTGGGCTAGAGGCTCTTATGTTTTATTCACATCAAACTAAGGAGAACAGATTTACCACTTTCTACAGTCTCCAACTCAGTGGGAACAACTACCTGCTAAAGTAGGTTAAATTTCTACAGGAGGACAATTTATGCATCTAACAACTGTGTGATTGTTTTGCATGTGCATTTATAACAAGGTTATGTTCTTTATTATTTTGTGTTTTTATTTTGTTATGTTATTATTTTAGTTTTTTACCCACAAACCCCGGTGTTGGCATGTCCCTGTGCTCCTCCTTGTGCTGGGTTAAGGCCCACCTCCATCACGGCGCAGGTATAAATTGGCCCACTATGCCTGATCAATACACCGGAAGAAGGAGAATCATATTTTTCCCTTCCCTCTCCCTCTCTCTCCCTCTCTCCCCCTCTTTCTCTCTCTCGCTCTCACTCTTCACTCACAAATTCAGTTTGGTTTTTAACATTCCACTGGATTTAATTAGGTGCCTATGGTAGCAAATTGCAATTTACATTTTTATAGTTTTTCGAGTTAATTAGCTTGCTCACTCAG
>CM050205.1:32547500-32550000 GCA_027475355.1 Coilia nasus | reverse complement strand
CACACACACAGGAGCCTTTACATAGAAAGGCAATTAATGCTATGACTATGCTGTGCTATGACTATAAACATAGAGTTAGAGAGGCCCCCAGCGGTCTGCAGCATCTTACACTGAGCCTCACACACACACACACGCACACACCAAAGGTCACCATGGAAACACAAGCAGTTAGTAACTTCCCTCTGTATCTCTCTGGTTTGGGCGCTCACCCCAACCTGCTGCTCTTGAAGAGGGCACTGGCATGGTGCCCTCCTTTTGCCCACACCAGCTGCAGACACCACCAACAACCCCCCCACCCCGTTTGGCTCAGACTAAGACATGACTGAGTAAAAACATGGATGGGGTTCTGGTGTATGTGTGTGTATGTGTATGTGTGTGTGCATGTATGTGTGTTTGTATGTATCAGTGCGTGCTTGTCTGTGCCTGTGTACCTGTGTTTCTTTGAGTGCATCTGTTTGAATTTGTGTGTGTGTGTGTGTGTGTGTGTGTCTGTGCACGTTTTTTGAAGAGGTAGCTGTACAGAGGATGCTAATTACAGCTGTGTGCTATTTAAACACACCTAATTAAGTGCATGGCATGCAAAGCAGATCATTAGTTGAAAGCTGTTTGTTCCCCATTGGCTGGAGGTTAGCGGTGGAAGGCTGCAGAGCTGCAGGCAGGGCAGCTTGTAAAACAGGCCGACAGCAGTGCACTCAAATCAGGCAGGGCAGCCGAGGCCACAGCCTGCTCTTTCTCCCCACTCTTACCCACCAATCCCTCCATCTATCCATTCGTTCATCCCTTCATTTATTTATTCATCCCCCAATTTATCTATTTACCCCTTGATCTACTTCACCTCAACTGACTTCCCTTCAGACTTCTATTGAGTCACGCAAAAACTCAAAAACATCCATTTTCCACTGCGTACCCATAGATGGTGTGTGTGTGTGTCTGCGTGTGTGTGTGTCTGCATGCCCATGAAAGGCCGCACCTCTTGAAATGAGGGAGTGTCCTCTGAGGTAAATATCGCTGTTTTTTACCTTAAGTCCCCCCAGAGATCAATCTTTATCTGATTAGGCCATTTGAGCTTTGAGGGAAAAAAAAACAAAAAGCTGGTGGCTTTTGTGAAGATTGGTGTTTTTTTGTCCATGGCAGCACACAACACAGACACCGGGAGAAAGGATTAATGGCACGTCAGAGTTAATCACGGACAAGCTGAGATGCTATCTGCCCAAACGCACAGCCTCTTGTCCACAGCCAGCCGGCTGAAGCTGAAGCACTGGGGAAGTGGATAAATAAATACCTCGTTCTTTCTGGGCAATTTGATTAGCACAGAGCAGCAGCTGGATCTCCTGAAAGGCCGATAGTAGAGGGGGGTGTAGGTAGGGGGAAGGGGGGCATGAGTGTGGTGTGAACCTGCCTGCCTGTCGGCTGCCTGCCTCTTTATAGAGGGAGAGCAGGCCAAAGCGACACCGGTCTGTAGGCGCATTTAATTTCAAACATCATAACAGGCAAATAAGTCAGAGGCATACAGTGGAAATGATGCACAGTATGCAAAACAGAAACAGAAAGATTGGACCTTAGTGTGTGTGTGTGTGTGTATTTGTTTGTGGCCATGTGTGTGTGTGTGTGTGCGTGTGTATGTGTGTGTGTATGTGTAGAGCTACTAGAGGAATCCTGGGGACAGTCTCAGGACAAGCAGAGAATCATTGTGATGGACAGGACAGAGGGCAGAGAGGACTAGCAGAGAATCATTCGGATGGAGAGGACAGAGTGATGGAGGTGATGAAGAGGACAGGTGTGATAAGAGGACACAATGGATTGGACATGTTTGAAGAGAGGACATGATGGACTGAACATATATGATAAAGAGATGTGTGATGGAGCTGGCAAGTTTGACGGTGATGACAGAGGAGGTGGCCTCTTTTTTGAAGGGACATATGATTGGATGAAAAGTCAGCTCAATAAATAGAGTAACACTTTATTGTACAGTCCCTTGTAATTTAGGTACAGTGTAATAAAGAGTGTAACAATGTGTAACATTATGTACTTACACTGTACCTTTGGGTTAGGATTAGGGTTAGTGTTAGATATGTACAGTTTAAGTACATAATATTACATGTTGTTACATGTGGATGCACTACAAAAGGAACCGTAAAATAAAGTGTTACCAAAAATAGAGGCTATCATTTGAGGGAAATGAAATTAATTTGAACTTTCTGTGTGACCACTTACAGTAATGTGCAAAGTCAGGGATTTTGCAGGATTATAGTCAGGTGTATGATCAACCAATTACACCAAATTGGTTGTATATGTCAGGAAGCCTACATCCACAGAGGATCTGTGGTTAGTTCTTCAAGATGTTTGGCGCAAGCTACCAGCCAAGTTCCTTCAAAAACTCTGTGCAAGTATACCTAGAAGAATAGATGCTCTTTTGAAGGTAAAAAGTTGTCACACCAAATATCGATTTGATTTGGGCTTCTCTTTTGTTCAGTCACTGCATTTTGTCAATCGATGAACA
>CM050205.1:32530000-32540000 GCA_027475355.1 Coilia nasus | reverse complement strand
CAGGCGTGTCACCCGGAGTAAGCAGGTCGTGTGTCACTGCGGAGACAGCAGCATCTAGTGTAGCCCTGGGAGGGTGGGAGGGGGGGGCAGCATGCCTACTGATAGTGTGAGTGGGGGGCACAGTATGCTGGCAGATAGGCTTGGGGTGTGTAGGGGGTGGTGTAGTGACTGGGTTAATGTGCTATTTACTCAATATAGGTTTCACTCAGTAACCCCTAGACAGCCCTACCTGTCTGGAGAATGCGCTGCTGCTCAAGCCAGGAAGTGGCTGCTTCGTTCATTATTACAGCTACAGCCTTAATTGAAGCAGCAGTTGTCCTGAGTCTTTATTTCTTTCAGAATTTCTCCACTCATCAGGTATGCAACATTTTGAAACCTTAACTAGAGTAGCACGTTAGGAACAATAATAAAGAGACATTGTTTGTTATGTTTACAGTAACCAATGTGTTTAGTTTGAATTGAAATATGTTGGCTAGTCACGAACAATGCGTGGAAGCTAGTGTCCAGGAAAACGCGGTTCTTTGGTAGTCAGTGTTAAGCACTGTATTAAGACATAGTTTAGAAGTATGACGGTTTTGGTGTAATGTCTTTTATGTTCAATGTAAGAATTAAATACTAATGAGATGCGGTGCTTGAATATTAAGTGTGACATGTTTTGAGGTATTACTGTTGCCTTGTACTTTTTGTTATATACTGTACTACTGAGTGGCTACTGATAGTGACTGATAGTGTGGGTGGGGGGCAAAGTATGCTGGCAGATAGGCTTGGGGTGTGTAGGGGGTGGTGTAGTGACTGGGTTAATGTGCTATTTACTCAATATAGGTTTCACTCAGTAACCCCTAGACAGCCCTACCTGTCTGGAGAATGCGCTGCTGCTCAAGCCAGGAAGTGGCTGCTTCGTTCATTATTACAGCTACAGCCTGAATTGAAGCAGCAGTTGTCCTGAGTCTTTATTTCTTTCAGAATTTCTCCACTCATCAGGAGTGCAACAGTGGCATGCTGGTAGTGTCACCAAAGGCAGCAAATTCTCAATGTTTTCCACTTGCTCTGAGTGAAAGTACCCAGAAAAGTAACTAGACACCGTTTCTGGAATAGCTCCTTCAGGTCTGCTGAGGCCCATGAGGGTGTGTGGTGAGGTTGTGAGAGTGTGTGGTGAGTGTCTGTGGTGAGGGTGTCTAGTGAGTTTATGTGGTCAGAGTGTGTGGCAGAGGCATCACCAGACATATTTTACTGGGGCACATGCCCGAGTATTGGTCTGTAGTGCCCCAGCATAAATTTCACCAGTAAGAACTTTAGAGTTTTAGGTCTACATTAGCCTGGGCGTGCCCATACTTCCATGTGTCGCTGCATTTGCATTTTGTGAGCAAGTCAGTCTGGCCAAGCTGCCTGTCTACACCATTTTTGCTCGCGCTTCGGAATGGGCGCCGATGAAAATCGAGCATTTCAAAAAGGCAATGACGTGGTAGTTTAGCGACGGGAAATCTATCTGTCACTGTCAAAATGGCGAATGTGGAGCAACGGCAAGATTTTATTGCAGCTGTAGCTGCTGTTTTGGACGAATTCAAAGGAAAGTTCTCTCTGAAAATAGAGCAAAAGGCAGCTCTTGAAGCATTTGTTGCGGTAAAGGACATTTTCGCAATGCTACCGACTTCCGGGCTTCGGTAAAAGTTTAATTTATCAGTTAGCCCCACTGGTAGCCAAGTCGATGGGGCTTTGCGAGAACCCTGTTGTTGTAGTCGTTTCGCCTTTGATCACGCTGATTCTTTTTTCAAATATTAACATTGAATGACCAAAAACACCAGCCACTCTCATGTTCACCTTACAAATCCGACAAAAATCATTTAACGCCATTTCTATATGACTACAGGCTACTAATACTAATACGTCAGAGGACAGAGGGGTGTGATTGGTTGAAGCTTCGTCCAGTAGCAAAGGCATTTGAAACAGGAGGGGTAAGCCCGCCTTCTGAGAAATGGGTTTACAACACAGCTTGGCCAGACCAATGCTCGCAGAGCATTGACAAGTCGCGATAGCCAGGCTAGGTCTACATGGCATAATCTACAGAATGCGCACACAGCTACTCAATATGGCAACTCATTGCTACTTTATTCACTCCATATCCAATGCACACATGGCTACTTAATATGGTAATTTATTCACGTGACTTTGGCTGTGACATAACGTGTAACAACGGTGTCTGAGCGCCATTTTTTTCTACCTGTCTTAGAGGTTAGTACCGGGAAATTGTCCATCATTGTTGTTTGTTTTCACCTCTGTGTTGCCATTTCCATGTGGATTTAATAGTTACAACTTTACTTTTTACGTTTAATGTATGAGGCAGCTGTCATGCAAGCTAGTTCTGGCTGAAACTTCAAGTAGCCTACTGGAGACGTTAGCTGCTGTCTTTTAGCTAACTGGCATATGCCTATTATCGTTGTTGATTTATGTGATTTAGCCTAGCACTGTGAGCTCCCACACTCGGTTTCTGGAGATTGCTATCTTACATCTACGATGTTTGATGAGCACATCAACATAATCTGATATGATTGTTTAGTTTGAAGCACTTAATTAATTAAGCAATTGTCTGTACCCCAGCTGTGCCCCAGTATAGTAATAGGTCTAGTGACGGCCCTGGTGTGTGGTGAGTGTGTGTGGTAAGTGTGTGTGGTGAGGGTGTGTAGTGAGGTTATGTGGTAAGAGTTTGTGGTGAGGGTGTGTTGTGATAGTGTGTGGTGAGGTGTGCGGGTGTGTGGTGAGGGTGTGTAGAGAGGGTGTGTGGTAAGGGTGTGTAGTGAGGTTGTGTGGTGATAGTGTGTGGCGAGTGTGTGGTGAAGGTGTGTGGTGAGGTGTGAGGATTTGTGGTGAGGGTGTGTGGTCATGGTGTGTATTGCGGGTGTGTAGTAAGGGTGTGTGGTGAGGTTGTGTAGTGAGGTTGTGTGCTGAGGGTGTGTTGTGAGGGTGTGTGGTGATAGTGTGGTGATAGTAGGTGGTGACAGTGTGGTGATA
This sequence comes from Coilia nasus, assembly GCA_027475355.1. Taxonomy (NCBI): domain Eukaryota; kingdom Metazoa; phylum Chordata; class Actinopteri; order Clupeiformes; family Engraulidae; genus Coilia; species Coilia nasus. The sequence goes on along the minus strand of CM050205.1, from coordinate 32,536,994 downwards.
GTTGGTGGTGAGGGTGTGTGGTAAAGGTGTGTGGTGATAGTGTGTGGTGATAGTGTGGTCATAGTGGGTGGTGAGGGTGTGGTGATAGTTGGTGATGAGGGTGTGTGGTGATAGTGCGGTGAGGGTGTGTGGTGATAGTGTGTGGTGATAGTTTGGTCATAGTGGGTGGTGAGGGTGTGGTGATAGTTGGTGGTGAGGGTGTGTGGTGATAGTGCGGTGATAGTGTGTGGTGATAGTGTGGTGAGGGTGTGTGGTGATAGTGTGTGGTGAGAGTGTGGTGACAGTGTGTGGTGAGAGTGTGTGGTGATGGTGTGTGGTGAGAGTGTGTGGTGATGGTGTGTGGTGATGGTGTGGTGATAGTGGGTAGTGATAGTGTGTGGTGATAGTGGGTGGTGAGGGTGTGTGGTGAGGATGTGTAGTGAGGTTGTGGTGAGAGTGTGGTGACAGTGTGTGGCGAGGGCTTCAATGAGATGGAGAAGGATGGGATATAATAGAACCATTTATGATCTGCCCATTATGGTGCGGTCTTTTTAATTAACCCCCCCCCCCCCCCCCCCCCCACACACACACACATCACCAGATGGTAAAGCTGATTTTGGCAAAGATGAGAAATGTCAGCCATTTGACACAAAAAGTAAGAAATGAATCAGACAGTGTGACTGGCTAGGCCTTGGATTTAGTCGCTAAAATCTTCATTCCCTGTAAAAGCCACACATTGGGACTGACCATGAACATCTCAGAATTATTGTCCTTTTCTTCATGACAAAAGTACAACCAGACCCCTTTGATCATCTGTGTTAATGGAATCAGTCCACTTCACACCCTCAGAAGGGTAGCGATGGCGAGGAAAACTCGTTTGCCTGAGGTTAGCTGCTAACATGCAGCAACCAGTGACTATATACCCAGTCACTGTCAACAATGCACCGACTTAGCATTCAATTCCTCATCTGATCCCATATCAGTGCATGCATGCATGTATTTCAGTAGACCACAAATGTTTGTCTGTTGTGGTTGTGTTGGACACACAGCCCAGTGTAGTGAGAGACGCAGGAATAGTGTCTGAGGGTTTGAGCTGAGCTGAGCGCATGTGAGTGATGGATAAATCCCCCGTGTAGTTGCAGGGTTGACGACGGGAGGCCTTTACATGCCAGGCGCGTCCTAATGAAGATAAAATAGAGTTCCAGTCTTTTAAATGTTACATTAATTATGCAGGGCTGACTCATTTATTATGGATGTTGGTTTCTTTTTTTTGATGAGTTGACTGGTGAAATTAGCAGAGACGGAGAGAGGATATGGCTTTTTATTGTGACGATGAGCAAACATGTCTGACTGAGGCACTGTGATGAATGGCCAGAGTGCATCGTTTAATACTGCAGGTATCAAAACATGCAAACAATGACAACGGATGCACAACACCCTTAAATGAGACGATGTCGCCCATTTGTCAGGTGCATTTAGCACTCGTGAGTGGGTAGCTCTCAGAGTTTTAATCGGCCATTTACAAACTTATCTTGACAGGCTGAAAGGCTACTTTCACAGATGGCGCTGCTATAAAATGACTCATGTGTTATGTAGAACATTCCAGTAAAGAAAAGATTTTAAAAAAATTGTCTGGAGTCAACAGTTGTCAGTTGTCTGGACTGCTTATTAAATTATGGGATGTCATTCAGCAACTTTATTTTTTTACTGACTTACCTTTCTCCCCTGAGTTATAGATAAGATAGTGATGAAGGCAAAGAAACATAGGGAGAGAATGTCATGCTGAAGGACGAGTGTCTCAAGAAAGCTAAGTGTAAGTGGTTTCGATTGTAGACAGTTGGACTTTTCAGAGTCTGTTCTTCTCGTCTTTTGAACTTAGCCTATAAAACTATATGTTAGTAGGCAAAATTTAAGTGGGCAAGAAATGAATTGGCTGCATTGAAAATATGATGAAGAAATGGAAGTGTATACCCTCGGTATAGAGCATATGCCTGTTTCAGTACCATCATCTACGTAACCCAACCCATTATACAATAAGCTATAGAAACAGCAGGGGATGTTCTGTAGCTATTCAGGTAGCAAGGTCACACATACTGTAGGTAACATTAACTAATTAATTTGTGGGAATATAATAAAAGCTCAGATGTTCTGTCTGGCGTCAGTACTGCAAACACACTTACTTCACACACAGATGAATAAATTGCTTTCAGAGCACAATAGATGTATTCGTGTTCATACATTCGCCAATGCATTCATTCTTGGTAAAGACCTAATAGTAAGTGTAGCACACTTCACACACACACATACACACAAACACACACACACACACACACACACACACACACGCACACACACACGCGCACACACACACACACACACACACACACACACACACACATCAATGCTAAAATACAGGCACATGCACGCACAAGCATGCATGCATACACAGACACACACAGACACATGCACACACGCACACACACACACACGTACACATACAAACAGCATTGCTGCCTTCAGTCATACAATGCGTAGATTTCCTGGAATTGCTCCCCTTGGTGACTCACACTGCAACAGCAGCAGCAGGAGCACCAGACAATAGGCCAATGTTGATATGATAATAGGCCGGCTCAGCCATCTGTTTTGTTTAGCGTGTGTGTGTGTGCATGTGTGTAAATGTATGTAGGTTTGTGTTGTCTGTATGTAGGTAGGTGTGTATGTGTGTGTCCGTGAGTGTGTGTGTGTTTGTATGTGTGAATGTATATAGGTGTGTGTGTGTGTGTGTGTGTGTGTGTGTGTGTGTGTGTGTGTGTGTGTGTGACAGTGTGAGAGAGCATGTGTATGAATGTATGTAGGTGTGTGTGTGTGAATGTATATAGGTGTGTGTGAGAGAGAGCATGTCTATGAATGTATGTAGGTGTGTGTGTGTGTGTGTTGGGTGTTCGCCTCCCCTTACGCCATGTCTGTGAGATTAAGTGATACAAATGGGTCCTGTCTCCTCCTGTTCCTGCATCCCGCGCTCACACGCCGGGAGAAGGCTCCCCCGAGGCAGGATGGGACGGGGACGGGAAGCACCGTAATCAGGTCGCCGTGACAACGCCAAACTCCCAGATTAGCTGAGAAAACAAGAGGCAGATTTAAGAAACAGAAGGCCGTGTAAATACAAACACACATGTACAACACACGCACATACACGTGCGCATGCACGCACACACATACATACGCTCATACACTCACACACACACACACACACAAACACACACACGCACGCACACACACACATTTGTCTAAGCCAAACCTTACATAGATTTCATGTCAAACATACACACTTACAGTCTGCCGGTCAACATGCCAGACTGGGTTTCCCAGCACTCGTTGAGCCCCAGAAGAGCCGCAGAGGGGTCAGAACAACATCCCTGCCTCATCAATATACAAGACACATACACACTCACAGGCACACACTCTTACACTCTGTCTCTGTCTCACACAAACAGACACTGACACACACACGCAGGCACACACACACATTCACACTCCTGGGCCACACCACATCAGTAATGATCTCATTTGCCGGCCCATTAATTGTTGTAATATGCGACTGTGTAGCAGAGATGCTGGGGATGGGGTGGGGATGGGGTGGGGATGGGGAGAGGGGTGGAGAGGTGGAGTGGAGGGTAGAGGGGACTGCAGCCACACCAAACCTCCAGTTCAGAGCCCATTACAGTACATACAAAGGAGATTAAACGAGAGTAGACATTATGCTATACACATAATTGTACACTCACTCACTCACTCACTCACACACCGCTGATCACAGGGAGAGCTGCTAACAGCCCCATGAGTCCAGCATGGGTGGTCTTGGTATCGACTGGGAGGGTGCAGCAAGGTCAGGGGGAGGGCAAGGCCAGGTAGGAAGGCCAGCTCTTATGTAGTGTGATTAGGCCCTCACAGGGATTACACAACTGACCTGGGAACAGACCAGAGGCCAGTTAGAGTCAGTTAAGTCCAGGAGTGATGAGTGATGATGAGCTGAATAGTACTTTCCATATTGGAAAGTTTTTTACGTGTTTTTGTTTTCCTCAGTCAGTGGGCAGTTCAGCTATAGAGTGTGGGAGGAAATTGGGTGAAAAGATGTCTTAGGCTGTTCTGTGTAGTCGTGGTTTTAGCAGTATTTCTCTAGACACAGTTCAGCATCTACCCAGAAAACACGCAGAGCTCAAACAGGAGAACTAAACACAAAATCTAAACGTAGAATAACAATCTCTCTTTCTCCTTTACATGTTATTCTGCATCTGTATAGTGGGCTAATCCTTTCCCAGCTGAGGTGTAGGGAGAGTTCAGCCGTAAAGGTCTCAGAGGTTTGTGCACAGTGATGCTGTGGACAAAAAGGAGTCCTGCTGCCCCATGCTACCTGAAGCTCCTGTGTGTATTATTAACGTCGCATCATAGTGCTCCTGTGTGTGTTATTAGGGCCGTGTGTGGTAATGAGGATCTCTGGAGTGTTTAGACCTCCGCACCTCACCTACACACTCAGTAACAGACAGTCACAGTCAAAGTCAGGTGAGAGGAGACCTTTAAAAATAATGAGCTCTCTCTCTCTTTCTCTCTGTATTACTTTCTTCTTTACTTCTGGTTATCTTTTTCCCATCCTCCGTTCATTTTCACCATGTCCTCTTTTTTTCTCTGCTGATTTTATTTCCTGTCTTAACCTTGTGTGCCTGGATTACCATCTTTCTCTCTCCCATGTCGCCCTTCCCTCCACTTCACTCTTTCCATTGCTCTTTCTGTTCTCTCTCTCTCTCTTAATTCATCACCTCCATCTCTTTTCCATCGTGTCTTTACTTTCCCCATTTTAACTTTAGTCATTACTTTCCCCCCCTCTCTCTATTCCTCTCTCTTTTTGTCTTCCTCCCTCTCTCTTACCCATTCTTTCCCTCCATCTGTTTCTCTGTCTCTCTCTCTCTGTCTGTCTCTCTCTCTCTCTCTGTCTCTCTCTCTCTCTCAAAATTCAAATTCAAATTCAAATTTGCTTTATTGGCATGCCTGCGAATGTCCGTGTTGCCAAAACTTACAGAGAACAATAACATAAAAGTATTAAGGACATAAGAACATTAAGATCAATATAGAACTCTCTCTCTCTCTCTCTCTCTCTCTCTCTCTCTCTCTCTCTCTCTCTCTCTCTTCTCTCTCTCTCTCTCTCTCTCTCTTTCCCTCCCTCCCTGATGAGCACATTCGGGCAGCCAGGCTGGCGTCTCCACAGGGTGCCATCTCCATACCCGGAGCCTGTTAATTAAGATGTATCGCCTCGCCACTCTGACATATTAAAGGGCTGAGGGCTGGTGGGGGGGCGTGGGGGTATTAGGGGGGGACTCTCTGTCACTGTGCAGGGGCAATAGAGGGGTGCCCTCTAGAGCTGCCATGGTGCCACCACAACAAACACAATCGCCACCACCATCCTGACCACTCACTGCCACTCAAAGAACCCCCCCCCCCATCAGGGCCCATCCCCCAAAACACACCTGCTTACCTAGCGTAGGTGTCATTTGTCACCGTGGCAATTAATTGCAGACTGCTGTGGTAACTCAGAGAGCTGTGTCAGCAGGAAGGTGGGGGTGGGGGAGAAGAAGGGGGTGGGGGGGTGGGGTCGAAAAGGAGGAGAAGAAGAGCATGATGGGACATTGGGGATGTTTGTGACGCTGGGGTGCCATCTTGTTAATTGTGCATTCGAAAGGGGTAGACATGTTACAGATATAAATAACTACTGAGAGTGGAGAGGAATGCAGTGCAATAGCACAGCAATGCTAACCTCCTCCCTTTCTCCCTCTCTCCCTCCCCCCCTCTCTCCCTCTCTCCCTCCCTCCCTTTCTCCCTCCCTCCCTCTCTCCCTCCTTCTCTCTCCCTCCTCAATCCCCCAGCCCCAAATGATCATGTCAGCCAGCTGGTTTAGTCCTTATTGGCTTAGCCTACTTAAAGCCAACTACAAAGCTCTGGGTGTAACTGTGCAAGGTTAAGAGGGGTGAGAGACAATGTGGAATTACTCCTGAGAGGAATACAAAGGCAGCAGCGAGAGGCTATGACACAGACACAGACAGAGAGGGGGGGGGGGGGGGAGTCTGAGAAAGAGGGAGACTGCAGGGAGAGAAACAGAAACACAGCAGAGAGAGGAGTAGAAAGACAGGGAGGCTGTGAAAGAGAGAGAGAGGTACAGCAAGGGACAGAGGCAGAAACAGAGATCAAATAAGAGAGGGAGACTAAAATAAAGACAGGAAGGAGAGAAACAGCGAAAGAGAGTGTGTGAAAGGGGGGAAGAGGGGAAGAAAGAAAGGAATAAAGAAAGAGAGAAAGAGGAAGAGGTGAACAAGAGAGAGAGGAGGGGAAAGGTGCGCCAGTGCACAGTGCTTCATCATTGGTGAGAGTGTTCAATGAAAATGAATGAAACAATGACAGCAGATAATAACCTGGGGACCGCGCTGTCACACCTGGAAGACTGTCATTGGCTGAGAGCTTTTTGTTTCAGGACCATCCTTTCACACTTCCCTGAACCTGAAAAAGATTTATATTGAGAGCCTTACTCAGATGCAAATACAAACACACACATACACACATTTTGAGACACACACGCACACACATAGACACACTCTTAAACACAGACACACTCACACACACAATGTGTAATGCACACAGTATACGTACCTACTCAGACAAGTAGAAATACATGCAAACAAATGGATAGACTGACAAATACAATGTACAAGCATACTCATGGATGCACACAAAATTACAAATAAAAAAAGACATGCATTTACATAACACATGAATCAACACACACACACACACACACACCATCCATGTTTGGCACACATGCATGCCAACAATGGCAGTCAGAGTGCTGTCACGTATGCAAGACAGATATGCCCTCTTTAGCAGTTGCCTCACGTTAAGCTTCTTCATCTTTAGTCTTTGTATCAGCTGATTTCAATTAAACTCCTGAGTTAATTACTGCCACCAGTGCAGA
>CM050205.1:32520000-32525000 GCA_027475355.1 Coilia nasus | reverse complement strand
GCTTAGATGCAAAAAAAACATTAATAGGTGCATAGTCACATTAAGTGTGAATTTTTACAAATCTTTTCTTTTTGTAATTATTATTATTTGCATTCTCTACAATATCAACAAATTGTGTGGGTTGTTTCGATTTCATTGATGTTTTCCTTTGCAGTTTGAATGATAACTGCTGGAATGCACAATTTCAGAACAGGATGTCTGAGATTTTCTATCTGTTATTTTCAACATTGTTGAAAAAAATAAAATAAAAAATCACATGGAGCAAAATACATCAGAGGCAGCCATTGGACTGAACCCTCCTTGGCTCCCCATTAGGCCTTATATGACTACAGTTTAAAGGCAAGTTTATTGGTATTGTGCATTTCATATACAGGGGCAGTTTAATGTGCTTAACAAAAATAATAGAAGTATAGAGGTATAAAACTGTAAAAGTAAAACAATATGTAAACAGCATAACAGCATATGTGTAAACAAACAAAATGTATTAGTATTAGTATTATTATTAGTATTATGTATTATATATTTCATGTCACAGGTCACCCTGCCCCATGTGTATAGTCCAGTGATAGCCAATCCCCCGCGTGGTTGTGTGACCACAGTCCTGGGGCCACTGTTAGACGCACCCATAGGGGACGGACATGATGGTCAGCTGAGCGTGGGAGACGGACGCATGTGTCTGACTCTCTGGAGGCCTGAGGTGAAGCCTGTTACAGTCCTTTTCTTGTTTGTTCGTTTGTTTGTTTGGGGGTTGATAAGGGGGGGTGTACTGTTTTGGAAGAAAGTGATGTAGGGTGGGAGGAGATGAGACTAAAGACAGATTTATATTTGCTCATGTCTCTTGTGTCCGCCAAAAGCCATATCATGACAAAATAACAACAGTTACAAAAATAAAAACAAGACTAGACTCCCAGAAACAAACACACACAGAAACACAGACACAGACACACACACACACACGCTGTGTTGTCCTTGTTGGAGTCTCTGACAGTAAGGATGAAAATGGCTGCCACCTCTACTCGTTTTCCACTCTCCACACGTCATGTTCAGAGACAGGAGTGTTGTAGCAGAGGGTTGTTGCGCACCTCACTACAGGACAGACACACACACACACACACACACACACACACACACACACACACACACACACACACACACACACACACACACACACACACACATAACTACATAGTTGTCATTTGTATTAACAAAAATACAGCCCTACTACACAGGTTTACATTATTAGCTTATTCCAACAGGTGCACACAGCCCTCTACCATACACACACACACACACACACACACACACACACACACACACACACACACACACACACACACACACACACACACACACACACACACACACACACACACACACATTTGTTTGCCACCTGATCCAGCAGCACATTAACAACAAAAATATGTGTTGCACATTTAGTTCTACTTTTAAAAATCCACTTTAAACTGTAACTGTTTTTCTACACCTCTGCATCTATATTTACTTTTATATTCATTATACAAATCTAATGTTTTGTTTTTACTGTGAATAGGACATATTTCATGGGGTTTTGCTGGATTTGTGAATTGCTTCCTTGTGACTTCTGGGTCAGTGCTACATTTCTGGCTTTCCATCTGTCCTTCTTGTTTCCTTTTGTATGGTTGCGAACCATACAACTAAAAATCGTATTTTTAGTTTTTTTATTTATTTAGTTACATTTTATTGTACTGTCCCTGTTACATCACTACGGTACAGACAGTAGTCTCTTTTCCAAGTGAGCACCAAAAGAAACACAAAAACAACATATACAATAAAAAAGTAACACATTATACAATATAAAATGCACAGCAACAGCAACATAACAATAACAAGAAATAGAGGTAGAGGTAGTTACGGAGGAAGTTCCGTCATAGACACCAGTTGCCCCCTGTTGGTGCTGTCAGTAATTGCATATCATACTTGTCTATTGTATTGTTTTATGCTGTTCTTATATTGTTTTCTTTCTTGTATTGTTTAATGTTGTGTTATCTTACTTGTCTATTGTATGCTGTTTTTATCTTCTGTTTTGTATGGTGTTCTTGTGTGTTTTCAAAGGCATCTGTAAATAAAATGCATAATAATAATAATAATAATAATAATAATAATAATAATAACAATAATAATAATAGTAATAATAATTATACTTGTGCTTTCATTTCCACAGATCAAGCGTGAATTAGACAAACTTCTGCAAATAGATTGGAGTCACAAATAACAAACATAACAAACAAAACAATAAAACAAAAAAATGTAGAAAATGCAGATCATATGTAAAACTGGCTCCATGAATGCATAAATGCAACTCTGGAAAACATTAAGAGATCACTGCAACTTTTCCTAAAATCAGCATCTCTACATGTATGAGAGCCATTCCTTTCCAGTGTCAGTTGAGTTTGGAATTTGGCAGAAATCTTGTCAGTACATTACAGAATAAAACAAAAATATTCACTTTACTCACACATATACCTATAAATAGTTACATCTGAGAAATTGCTAATTTTACAGTTGTCTCTTAATTTTTTCCAGACCTGTATAGATTTATTTTTAAATTACAGTACCTATTAAGAGAGAACATTAAGTATTTGCATTTATTAGTATTTTTTTATTTGCATTTGTTTTAACTTACATGACCTGATTAAAGAGTATTTGCAAATCTCCATGCAACCTGCATTTTTGTGGGGGAAAAATTGCCACAAATGTCAAATGTATCCACGGGATACAATCCAAAAATGTGTGAACCCTGTTCACATTTACTAATCGCTACATTTTATGGATATGATTTTGCACAACACAAATGTATAAATAAATGGATACAGAATTAGTGGCTATAGAAATAAAATGGATCATGGTGCACATGTGTGTGCCTCCCAGGGGTTATACATGATAAAGTCTAATGAAAACTTCCATCTCCTTAGTGTTCCCTTGTTATCTTCCCTGGTGAGGCTCACACAAACACACACACACACACACACGCACACACACACACACACACACACACACACACACACACACATACACAAACATACAGAGAGAGACAGAGAGAGAGAGAGAAACCCACACACTCTCTTTCTCTTTCTCGTTCTCTTTCTCTTCCTCTCTCTCTCTCTCTCTCTCTCTCTCTCTCTCTCTCTCTCACACACACACACACACACACACACACACACACACACACACACACACACACACACACACACACACTAACCCCAGTGCTCTCTCTCTCTTTAATCTCCAAATGCTGAAGTTGAGGTAGATTACCAGTCCCCCAGTGGTCTGGGGCTGATACAGCACTGTACAAACACTCGTCTCCTCATGTACCCCATAACAAAAATGCTTCTATCCAGAGCAATTTGTAGCCGGCCCAGCATTAGATCCTCCAGGTACGCCTCCCCACCTGGGGAACGGCAGCCGCGGGGCCAGCAGAGGTGTGCTCTGCCAGATAAGAGCCAGGACGTAATGGGCTGATCCCGCCATGGTGAGGTGAGGACCCACGCAAGGCCGAGGCTAAATCTTTTAGCTTTGGCTTTGAGGCTTTGCTGCCACTCTTAAGCACCCCCCGAGCATCAACACAAGCAGAGCAGAGCAGAGTCTGTCTGTCCAGAGTCTGACTGCTTGCCTGCCTCCCTGGCCCACCCTGACCCCCTCATCACCACTCTCAAACATTATAAAGCACCTGACATGCAACACACTGATACAGGAAAGTAATTCACACACACACACACGCGCACGCGCACACACACACACACACACACACACACACACACACACACACACACACACACACACACACACAGAAACATACACACACACACAAAAACACACAAACACATACATACACACACATACACACACACAAACACACACATACACACACACACACACAAAAACACACACAAACACACACACACACACACACACACACACACACACACACACACACACACACACACACACACACACACACACACACACACACACACACACACACACACACACAGGCTAGATTAGAGAAAGCTTCAGCAGTCCTGCCTGCCTCCCTGGTTCTGACCCCCTCATCTCCACTCTCAGTACCAATCAGCGCCCTCTCACCTGGACTTGCCCAAGACATTGCTATCAGCCACAACACAGTGGAGTACAGAGGTGGAGCAGGACTGTGATGGTGCCAACAAGGGCTTGAGTGTGTGTGTGTATGTGTGTGTGTGTGTGTGTATGAGAGAGAGAGAGTTTGAGAGAGAGAGAGAGAGAGAGAGAGAGAGAGAGAGAGAGAGAGAGAGAGAGAGAGAGAGAGAGAGAGAAAACCTTCAACTCAGAATGAGTGATAACTTTTAATGGAGGTTCATTTGTATGCACAGACACAAACACACATGGACGCAGACACCCGCGTGCGCACACACACATGCCACACACACATACACACACATGCACCCACGGTGCATACACGCACACACACACACACACGCCTGTGTGGGAGTGCTGAGCTGAATTGGGCTGGGCTTTAAAAATCTCCCTCCAGTGAGATGAGCCTGGAGGAAATGAGGGGAGATAGGAGCATCCATCCCTCTCCTCCCCACTCCAATCACTCCATTTTCTTCCCATCTTCTCCTTCGCTGCCCATTCCTCCATCTGTCTATCTTTCTCTCCTCTCTTACCCCCCCTTCCACTCCTCTTCTCATCCTCTCATCCTTCACGTCGAGCCTCATCACTCTCTACTCCCCGTCTCATCTCCACTTTGGCCTCCTCCCTCCTTCCCGCTATCCCTCTTCTTCCATCAATCTCCCTTCTTTTTATTTTCTCCACCTGCACCTCCCTCCTTTTCTGCCCTATCTTCCCCTCTTTTTACACCAACAACTCCCCTTGTTTTGCTTTTCTTTCATTCATCTATCCCCCCATTCTCTTCATCTTTAAACATTTTGCTTCAGTATTTATGAAAGGTCATTCATATTTGCATTTAAAACAGCCAATCAAAT
>CM050205.1:32412500-32510000 GCA_027475355.1 Coilia nasus | reverse complement strand
TTTTACACACACACACACACGCACACACACACACACACACACACACACACACACACACACACACACACACACACACACACACGTGAAAGAGCTTACATTATGCCATGTGTTTGTATGGACTTTCACATGCACTAGTGAATGTCTGTAATTCTCCTTGTGTCCATGGTTCTGACAGGACTGAATGTCTGATTGACACTGAATGTGCAAATCTATACTATGGGATTTAAGGAAATAATGGTCTACTGGTATGTTTAAGTGTGTGTGTGTGTGTGTGTGTGTGTGTGTGTGTGTGTGTGTGTGTGTGTGTGTGTGTGTGTGTGTGTGTGTGTGTGAAATTTGTGTATCCACATAGTCTTATGTTTGTGCATGTTTGTCTGTGCCTGTGGATGTGCGGTGGGGTATTTTTGACTGTCTCTTGCACAGAAGCACAGGCAGGGTGTGTGTGTTTGTGGGGCGTCCCAGCTGGGACAGAGAAATGTAGAGGAGTGGGATTGTGTGTGTGTGTGCGTGCGTGCGTGTGTGTGTGTGTGCACAAGTGCTGTCTCTCTCTGCTGGAGTGTGTGTGTCTCGGCTGCAGTGGGATTGTGTGTGTGTGTGTGTGTGTGTGTGTGTGTGTGTGTGTGTGTCTGTGTGAGTGCTGTCTCTTCCTCCTCGTGCAGTGCAGTGCTGCGCCGTGCCGCACTGAGCAGAAAAAAACAAGCTTATCTTAATCCTCCAATCCTTCGGGGGTTTGTGATGAATGATGATAATTTCTCTTCCCTCTCTCATGAAAAGGAAACTGTTTCGTTTTCTTGTATCTCCACAGGAAGCTGCCTTTTTGGAGGCATGAATAGAAGTCGTTTTTTTTTTTTGTTCTTGTTTTTTTGCTTTGTTCTGTTTTTTTATGTCACAGGGTCTCTTTGGAGAAAAGAGAGAAAGAGCAAAGGGAAAATGGAGGCGAAGAAGACAGACTACACTCTCTCCACCTCCACCCCCCAACCCCCACACCCTGCAGCCGACACCCAAGCGCCCCCTTCGCTCCACGTGGGACGCCAGAAGAGCAGAAGGAAGTCGCTTATCATCGTTATGACGCGTGACGCTCCTCCAGAGAGACTCCATCCATCAAGCGAAATTCATTCTCTGCACACAAACACTCAGCGACGTGGTGCTCAGATGCCATCTTCAGTGCGCGCCATCCTTCCTTTCCGCCCGGTGCCTCTCAAAGCCCTCGTCAGACACATTCTCGCACACCCACCTGGCAAAGTTCAGGACTGAGTGTGCATATTACACATGGCAGTGTGTGTGTGCGTGTGTGTGTGTGTGTGTGTGTGTGTGTGTGTGTGTGTGTGTGTGTGTGTGTGTGTGTGTGTGTGTGTGTGTGTGTGAAGGAACAATTAATAACACACTACCAACAAAACAAATCGGCTCTGGTTAACGCATGCATTAATAAAATGCCATTGTATTCTAGTATCTTTCAAATGACAGTTGACGTTATTGTGTAGGAATGGGCGTATTTGATTTAAATCCTATCAGATATACACTCACTCATAATAATGAGGCCGTCTGGTACTACTTCATGCTTGCCTCGGGCTGTACTAACCGTGGTAGAGCAGGGGATGTGCAATTTTGATGGGCCAAATGCACCACCCAGTGGCCACAAATATAAAAACAACTGCTAAATAAATGTTAAGAGAAGGCTTTCAGGTCACATCAGGCCTACTATTTTATAGACACACATTAACTAACAACAGATAGTATACCTGCATTCAGTAGTGCACGCAGTGTATGTAAAAAGAAAGACGTTTGTCCAAAATGACCTGAGGCTGTACATTGTTGTATAAAATTAAAACTCTACAAAGCTGATCAAGCAGGACAGATAATAGCAGGTGGATATAGCATTGTAGGTGGATGTACTTGTCACGCTTTATGTATTATTTACCACACTATGAGGAAACATCTGTGAAAAATGATCCACGATGCACAGAATTGGCCTTTATGTCAACTATTACACAGAGTAAAAAAGGTGTGATGGTGAAATTTAAGAATGTTCCCTCAGCTTGACTGCAGAGATTGATTTGCAGAGTGCAGCCGATGGTTCAGATTACTCCCACATCGCAGCCTTGTTGACACCGTCTCTATTGTTCTCAAAGCCACTTTTGTATTCCGTTTCGGATTTTCATTTTGCAAACATAAAATCAATTCATTGTGTCTAGAACAGTTTGCTGTTTTTTTTTTTTTTGTAAGTGTGTTCCATTGCACGGTTCCCTGCCCTACAAAGACAAATTGCAGTACTATGTGAACATAGAAACTAAGAAAAAGGCCTTTAAAGCTGTCACACTGCAAATATGTTGTAGGTATATTAGTGGTGATGTACGTGTAGTGATTTATGTATTTTCTTAATAGGAAGAAGCAACAGATTTAGCCAGAAAGACAAAGAAGGTGTTATACAGTCAGTTTCCAGTGTAAACTCAGTTCTGACAAAATATGTGCTTAATAATAGAATAAAGATAAGGACTATATAAGAACTTAATAATAGAAATAATAGAAAGATATGAAACTGAAAGTGCTAGTTGTTCTCCCAAACACAAGTATATTTATATTTATTTCTTTAAATAAATGCTCTTGGTCCTCTTGCCTTAGTTAAAGTGTCCTAGCAGGACACTGTGTGTGTGTGTGTGTGTTTTTGTTTGTTTGTTTTTTTTTTTGGGGGGGGGGGGGGGGGGGGTGTTTGTGTGTGTTCACTGGTAAATGTGAGGCACTCTGAGTGCTGTGGTAAGTAGAGAAGCACCAGTCCATCTATCTATTGAGTTAGGACTGAAACAAAGCGTTGCCTATGGAACAGCGTGGTTCAGGCTTTGAATGAACTCTAGTGACACTAGTGGTCAGTGGAAATATGAGACAAATTCTCAGCATGGTCATTGTTGATATGCCCTAGTGAAGGGGTTCCCAAACGTTTCAGACCGCGACCCCCAGTTTTAGGCTGCTGATGACCTGCGACCCAGTTTTAGGCTGCTGATGACCCGTGACCCCCGCACCCATTCTCTGTCACGCACATGCACGTTCTCACTCTCTATTGCGCTTTCTCTCTCTCTCTCTCTCTCTCTCTCATAATGTCGCTGTTTTACACACGCAGGGCAGTAAAGCAAAAACAAAACTGAACACAATCTCTGAGCTAGTGTATTTTATTACCAAACTCAAGAGCGAAAAACAAATAGGCAACATCCCATAACTTATAAAATGCTGAGCATGCGGACATATTACGAATAAGCAAGTAACCTGGAACAGTTATAAAGTTATGTATGCAGAAACAACTCAATGTGATGGATTGGCACTGTTTAATTAGGCTTAATTTTGAGAAATTGCGAGAAATGCGACGGGAGACAGTCCCAGAGAGCGGCACTTGTTCCAGCTCCGCGGCCAGTTTATCCCCATGCATAATCGGACTTGCTATTGCTGCTGGTTTTGTTAAAGTTTCCCCAATCGTGTGTGGCTTTTTTGTCTGCGCAACTAAATATGCCACCTCACATGAAGCCTTCTGCGCCTTTGCAGAGATAGTTGTTTGCTTAGTGAGGGCTTTCTTCTGCCTCCATAACACTATCTTTTCTGCTAAAAAACTCAATAGGTTTATCCGTGAGGCTGGAATGTTTGGTGTTCATATGCCTACACTCTAAAAAATGATGGGCTGATTTTACTTAAAGTACTTTTAAGTACTTTAAGTACATTTTACTAAAAAAATCTTACTGTGTTTGCTTAAAAATATATGTTTCCACAACTACTAAAATTAAGCAGTTTCATTTAGATGTTCTTAAAAATGTAGTATTTTTTTAGGTTATGTATACGCTTTTATTTAGGTTATGTATGCTTATAGCTATAGGCACGCCAGAATGAAAACCCAATAAATGCTACAGTCATCAATTTAATCAGTTTATTCATTTAAGACACTTTTTGAGACAATTTTGTCTTAAAAAAATCTAATATGCACACAAGTCCAAATGAATGACCCTTTCGGTTAAGAAAGATAACACAAAATATAGCATAAGAACAACAAAAAATATAAAAACTGAGTGCTTTGCTTTTTTGATCTGACATTGTAATCTACACACAAACCATATTCAAAGTTTGGAGTGACCTCGCTTCGTCTTGGGAGAGGGTACGGCCACAAAGCGAGGTCACTCCAAACTTTTCTCGGTTGTTGTCCCTCAGTTGTGGAACAACCTACCAGTCCCTACAAGAGCAGCAACTTCCCTCTCGACCTTCAAAAAGCTTGTGAAGACCCTTCTTTTCCAAGACTGCTTAACAAAACCAAATTCTACTAACCATCTCTTTACATAGGTACCTTCAATGTTCTCTACACATGTGTTTGCTATTATGTCCTCCTTTTGTAAGTCGCTTTGGATAAAAGCGTCTGCTAAGTGTAATGTAATGTAATGTAAAATGTAATGTTTACATATGCCTCCTGTCAGATATAACTAGTCGGGTGTCAGTAAACATTTCCCAGACAAAAAAAAAAAAAAAACCCTCACACTTTATCAAATACGTACTGTCAGAAACATGGTGACTGCGTATCAGAGATAGACCAGATAGATCACAGATAGATTTAACACAAAGTGCAACAACATCGGAAGAACAACAGAACAACAAGGAGACACTTTCCAAAGGATCTCCACCATCACCACTGTGTGTGTGAGTGAGTGAGTGTGTGTGTGTTTGTGTGTGTATGTATGTATGTATGTATGTGTGTGTGTGCATGTGTGTGTATGTACACGCACACACATCCATGCAGTGACAGCAGTTTAACTGCTCAGCAACTTGTTTTTTAAAGACGGAATCTTTGGGGACAGTTTTCCACCATCAAGTTCCAGCAAAAGTTTTTGAAAAAATTTAAATGTGTATCTGAGTGGTTTGGGATAACTGAGATTCAGGGCATACATTAGGCCAAGCAGGATCATGCATGCAGTTGAGATGCTTTTCAGTCCACTGATCACCTGTACCCCCTCCAACACAATCCCGGCTTCCAGAGGACTTCCATGCGCAGCACCACCTTTGGTGACGGTCATCAGTGTGTGACGTTTGAGGTCATCAGGGTGAATCTCACCACAAGTGTACTAAAATGACAGGAAAAAGAAACAAAGAACAGTTTTATTATATGGCACTATAATATACATTTTTATGTAGAAACCTAATGACGAAGGAAGATGTTTGTCACCATCAACAACAACACCAACCTACAGGAATACAGAGTCTGTCACTGCCTACATCTCTAAGTGCATTGATGAGGTCACAGAGACCAAGACCATAAGTGTTCAGGTCCACCACAAACCATGGCTAACAGGGGAGAGCTACAGGCTACTGCCTTCAGAGCTGGTGATGAGGTGGGCCCAACAACAGCAAAACTATCACATGGCATCAGAGGCCAAGATGAATCTATGAAGATTGTGCAGTGCTTCAGTGACAGCAGAGACACTGAGTCTGTGGCAATGTGGAGTGATCACGGACTACAAGCCCACAAACCCCCAACACACCTGGATCTGTCGACAAGAACACAAGCCACTGCACTACTGGACTTACCTGTTCCTGTTCCTGCATGAAATATCACTGACATGTCCATGCACTACATACTGCTGCTTAAATGGCATCATCATTGAGCTAAAGGATACACACACATGATTCTATACATGTTTTACTTATTTGTGTTATAGTCACTTATACTATGTTGCTATGTTTACATTATTGTGCTGTTACTGGATTGTTAAGTGTATAAGTGTGTAAGAGTATAACATGTACATATAGTTTTGACAATAAAGCTGATTTTAATGTGATTTTGAGAGCTTGTCTATCTTGCATACCCGTGCCCTGACAAATTAGCAGTGATGAGAGGCACAGAATATCCACATGTGCATGAGAGGTTGCAGAATTGCATGTCACACCAACCTCGTAATGTGTAATGAGGTGCTCAGTGTTTTCAGAGAGGTAAGCCATCAATCCCTGAATTACTACGTCTCTGCGGGTGTCCACACCAGCATCCTGCATGTAATACAAACAAAAAAGTTGAAGAAAGTTAGGCATCAAAGCTAGATATTTTTAAAAATACATATGTTTTATGAATTGATGCCACTACGTTACCTGGTCCAGCAACCAGGTTTTGGCAGGTCTCCTCTCCTCCACACCTTTCTGACAAAATTTACAAATCCATTTCATGACACTGCACAACAAATGAGATAATAATAAAAACAATAATAATCATCATCATATTCATAATAAATAGTAAATATTAATAAAAGTAAATAATAAGAATAGTAAACTCACCATTCCTCTTGTAATAGGCCACTGTTTTAGAGAATAGGCCACTGTTTTAGAGAATACAGCTTACCTGAATCAGAAAAAAGAAATTAAAAATTAGAAATTAAAAATTAAATTAAGAGATGTATATTGTAAACTAGACTTCTCACACAAACTGCTTTACTGAGACTCATTCTCAAACTTGCACTTAGGGTTGGGCAATAATATGGTAATAAAGTATCCTGTGGTATAGAAAAATAGCAAGGTATGACTTTCAACGCTGTCACTGCAAAATCTGCTGCCCATAAATATGCATAACCGAATAAAACAGCCTGTGTCAGAACCAGAACAGATATGCACAGACCCAAGAGCGTCACGTTCACAAGATAGTGTTTATTTAAGGGTTGGGGGAAAAGGGAGGTAATCCAGCGTGGAACTGATAGCGATCAGAGTCCTCGGGGAAAACAGCAAGCAGGTCCGACAGCCGGGGCAGTAGAGCAGAGCAGAGTCGTGGATGAGCAGGAGTAGTTACCAGGGGCAGTAGAGCAGAGCAGAGTCGTGGACGGGCAGGAGCCGTTACCGGGGCAGTAGAGCAGAGCAGAGTCGTGGACGGGCAGGAGTCGCTACCGGGGCAGTAGAGCAGAGCAGAGTCGTGGACGGGCAGGAGTCGTTACCGGGGCAGTAGAGCAGAGCAGAGTCGTGGACGGACAGGAGTCGTTACCGGGGCAGTAGAACAGGGCAGAGTCGTGGGCAGGCAGGGGTCGAAGCCAGGGGCAGGAGCGTGGAGCAGAGTCAGAGGCAGGCGGGAGTCGATACCGGAGAACAGGAGATAAGTCACACACAGGCAGACAGGGGAGAGACAGGAACAAACAGGAGACGAGCAGACAACGGGAAACACAAACAGACGCTGGAGAGTCAGGAGTCAAAAAGCTTGCCGAGGAATACACCGTGGGTTCGCAGACGGACTGACAGTGAGGGAGTGAAAAAGGAGAGACTAAATAGCGAGAGAGAGAAACCAGGAAACGAGAGGCAGCTGGAGATGGGCGTGGCGGAGCAGGTGCAGGTAATCAGAGCGGAGACAGCGAATGAAGCAGTAAGTGACTGGGATTGAAACTAATTACTAGACAATGAATGTGCAGCAGAAAATACAACCCAACCAGGAAAAACACAAAAAGCACCACCCAACAGAGTAAAACCGTGACAGAACCCCCCCCCCAAGGGACGGCCCCAGAAGTCCCAAAGAACCAAGAGAGAAAGAGAAAAAACACCCACCGGGTGGGGGGGAGGGCAGACGGAGGAGGGCATCAGAACTCCTCCGATCGATCCGATGCCAGTGCCTCGTCCTCGGAAGATGGCTGGGACCCCATGGCGGAGGAAGACGGGACAGGAGCGGGACCAGGCAGACCACAGACTGCCCGGAGAGCGCCCCTCAGGTGACCTCGTGTAAGGGTTTCTGGTCTGCTTACCCTTTCACCCCACCTGCTGGACGTTGCTGTGCACTACCCCTGGTTTTTGTCTGTCAGTGTCCGCGCTTCCTTGATGTCTATCACCTGTTTGTAATTATTACCCATTCGCTGCCTGTCATGTCCCTGCCCCCCATTGGCTCTGTTTCCTTCACCTGCTGTATTTAAACCCTCTGTTTCCCTGTAATCATTCTCTGATTGTCTCGATGTTCTGAACATTGTAGTCTGTTTTCTCGTGAGCCTTATCGGTTGAACTCTGCCTAAGAACTTTAATCCTTAAGAATCGTTTTGTGTTTTTGGATGCTCTCTGCGTTTTTGGACTTTCTGTGTTTTTGGACTTTCTGTGTTTTTGGATGCTCTCTGTGTTTTTGGATGCTCTCTGTGTTTTTGGATATTAAAACTTTTGCCCTGATTTCTGCGTATGGGTCCTACCTTCCATAGCCCTGACAGTACAATCAGAGCAAACATGGACCCAGCAGACCCCAACTTTCTTCGTGCAGCCCTGGAACAACAAGGGGCGACCATCGGCAGGCACCAGAACCAGCTAGACGCCTTATCCCGGACTATTGATTCCCTGGCTATCAGCGTGACTGACCTTGCTGCTCAGATCCAGCAACTCCGTCTGTCCCTCCCGTCCGACCCGCCGCCGCCGATGGCTCCGACTCCTCCTGCTCCTCCGCCGCAGCTCCCGCTCCACACTCCCGAGCCACGCCTGTCGACCCCCGAACGCTACTCGGGTGAGCCGGGCTCATGTCGCGCCTTCCTCACCCAATGCAAACTGGTCATCTCCCTTCAACCGACAACCTTCCCCAGTGGTATGGGTCGAGTCACCCATACCACTACTCCCCTGAGTCTTTCCCTGTCCGGCAACCACCAGGAGAGGGTGGTCTTTCATCTCATCAACTCCCCTCAAGCTCCCCTCATCCTGGGCAATCCCTGGCTGGCCAAACACAACCCTCTTGTCGATTGGGCTAACAACAAGATTCTTGGATGGAGCCCATTCTGCCACTCTCGGTGCCTGCGCTCAGCCACGCCCGCGCAGCCCCAAGTCCACGAACTCCCGGAGGACTTCCCTGACCTCTCGGCTGTTCCCCCCGATTACATGGACCTGAAGGCAGTGTTCAGCAAGTCCCGTGCCATGTCCCTACCACCTCACAGGAGCGGGACCAGGCAGACCAGGCATCCTCAGGCAGCCTGACCCAAACGAGCAGTTCATTGTTGAGGTGGATGCCTCGGATGTCGGTGTGGGGGCAGTCCTCTCCCAGTGCTCAGCGGATGACCGTAAGGTGCACCCGTGCGCTTTTTTTTCCCATCGTCTCTCCACCGCTGAGCGCAACTATGACGTCGGCGATCGGGAACTGCTGGCAGTGAAACTGGCTCTGGAGGAGTGGAGACACTGGTTGGAGGGGGGAGCGGTGCCCTTCCTGGTCTGGACCGACCATAGAAACCTGGAATACCTACGCTCTGCTAAGCGCCTTAACCCCCGTCAGGCCCGCTGGTCCCTTTTTTTTCTCGGTTTAATTTCACCCTCTCCTACCGTCTTGGGTCGAAGAATGGCAAGCCCGACGCCCTCTCACGTGTTTTCAGCCCGTCCGAGGAGGTCTCAACTCCCTCTACCATTCTCCCTAAACGCTGCGCAAGGCTCAGACCTCCGCGGCTACGCCAAGCCTGTGTCCTGTGAGTTGTTTGTTTGTCCCTGTCTCTGCTCGTTCACAGGTGCTGCAATGGGGCCATTCCTCCCGCTTATCCTGCCATCCGGGAACCAGACGGACCGCGTCCTTCATCAGGCGACGATTCTGGTGGCCCTCACTGGGGAAGGACGTCCACGAGTTCGTCTCCTCCTGCCCGGTGTGTGCCCAAAATAAGACCTCCACCCGTCCTCCGTCAGGTCTGTTGCAACCCCTGTCCGTCCCCAGAAGACCATGGTCCCACATTTCCATAGACTTTGTTACCGGTTTACCTGTTTCTGACGGCAACACCACCATTTTAACGGTGGTGGACCGTTTCTCTAAGTCGGTCCATTTTATTCCCCTGCCCAAATTACCCTCTGCTAAGGAGACTGCCAACCTTATGGTGCGGCACGTCTTCAGACTGCACGGCCTTCCCGTGGAGGTGGTGTCGGATAGGGGTCCTCAGTTCACCTCTAGATTTTGGCAGGCATTCTGCAAACTGTTGGGTGCTTCTGTCTGTCTCTCCTCTGGTTTCCATCCCCAGTCAAACGGCCAGACGGAGCGAGCCAACCAGCTCCTGGAGACCGTCCTGCGCTGCCTGGCTTCCCAAAGCCCGTCCTCCTGGAGCCAGCAGTTACCCTGGGCGGAATATTCCATCAACTCCCTCACCTCCTCCTCCTCTGGTCTCTCCCCGTTTGAATGCTGCCTGGGCTATCAGCCACCTCTGTTCCCCGCACAGGAGAAGGAGGTTGGGGTCCCCTCAGCCCAGGCTTTTGTTCGCCGTTGCCACCGGACGTGGAGGCGAGCACGCAATGCCCTACTCCGCGCCTCCGACAGGATGAAGTCACAGGCGGATCGTCGGTGAACCGTTGCACCCCGTTATCGTGTGGGTCAGCGGGTTTGGCTGTCCACCCAGGATCTCCCCCTTAAGGTGGATTCCCGTAAGCTGGCTCCTCGCTTCATTGGTCCTTTCCCTGTCAGCAAGATCATCAGCCGGGCAGCGGTGCGCCTGAAACTGCCCTTCAACCTTCGGCGCATCCATCCCACCTTCCATATCTCCCGTATCAAACCTTTCCTATCCAGTCCCATGCATCCCCGTCCTGTGCCTCCGCCACCTCCCCGCCTCATCGACGGTTCGGAAGCCTACACGGTGAACCGGCTTCTGGATGCTCGCCGTCGGGGCCGTGGATGGCAGTATTTGGTGGACTGGGAGGGCTACGGTCCAGAGGAGAGGTGTTGGGTCCCGGCGCGGCAGATCTTGGACTCCTCCCTCATCAGGGACTTTCACCTTCGCCGCCGTGCCCAGCCCGCGGTAGCGCCAGGAGGCGCTCCTTGAAGGGGGGGTACTGTAAGGGTTTCTGGTTTGCTTACCCTTTCACCCCACCTGCTGGACGTTGCTGTGCACTACCCCTGGTTTTTGTCTGTCAGTGTCCGCGCTTCCTTGATGTCTATCACCTGTTTGTAATTATTACCCATTCGCTGCCTGTCATGTCCCTGCCCCCCATTGGCTCTGTTTCCTTCACCTGCTGTATTTAAACCCTCTGTTTCCCTGTAATCATTCTCTGATTGTCTCGATGTTCTGAACATTGTAGTCTGTTTTCTCGTGAGCCTTATCGGTTGAACTCTGCCTAAGAACTTTAATCCTTAAGAATCGTTTTGTGTTTTTGGATGCTCTCTGCGTTTTTGGACTTTCTGTGTTTTTGGACTTTCTGTGTTTTTGGATGCTCTCTGTGTTTTTGGATGCTCTCTGTGTTTTTGGATATTAAAACTTTTGCCCTGATTTCTGCGTATGGGTCCTACCTTCCATAGCCCTGACACCTCGTCGGAGAGCCGGCTGCTCGGGATGCAGGCGATGGAAATCCGTGATGAGGGTACGGTCCAGGATTTTGCTGGCGGGCACCCAGGACCTCTGCTCCGGACCGTAACCCTCCCAGTCCACCAAATACTGAAGACCCCGCCCTCGCTGCCGGGAACGAAGCACAGTCGCACAGTCGCACAGTGTAGACGGGGTCCCCGTCCAGAAGACGGGGAGCAGGTGGAGGAGGTGCAGCCGGCGCCAACGGGCTCCGACGGACTGGCTTGACTCGGGAGACATGGAACGTGGGGTGGACCCTCAGGGTGCTCGGCAGCCGCAGCCGGACCGCCGTTGGACTGATCACTCGCTCTATGAGGAAAGGTCCCAGGAACCGAGCAGCCAGCTTGCGGGACTCCACCCGGATGGGAAGGTCCCTGGCGGACAGCCAGACTTTCTGGCCAGCCCGGTAGACAGGTGCAGGGGTTCTTCGACGGTTGGCTCCGATGGAGTAAGTCGTAACAGCCCGGAGTAATGCAGCTCGGGCTCGTGCCCAAGTGCGTCGACAACGACGGGCATTCGCAAGGGCTGACGGGCAGGATGCCTCCCCCTCCTTGCTGGGGAACAGCGGAGGTTGGTAGCCGTAGACGCACTGGAAGGGAGACATTCCAGTGGCAGAGCAAGTAAGTGAGTTGTGGGCATATTCAATCCATACTAACAGCTGAGCCCAGGAGAGGGGGTTACGGGAGACCATACAGCGGAGCGCCTTCTCCAACTCCTGGTTAATACGTTCCGCCTGGCCGTTAGACCGGGGGTGGAACCCAGATGTAAGGCTGACCGTGGCCCCCAGCAGGTGGCAAAACTCCTTCCAGAATGTGGAGGTGAACTGGGGACCACGGTCGGACACAATGTCCTTCGGGATTCCATGGATCCGAAAAACATGGTGTTGTACTGCCTGCGCAGTCTCTTTGGCCGTGGGGAGTTTGGGGCGCGGAATGAAGTGTGCCATTTTGCTAAAACGGTCGACGATGGTGAGGATGGTCGTCATCCCGCCTGAAGCAGGCAGTCCGGTAACGAAGTCTAGGGCGATGTGAGACCAAGGGCGCGAAGGCACAGGCAGGGGCTGGAGAAGACCAGCGGGAGGCTGGTTGGAGGACTTATTTTGGTTGCAGACGAGGCAGGCCTGGACGTACTCCCGGATATCCTTCTCCATTGTTGGCCACCAGAAACGTTGAGCGATTAGGCGGCCGGAACGAGCAGCGCCCGGGTGGCAGGCTATGCGGGAGTCGTGCCCCCATTGGAGGACCTGTGAGCGCAGAGGCTCCGGGACAAACAGACGTCCATCAGGGCAGGCGCTGGGACCGGGCTGCGCCTGTAGGGCCCTCTGAACACGGCCCTCTATATCCCAAGTCACAGCCGCTATGACCCGGGAACCCGGAATGATTGAGGCTGGACCCTGGGGGCTGTCGTCCTCCCTTTGAAACTGGCGGGAGAGGGCGTCAGGTTTGGTGTTGTGGGAGCCTGGTCGGTAGGAGAGGGTGAAGTTGAACCGAGCGAAGAATAGTGACCAACGAGACTGTCTGGGATTTAGGCGCTTAGCCGAGCGGATGTATTGCAGGTTCTTTTGGTCGGTCCAAACCAGGAAGGGAAGGCCCCCTCCAGCCAGTGACGCCACTCTTCCAGGGCGAGCTTGACGGCCAACAGTTCCCGGTCCCCGATGTCATAGTTCTGCTCTGCGGGGGATAGCCTGCGCGAGAAGAACGCGCAGGGGTGGAGTTTGTTGTCCTCGGCCGATCTTTGAGACAGAACCGCCCCGACTCCCACATCTGAGGCATCTACCTCCACGATGAGCTGGCGGTCGGGGTCTGGCACCAGGAGTATGGGCGCTGAAGTGAAACGGTCCTTGAGGGCGGTGAAGGCATCCTCAGCGACAGGAGTCCACACAAACGCCTTCTTGACGCTGGTTAAGGCCGTAAGGGGAGCGGCTACGGAGCTGTAGTTCCGTATGAAGCGTCTGTAAAAGTTGGCGAAGCCGAGGAACTGCTGCAGCCTCTTGCGGTTGTCCGTAACGGGCCAGGAAGTGACTGCAGATACTTTTGCTGGGTCCATCCTTATACGACCCTCTGTGATAATATACCCCAGGAATTAAACGGTGTTGGCGTGGAATTCGCATTTCTCTGCTTTCACAAAAAGAGAATTTTCCAGAAGGCGGCGAAGTACCAGTTGGACATGCTGCTTGTGTTCATACAGGGTTTTAGAAAATATTAAAATGTCGTCCAGGTAAACAAAAACAAAACGGTTCAGCATGTCTCGCAGTACATCGTTAATTAGTCCCTGAAAGACGGCCGGGGCGTTAGTAAGCCCGAATGGCATAACCAGGTACTCGTAGTGGCCAGTAGGGGTATTGAATGCCGTCTTCCATTCATCACCCTCCCGGATCCGAACGAGGTGGTAAGCGTTGCGCAAATTGAGCTTAGTGAAGATGGTAGCTCCCTGGAGCATCTCGAAGGCGGAGGAGAGTAATGGCAGCGGGTAACGGTTCTTCACCGTGACTTCATTTAAACCCCTCTAGTCAATACAGGGGCGAAGCGAACCATTCTTCTTCCCCATGAAGAAGAAGCCTGTCCCAGCAGGAGAGGAGGATGGGCGGATGATACCTGCCGCTAAGCCATCGGAGATGTACTCCTCCATGGCATGTCGTTCGGGAGCCGAGAGGGAGTAAAGGCGACCTCGGGGAGGAGTGGAGCCAGGGAGGAGGTCAATGGCACAGTCATACGGGCGGTGCGGAGGTAGGGACGTGGCCTTGGTCTTGCTGAAGACGGCTTGCAGTGAGCGGTAACAGTCCGGAACACAGGACAGATCAGGCGGCAAGGTAGCAGAGTCAGAGCGGACAGGGAGAGAGGCAGAGAGCAGGCAGGTCTGGTGGCAGTCCACTCCCCACTCCAGAACTTCCCCAGTTCGCCAGTCGAGGTGTGGGTTGTGTTGGCATAACCAGGGGCAGCCTAGGATGAGAGGCTGGCCGGGAGAGCAGAGGAGGTGGAATCTGATGGTCTCCTGGTGGTTACCAGACAATCTCATCCGCACCGGCTCGGTGGTGTGAGTGACTGTGCCCAGCAGGTGACCGTCCAGGGCTCGAGCTGGTACAGGGACAGGCAGCAGATGGAGCTTTAGCCCCATCTGGCGGGCAAAAGCAGTGTCCATGATATTTGCCTCTGCTCCGGAGTCGACGAGGGCACCCAGGGCGTGAGTGGAGTTGGGGAGAGAAAAGTGGGCTTGAAGCAGCGGCTTACCACCACAGGAGGACTGTACAGAAGTCAAGCTCAGCCGGACTCCTCCTACGTCCGGTGAGCTTGCTCTTTTTGCGGACACGATGAAATGCGGTGCCCCTCCCCGCCACAGTAGAGGCATAGGTTCGCAGTAAGCCGGCGCTGCCGCTCCGCTGCAGAGAGTGACGTCCGGCCAACCTCCATGGGTTCTGGGGTGTCAGACTGGCTTACAGAGGGGAACTGAGGAGGTGGTGCTGCTCTGGTCACCCCGGATGAGCTGACAGACGCCTGGTTCTGGCGACCCCTCTCACGGCGTCGAGCCTGGACGCGACGGTCGATGCGTGCCATCAGGGCAATGGCATCGTCAAGGCTGGTGGGAGGAGTGTGGGAGACCAGCTCGTCCTTCAGATAATCAGCCAGGCTATGGAGGTAAGCATCTACCAGGGCCTCCATGTTCCATCGGCTACGACTAGCCAGCGTGCGAAAGTCAATGGAATAATCCGCTATCGAACGTCTCCCCTGGCGAATGGCCATCAGGGCCCTGGAAGCCTCGGCGGAAGATAACCCCGTGTCGAAAACCTTTATCATCTCTTCAGCGAATCGGTGAAAAGAGGAGCAAGCTGGTGACTGTCGCTCAAACTCCGCTGTGGCCCAGAGCCGAGCTCGCCCAGTCAGGTGATTGATGGTGAAGGCGACTCTAGCTGCCTCAGTCGCGAAGTTTCTTGGTTGCAGGTTAAATATCAGACGGCAGTTGGTGATATAAGCCCGGACCTGAGCGGGATTGCTGTCGAACCTCTCCGGGGTTCCGACACGGGGCTCGGAGATTCCTGCCACGGCAGGCTCTACAGGCGATGCAGGCAGGGGAGGAGCCGGATCAACGGCGTGAGCGACAGGAACATCGACCGCAGGTAGACGAGCCACAGGCAGTCGCTGAGTCAGCAGGTGCGTGAGCTCGGCGAGCTGTTGTTGTTGCTGCTGGAGCTGAAGCTGCTGCTGTTGGGCTACGGCCAGGAGAGAGGCGACGTCACCCGACATTCGCCTCACCTCACCCTCCGTCATCTCCAGGCGTTGTAATGCGGATGGAGATTCCGCCGACTCCGGTTCTCGGGGTCCGGAAACGCTCGCTGGGTCCATATCGGGTCAGTCCGTTCTGTCAGAACTAGAACAGATATGCACAGACCCAAGAGCGTCACGTTCACAAGATAGTGTTTATTTAAGGGTTGGGGGAAAAGGGAGGTAATCCAGTGGCGATCAGAGTCCTCGGGGAAAACAGCAAGCAGCAGGTCCGACAGCCGGGGCAGTAGAGCAGAGCAGAGTCGTGGATGAGCAGGAGTCGTTACCAGGGGCAGTAGAGCAGAGCAGAGTCGTGGATGAGCAGGAGTCGTTACCGGGGCAGTAGAGCAGGGCAGAGTCGAGGGTAGGCAGGGGTCGAAGCCAGGGGCAGGAGCGTGGAGCAGAGTCAGAGGCAGGCAGGAGTCGATACCGGAGAACAGGAGATAACTCACACACAGGCAGACAGGGGAGAGACAGGAACAAACAGGAGACGAGCAGACAACGGGAAACACAGCCAAACAGACGCTGGAGAGTCAGGAGTCAAAAAGCTTGCCGAGGAATACACCGTGGGTTCGCAGACGGACTGACAGTGAGGGAGTGAAAAAGGAGAGAAAACGAGAGGCAGCTGGAGATGGGCGTGGCGGAGCAGGTGCAGGTAATCAGAGCGGAGACAGCAAATGAAGCAGTAAGTGACTGGGATTGAAACGAATTACTAGACAATGAATGTGCAGCAGAAAATACAACCCAACCAGGAAAAACACAAAAAGCACCACCCAACAGAGTAAAACCGTGACAGCCTGTTGTGTACAATTAGTTAATATTAGCTATTAAAGCTGAACCTATGTAGTCAGATTTTGGGAATAATTCCCATAAACGTCTATTTGCAACTAAAAAGGTAACTTGTACTGGCGTTTGTGTCCCCTGTTAGCATTTTGTTTTTGAATGACAGAATGGCTTCAGGCAGACATCCCAACCTCCACAAACTCAGTTCCGGGAGATGTCTCCCCCCCCCCCCCCACCCCCCGAGGCGATGTACAACAGCACACCACGGAGGAAACCACGGAGGGCACCACTTTGGCTACTACGGTACAAACGACTAGTAGTATAAAACAAAAACATGTAGTTCAATGGCAGTCGGTAGAAACAATTGCATTACACCCTACGTTACAGGCGAATTGTAACCATCCCACAACAAGTTGTGTATAAAAGCTTAAAGTTGTTGTTGTGGGATTTGCACGAGAGGGCGGCCCAGCTAACACAAGACGTATCCACAACGTTGCTTTAAAGTTGACAATTGGTCATGGCGACATTACCTAATGGCCACTTACACGCGAGGTCGCAGCAACGTTGCTGGTAGGATGTTGCCATAACGTAAACAAAACCCATCACTGAAACGTTGCGATGTGGTCACCGTTTGACGTTGCCCTTTGGTTGCCTCGGTGACCTTTCTGTCACGTCGCGACATGGTAATCTGAAAACGTTGCCGTTGTCTGAAAACGATTTGATATCAGAAAACTCAATGCGAAAACGAATGTCCTTTTTCGGTCACCTCATAACGATGCCATTTGGTACCAGGAGTACGATACCGCGAGATTCAACAACTTGAATGACAACTTTGGTCTGTGTACAGGAAAAGTGTGTAAATCGTAACAGTCTGCGCTTTGTCAGAAGTCATTTTGTAACGTTGGCAGATAGGCATCACACTCAACTAACTGAACGTGCTGTTTATTCAGTAAAGAGTTGTTGAACACAGTCAAGACAATGAAAAAATGCTGCAACGGGAAAGAACAATGTAACTTTTTAAACCGCCCCTCAGCTACCTCACCAATCGCCGCAGTGCAAGACTACATGCACTGCAGTTACTGACAGGAAGCAAGCCACAGGCAGAAGAACCACACACACAAACACATTAAAATGCACACCAATACAGGTTGTTAAAATATGAATGCATGATTTACTCTTGCATTGACAGAAACGGACTTGAACACCTGGAATGATGGGGTGTCCCACAGTGGCAACTCATGACACTAGGGCAAATTCTCTGAACAAAATACACTACCAATTGCAATCAGGACATTTCATTGTTAGAAATGCCGCGCCTGCTGATCAGGCCCTTGGTTGGAGCCAATCATTCTGCCGACCCGACAACCTCTGCGCGAGATTCAAATGTGTGACTTGTAATTGTCCTATTGTCCTGCCCGATTAGCAAAGCAGTACACGGGAGGAGAAATCTTTTCCAGGCCCTGGCATCACCCGCGGATCCACTTCTGTTTTCTTCACGGACCATATTATCTGCACTGTATGTCTCAAAACAGACTTTCCGATTTTTTTTCCCCAAACCCAGACGCATGAGGACTAGGGAGTTCCTTTTAACTTTTAAACTTTTAAAGACAGCGGGACAGAGGAGCCAGAGGAGAGCCGTCAAGAAAGCCCATCACATCTGGCAAAAGAGGAGTCCACCAAACCGACTTTTTCCGCAGAAAAGAGAAAGAGAGAGCAGAAGAAAGCCCTCACTAAGCAAATCTTGGCAAAATTTTGAAACAGTCGTAAAAATACCATTCAAACACAAGCAAACAACTATCTATGCAAAGGCGCGGAAGGCTTCATGAGGTGGCATATTTATTTGCGCAGACAAAAAAGCCACACAATTGGCGAAACTTAAATAAAACCAGTTGTTCCAGGCACCCGCGGATACACTTCTCTTCTCGGACTTATGTATTTGTTTCATGGACGTGCCCGCATCCCAACGTTAATCTCTTTTGCCATCTATGAACTTTCCGTGCGTCCATGAGAGAGTGAGTTTTGCTGTTATCATGTCCTTACGTGTATGTTCATTGTTATTGTAGCTTCATAGTGTGAGTTTTTGTCTCATGTTTTATCCACTGTGCTAGATGTTTGTACCGTTCATATTTGTATAGTACTGCCAATTACTCATTCTCCATGTACTGCTTTATTTGGGGAGCACATTGTTTCTAGTAATTTGCTGCTTAGGTGGTGTAACAGTTATGTATCATTACAATGTACAGTTCAAGAGCTTGCGCCATAGTCAGTCTAGGTGTAGGCAGACACCGTGGCGCAGGGCTTAAAGATGAAGCATCTGTTATATTCCGTAACAATTCATTCAGTCACTTTCAGTCATGGTTTACATAGCTGGAGGCAGTTGCACACTGGTTTATATAACTTCTGTAGGCGGTCATTTCCCATGAGCCCAATTTGTATGTTGTATATTATGTGCATTATATGTCACTGTACTTGTGTTAAAATAAAATAAATCATCTTGTTGGGGAAATGCCTCTCTGCGTAAATCTGTAACCAGGCCATGTCACAAAGGGCAAATGAGGACTAGTCCGCCCAAATTGTATGCAAACTGTAAGGCTGCTACAAAGTCGCCAGTGGGTATTTTGGTTGCTACAAAGTCACTAAGACCTTGCGGTTAAGAACTGGCAACATCGAAAAATCACACACTGGTCACTTTTCGGCAACCTGTAAAAGGGGGTTGCTAGAAAGTTGCCAGTGGGTATTTTGGTTGCTACAAAGTCGCTAAGACCTTGCGGTTACAAACTGGCAATGTCGAAAAGTCACGTCCTGGCGACTTTTCGGCAACTTGTAAAAGGGCGTTGCTACAAGGTCGCCAGGTCGTCACTTTTACGGACCGGGACCGTCGGAAACTGACGTCGGAGTAACGTATTACCACCCTTCACGTACCACGTTGCGGCATCGGCGACGTTAGGGCAACGTAAGTGTGGTTTACGAATTCACGTGATTGGAACGTCGCGGCAACTTAACTGTGTTAGCTGGGGGAGAGGTCATTGTTTTTAAAAGCATAGGTCTATGTAACGCTTGCTATTCTGTTTCTGGTCGGTATAGCCGCGAGCTGACATATTGGTTACTCCCTGATTTTTAATTAGCCCCCGTAATAAACTGCCCATTCTGGTCGAGTCTGTGCTTTTATGGCGGAGTTACAAGTCACGTTGGCAAATTTAATAAGGGTGTCTAAATGAACAAGGTGTTTAATAAGGGCGTATATTCAAAATTATGAGAGAATGTGTTATAGTTACTTGTTAAAGTTCTTGACTACTTAATGTAGCACAACTTTTGAAAGAACATCAGGTCTGACACGTTAGCTACTACATTTTCAAGTGGACGTGCATGCTGTTCTTACATTTACAACTTGTCTCCTGCTCATCCCTGTTTTGCAGAACATACGCTTTTAAACTAACGCGTTCGATGTCTAGTAAATGTAAATGAACATCTCACAAAACGTTACATGTCAACTGTTTAACATAACTTTTGAAAGAACATCAGGTCTGAAACGTTGAATAGCTAGCATTTTGCAAGTGCACGTGCATGCTGTTCTTCCACTCACTAGCTTGTCTCCTGTTAGCAGTTTTGCAGAACATACGCTCTTAAACTAACACGTCCAACGTGTAATAAATGTTAATAAAATCTCACAAAAGTGACATGTCAACTGTTTAACACAACCTAACAAATAAAAACTATAACCACATAAATTAACCATCTGGTGTGTTCTACTTACGGGATTCTTCCTGTCGACCTCTCCTCAGTTCGAACAGGTTCAAACCATGCAGGAGGTATGTCCAGTGAAAGGCGTGGCTCCATGTGACTCAAAATATTGAGTTCGATTTGTCCAATTTTCACCAACGTAGATATTGCTTAAACTAGATGTACCGCATAGCGGTACATGGTATGACCGCCGCAGTATATTGAAATGTGGGAACTGTTGGTGTGATGAGTGTGTGGTAGAGCAGTGTTGTGAGGTGAGAATTCCTGTGGAAATGATTTCCTGGAAGTGGGCATGGATGTGGGTTTTGAATGTGTAGTGTGTAGGACTGATTTGTGAAGGCAAGGAATCGGCAAAATGAGATTTTGTACAATTACAGCGCCCCCTATGGACCAAATTTTATGGCATGTTCTGTGGTGTTAGAGGTCTTTGTGGCGATCGTGCATGATGTATTTTGTGCAGTTCCCACCTTCTCGGTCCAAGATATTGGCAACTCAAAATCCCAATTTTTGCATTTACCCTTATCACTAGGTGGCGCTATGCTTCAAGTGAGAGTTTATGGGCTGGGTCAATATGCCTCTGTAACACCTACATACTAACACAAAATCGTTGTCTTGGGCAAAATTGTTGACGAGTTATTTAACAAAAACTGTTTTTTGACACCTAGCTTCTGCGATAAACATCGCCCCGTATGACGAAATTTCACAAAATTTAGTACACATGAAAAGAAAGATGTTTAGATATGGCATGTCAACTATGACCAAATTTGACCAATTAAAAGCCAAGATACGGCCATTTGAAGAATTTTAAGCTACGTGTTAAATGTTCATTGACATGTAACTTCGGAACGGTTTATCTCAAGATAAATCCTTTGATACATTTTTGTCAGCATTGTCTGTAGACGACATATACCAAATTTGGTGAGATTCACATGAACGGCCTATGACGAGTTCGTTCAGATTCGTTTTCGCAATATTAAAATTTCACGGAAATTGTTTTCGTTGGAAGTGGGCGTCGACCAGTGTTTTCAATGCGTGAGGGTCAATAGATTTCACGATAAAAAAAAAATTGTTGTAAACATAAGCATTCTCTAGATAATAGGCAAAATGACATCTTCTACAATTACAGCGCCCCCTCTGGACTACATTTTATGGCATGTTCTGTGGTGTTAGAGGTCTTTGTTGTGATCGTGCATGACGTATTTTGTGCAGTTCCCACCTTCTCGGTCCAAGATATTGGCAACTCAAAATCCCAATTTCTACATTTACCCATATCACTAGGTGGCGCTATGCTTCAAGTGACAGTTTATGGGCTGGGTCGATACATCTCTGTAACACCGACATACTAACACAAAATCGTTGTCTTGGGCAAAATTGTTGACGAGTTATTTAACAAAAACTGTTTTTTGACACCTAGCTTCGCCAATAAACATCGCCGCCTATGACGAAATGTCACAAAATTTAGTACACATGAAAAGAAAGCTGTTTAGAGATGGCATGTCAACTTTGACCAAATTTGAGCAATTAAAAGCCAAGATACGGCCATTTGAAGAATTTAAAGCTACGTGTTAAATGTTCATTGACGTGTAACTTCGGAACGGTTTATCTCAAGATAAATCCTTTGATAACTTTTTGTCAGCATTGTCTGTAGATGACATATTCCAAATTTGGTGAGATTCACATGAACGGCCTATGACGAGTTCGTTCAGATTCGTTTTCGCAATATTAAAATTTCACGGAAATTGTTCTCGTTGGAAGTGGGCGTCGACCAGTGTTTTCAATGCGTGAGGGTCAACAGATTTCATGATAAAAAAAAATTTGTTGTAAACGTAAGCATTCTCTAGGTAATAGGCAAAATGACATTTTCTACAATTACAGCGCCCCCTATGGACCAAATTTTATGGCACATTCTGTGGTGTTAGAGGTCTTTGAGGTGATCGTGCATGACGTATTTTGCGTAGTTCCCACCTTCTCGGTCCAAGATATTGGCAACTCAAAATCCCAATTTTTGCATTTACCCATATCACTAGGTGGCGCTATGCTTCAAGTGAGAGTTTATGGGCTGGGTCGATACATCTCTGTAACACCGACATACTAACACAAAATCGTTGTCTTGGTCAAAATTGTTGACGAGTTTTTTAACAAAAACTGTTTTTTGACACCTAGCTTCGCCAATAAACCGCCCCCTATGACGAAATGTCACAAAATTTAGTACACATGAAAAGAAAGCTGCTTAGAGATGGCATGTCAACTTTGACCAAATTTGAGCAATTAAAAGCCA
The DNA here is from genome assembly GCA_027475355.1 of Coilia nasus. Lineage (NCBI taxonomy): Eukaryota > Metazoa > Chordata > Actinopteri > Clupeiformes > Engraulidae > Coilia > Coilia nasus. The sequence goes on along the minus strand of CM050205.1, from coordinate 32,487,696 downwards.
AGATACGGCCATTTGAAGAATTTTAAGCTACGTGTTAAATGTTCATTGACGTGTAACTTCGGAACGGTTTATCTCAAGATAAATCCTTTGATAACTTTTTGTCAGCATTGTCTGTAGACGACATATACCAAATTTGGTGAGATTCACATGAACGGCCTATGACGAGTTCGTTCAGATTCGTTTTCGCAATATTAAAATTTCACGGAAATTGTTCTCGTTGGAAGTGGGCGTCGACCAGTGTTTTCGATGCGTGAGGGTCAATAGATTTTACGATAAAAAAAAAATTGTTGTAAACCTAAGCATTCTCTAGATAATAAGCAAAATGACATTTTGTACAATTACAGCGCCCCCTATTGACCAAATTGTATGGCACATGCTGTGGTTATAGAGGTCTTCGTGCTGATCGTGCATGACGTATTTTGCGCAGTTCCCACCTTCTTGGTCCAAGATATTGGCAACTCAAAATCCCAATTTTTGCATTTACCCATATCACTAGGTGGCGCTATGCTTTAAGTGAGCGTTTATTGCCTGGGTCGATACGTCTCTGTAACACCGACATATCACAAAAATTTTATGTTGTTGGGTGAAACGTTCACTGAGCTATTCAGCAAAAACGTTTGCCGGTCTCCCCCTCTTTTACGTACGCTGGCACAGCGGGGGGGTGGCCCCGGGGGACCAAAAGCTTCTATGACACACTGTGACTCTCAGTTTGGGAAACAGGGTGCTAGGTAGCATGGGAAGAGGCGTCCCTTCCAGTTACCCAAGAAATCATAGGATTAGCATAAGGTTAGGTGATGAAAGATTAGGTGATGGAAGCGGTCAGTGATGCACATTTATTTCGACCAAATTTCTATAAATACAAATGAGCATTATGTAAATGGACTAGTTTGAAACCCACTTACTGCTATTTCCCAAAAAGGTTTGTTTGCATGTAGCAGTAAACTAGATGTACCGCATAGCGGTACATGGTATGACCGCCGCAGTATATTGAAATGTGGGAACTGTTGGTGTGATGAGTGTGTGGTAGAGCAGTGTGGTGAGGTGAGAATTTCTGTGGAAATGATTTCCTGGAAGTGGGCATGGATGTGGGTTTTGAATGTGTAGTGTGTAGGAGTGATTTGTGAAGGCAAGGAATCGGCAAAATGAGATTTTGAACAAGTACAGCGCCCCCTATGAACAAAATTTTATGGCATGTTCTGTGGTGTTAGAGGTCTTTGTGGTGATCGTGCATGATGTATTTTGTGCAGTTCCCACCTTCTCGGTCCAAGATATTGGCAACTCAAAATCCCAATTTTTGCATTTACCCTTATCACTAGATGGCGCTATGCTTCAAGTGAGAGTTTATGGGCTGGGTCAATATGCCTCTGTAACACCTACATACTAACACAAAATCGTTGTCTTGGGCAAAATTGTTGACGAGTTATTTAACAAAAACTGTTTTTCAACACCTAGCTTCGGCGATAAACATCGCCCCCTATGACGAAATGTTACAAAATTTAGTACACATGAAAAGAAAGATATTTAGAGATGGCATGTGAACTTTGACCAAATTTGAGGAAATAAAAGCCAAGATACGGCCATTTGAAGAATTTTAAGCTACGTGTTAAATATTCATTGACGTGTGACTTCGGAACGGTTTATCTCAAGATAAATCCTTTGATAACTTTTTGTCAGCATTGTCTGTAGATGACATATACCAAATTTGGTGAGATTCACATGAACGGCCTATGACGAGTTCGTTCAGATTTGTTTTCGCAATATTAAAATTTCACGGAAATTGTTCTCGTTGGAAGTGGGCGTCGACCAGTGTTTTCAATGCGTGAGGGTCAATAGATTTCATGATAAAAAAAAATTGGTTGTAAACGTTAGCATTCTCTAGATAATAGGCAAAATGACATTTTGCACAATTGCAGCGCCCCCTATGGACCAAATTGTATGGCACATGCTGTGGTTTTAGAAGTCTTTGTGCTGATCGTGCATGACGTATATTGTGCAGTTCCCACCTTCTCGGTCCAAGATATTGGCAACTCAAAATCTCAATTTTTGCATATACCTTTATCACTAGGTGGCGCTATGCTTCAAGTGAGTGTTTATGGGCTGAGTCGATTCGACTCTGTAACACCGACATACTAACACAAAATCGTTGTCTTGGGCAAAATTGTTGACAAGTTATTTAACAAAAACTGTTTTTTGACACCTAGCTTCGCCAATAAACATCGCCCCCTATGACGCAATGTCAACAAGTTTAGTACACATGAAAAGAAAGACGTTTAGAGATGGCATGTCAACTTTGACCAAATTTGAGCAATTAAAAGCCAAGATATGGACATTTGAAGTATTTTAAGCTACGTGTTATTTGTTCATTGACGTGTAACTTTGGAACGGTTTATCTAAAGATAAATCCTTTGATAACTTTTTGTCAGCATTGTCTGTAGATGACATATACCAAATTTGGTGAGATTGACATGAACGGCCTATGACGAGTTCGTTCAGATTCGTTTTCGCAATGTTAAAATTTCACGGAAATTGTTCTCATTGGAAGTGGGCGTCGACCAGTGTTTTCAATGCGTGAGGGTCAATAGATTTCACGATAAAAAAAAATGTGTTGTAAACGTTAGCATTCTCTAGATAATAGGCAAAATGACATTTTCTACAATTACAGCGCCCCCTATTGACCAAATTTTATGGCATGTGCTGTGGTGTTAGAGGTCTTTGTGGTGATCGTGCATGACGTATTTTGCGCAGTTTCCACCTTCTCGGTCGAAGATTTTGGCAACTCAAAATCCAAATTTTTGCATTTACCCATATCACTAGGTGGCGCTATGCTTCAAGTGAGTGTTTATGGGCTGTGTCGATACGCCTCTGTAACACCGACATACTAACACAAAATCGTTGTCTTGGGCAAAATTGTTGACGAGTTATTTAACAAAAACTGTTTTTTGACACCTAGCTTCACCAATAAACATCGCCCCCTATGACGAAATGTCAAAAAGTTTAGTACACATGAAAAGAAAGCTGTTTAGAGATGGCATGTCAACTTTGACCAAATTTGAGCAATTAAAAGCCAAGATATGGATATTTGAAGAATTTTAAGCTACGTGTTATTTGTTCATTGACGTGTAACTTCGGAACGGTTTATCTCAAGATAAATCCTTTGATAACTTTTTGTCAGCATTGTCTGTAGATGGCATATACCAACTTTGGCGAGATTCACATGAACGGCCTATGACGAGTTCGTTCAGATTCGTTTTCGCAATGTTAAAATTTCACGGAAATTGTTCTCGTTGGAAGTGGGCGTCGACCAATGTTTTCAATGCGTGAGGGTCAATAGATTTCACAATAAAAAAAAATGGTTGTAAACGTTAGCATTCTCTAGATAATAGGCAAAATTACATTTTGTACAATTACAGCGCCCCCTATGGACAAAATTTTATGGCACGTTCTGTGGTGTTAGAGGTCTTTGTGGTGATCGTGCATGACGTATTTTGCGCAGTTCCCACCTTCTCGGTCAAAGATATTGGCAACTCAAAATCCCAATTTTTGCATTTACCCTTATCACTAGGTGGCGCTATGCTTCAAGTGAGAGTTTATGGGCTGGGTCGATACGTCTCTGTAACACCGACATACTAACACAAAATCGTTGTCTTGGGCAAAATTGTTGACGAGTTATTTAACAAAAACTGTTTTTTGACACCTAGCTTCACCAATAAACATCGCCCCCTATGAGGAAATGTCACAAAATTTAGTACACATGAAAAGAATTATGTTTAGAGATGACATGTCAACTTTGACCAAATTTGAGCAATTAAAAGCCAAGATACGGCCATTTGAAGAATTTTAAGCTACGTGTTAAATGTTCATTGACATGTAACTTCGGAACGGTTTATCTCAAGATAAATCCTTTGATAACTTTTTGTCAGCATTGTCTGTAGATGACATATACCAAATTTGGTGAGATTCACATGAACGGCCTATGACGAGTTCGTTCAGATTCGTTTTAGCAATGTTAAAATTTAACGGAAATTGTTCTTGTTTGAAGTGGGCGTCGACCAGTGTTTTCAATGCGTGAGGGTCAATAGATTTCACGATAAAAAAAAAATTGTTGTAAACATTAGCATTCTCTAGATAATAGGCAAAATGACATTTTGTACAATTACAGCGCCCCCTATTGACCAAATTGTATGGCACATGCTGTGGTTATAGAGGTCTTCGTGGTGATCGTACATGACATATTTTGCGCAGTTCCCACCTTCTCGGTCAAATATATTGGCAACTCAATATCCCAATTTTTGCATTTACCCATATCACTAGGTGGCGCTATGCTTCAAGTGAGCGTTTATTGCCTGGGTCGATACGTCTCTGTAACACCGACATATCACAAAAATTTCATGTTGTTGGGTGAAACGTTCACTGAGTTATTCAGCAAAAACTTTTGCCGGTCTCCCCCTCTTTGACGTACGCTGGCATAGCGGGGGGGTGGCCCCGGGGGACCAAAATCAAGGCCTTAATTCCATTGAAGAGAGGGGAGAAATTCTGGGTAAGTTGACTACTGCACACACACACACACACACACACACACACACACACACACACACACGTACACACACTATGATTCTCTCACGTCCGCATATTTTCTCATGCAAGGAGCCATAGTCTGGGATTATGATCTGTCTTCAGTTAAATAAACAGTAGTCCTTTGGGATTGAATGCGTTCCCAGGCCACACTGGGAGGGGTGCAGGCTGCGTGGAAGGGCACTTCTAGGGAACCCAGGCTGTGTGGAGCACTACTAGGGAACCCTGCAGCAGAACCAGGAAGCGAGCGAGACGCAGACAGGCGCATTACATCAGTCAAACCGCTTGTCAGTCACATTGTTCCACTGCAAAACAATTGAATTTGAGGACTACATTTTTGTGGCATGCCTACATGATGATCATACTGATAAGTGATGTATGAACTGATCATACATTACCTACCGATTGATGATATTGATCACTTACCTATAGATTACTACTTCTGTGCTGTTTTGTCACTTCTTCTTCTTTTTTTTTCTTTCTTTTTTTTCTTCCTTTTCTATGACTCATCTACATTCCTCTGTTCAAGTTTAACATTGCAGTATCCTACTCTTCACACTGTACCCCATAGTAACTTATCTGCATGTATATCTATGTGGCTATACACAGCCCAGTTTGCCCTACATTGAAGAACATTCTTCAGGTCGATACAAAATCCATGAATACCACCACTGAGCAGCTAAAACATGATTTGAATGGTTCGTTGGATGACAGTTTGGAACCTACTGCTACACAAGGTCTAATTGCACACCATCCGCCTATCCAGGATGTGATTCCTAACAAGACTAGAGGGCATGCTCAACGAACACATACTGGCAGCTATACTACTTCGAGCAATTAAACTGGATTAGGTACGAGGACGAGATTAATTCCCTGCAATACTGAAATATATTGAAGCAACAATTTTAGTCCATTGACATAACTAATGACTCTGATCAAGTCCAGTTTTCTGGTGACCCTTTGGACAAAAGCAACGAAATTGTTTTTCAAGTTCAATCGCACTTCCTTTAAAAACAAAGCATGACTCGATCAAAGACACATCAGGTGATATTTCACATTTAACAGGACTGTAGGAACATATCTATCAACATGCATTGATCAGCCATTTTGAATTGAGAACTTGGGGTTTTCTTGAGGTATTTGGTTGGATGTCTGATGGTCAGGAATGTTCATTCTATCAATTCTGGCCCCAGGGCTCAGAAGATAACTAGGAATCTATGTTGAAAAATAAAGCAATACAAATCTGATTATCTTGGTCTTTCTGTGTGAGGCTCAAAACTTTTTGATACCTCCTCGTAAGCAGGTGCCTTCAAACCAGCATCAATTCACACAAAGGGGTACACACAAACCAGTGGCGGCTGGTAGTCTTTCAGACAGGGGAGGCTGGTCAGTTAGGCAGATAAAAAAAATGTTAATTATGGCCCACACCCTTGCCCACTTTTGGCTGGGTCCCCTGTCCAGAGATGGCCCCACAAACTACTCATCTGAGTGTCACCTGGATTCCTGACCCAGTACTGGACCACACTAAAATGACTTATTGGTTCTATTGACCCAGGACTGGCCCAGCAAGCCCACAAATTGTGAAGTGACTCTTATTGTTTCACAAACACATCCTACATCCTACATCCACAGAACATCTGTGGTTAGTTCTTCAAGATGCTCAACGCAAGCTGATGCTCCTTTGGCAAAGGGTGGTCACACCAAATATTGATTTGATTTAGGTTTTTCTTTTGTTCAGTCACGGCATTTTGTTAATTGATGAACATAAATGATTAATACTTCCATTTTTGAAGGCATTCCTAGTTGACAGCATTTTTTTCCACACCTGCCTAATACTTTTGCACATTACTGTAGCTCAGCTCAGAGGGAGACACATCTAACCCAGGTTGGGGGTTAAACAAAGAAACAGGTAGCCCAGTGTGGGGGAAGTGAGGCAGGCAGGTGGATGGCCAAGGTCCGAGGGCAGAGAGAAGTTTAAAGTTCCCCCCTCTTAACTGCTGATTTCCTGTTTCCACCCTTAACTTCCCTCACCCTCTCAGCTTCTACACCCTACTGCACCTGGACTGGCAGTGCCAGAGAGGACCCAACCAAGCCTCGGACCAGTCGCTGCAGGTACCAGTGCCGGGACACACAACCCAAAGATGCTGTGGATTCTCTTCGCTGTCCTGTTTCTGTGTGCTACCCCAACCCACCAATCAGGTAAAATCGACACTCTCAGTCATATAGGTATTTTTTGGTCATATAGATCTTTGCTGCCCCAAATCCTATACTAATGGTCTTGACTGTTGTAAACCATATAGACTGCTGGTGTTTCAGTCATGAGGATCCTTAGTTCTTTTTTTATCATCAAAACATTTTGAAGACCAATTTAGAAATGCTCTAAATCATACAATATAAAGACTTTAGTTTTATTTCCCTGGTCAACTGAATGTTAAAGGTGTACTTCCACGAGAAACCGTTTAGTACTTGCTCTTTTAAAATATGATAGGTCACCCCGAGTTGCATATGCATGCTGCATATCAAAATGTTTTTCTACCCCCATTTTCTATATCTGTCAAAAGAAGACAATAGGCGGGAAAAACGACGCAATGCGAAAAGGGCCTGCAGCGTGACGTAGACGTGCAAATGCATATAAGAGAAACTGACCGAATGGGCTTTAAATTATGTTAGCCTGTGACTGACTCGCATAAGATTAGCAGGCTAGTTGAATGACTGAACTGCATTTAGCCAGGCACTTGCACTGTTTTGTCATGCAAATATTACCATTCTGAAACGTTCATTGACAAACGGTCAGGAAGCGACTGTGCTTGTGCCATCTCTCCTTCCTCTTCGGATTCAGGATCAAACACATAAGGCTGTATCTCCGAAGACATTCTGTGTGTTGTTTTAGCGCTGTCAAGTTGACTTTTCCCCTTTACCTTACTCTGCTATCAAGTTGACTGTGGGGCAAAGGAAGCTGCAGGGAGCGTGTCACGCCTCTGGTGAAATCGTGTCGTTCTCCCGGCCCCACCCCCTCCACCAAACTAAAACAGCCTGAAACAGAAGCACTAGAACAATTTTTTCATTAAAACCAGCGCACAGGGCAATTATTAATATTAGAGAACACCGCAAAATTAATGAAAACACGATGGAAGTACACCTTTAAGCAATATTAATCAACCTCTCTAGATCAGTGCTTTGGGAGTCTAAGGCAACAACCAGAAAAATCTTGCCTAATTTGCTAATTAGATAGTAGATTCATCTGGATAGACCTGGGGCACATAATCTTATTTATTGCATTGTGCACATACATTGTGTAGTAGTTAACATTAAGGCTGCGTGACAGTTTAATGTGTGAGCTTGTCATCAAGTAGAGACCATCTTAGAGACCATCTTTCTGCATGACTGGGTTGACTTAGACATAGGTACACAATATTCTGTGCTGTGTATTCTATACTGCTTCGTTAGTGTCTGCATTAATGCAAATCTTTGGCGTCAGTGTGTCTGTTACAGTTCCCATTGTGAATTTCCTTCTGTTCCTCTCTGTGTACCACCCTTTTCCTTTAATATAGTGCCTACATATATAAGCCCTGCCTCTCTGCCATTCTCTGTAAGAGTCTGCTACCTGCCTTGGGTGTTAGCAAAGCTCATACGCTGACTCTGATAGTTACAGTAAGGCAGGGTAAGTGTAGATGCTCAGACTGCTGTAAGCTAGGATGTAGTGGAGGGTAAACCTGAGGACACTGCTTACACTGCTGCCTGTAAAGTAAAGAATACATATCTGCCCTGCAAAGGCAAAAGACTGTGGCTTCAATTTTATCAATCTTCAATTTTAAGCAATTGACATTAGTTTTATAATGTGGCTGAATATCTTGAGAGAATTTTGTTATTTTGGGGGGGGAAATACAATGTAGTCTTTGCCATAAAACTGAAAACACAGGCAGCAGAAGATTTTGTTATTGATTCCAATTTCTCACACTTTGGTGAGTTAAGGTCTTTTGCTTTTGTAGGGCAGGTATGTTACTATGGGTACTATGTCTGATCATGTCAAACATTGAGAAAATGGCTGACATCTAACACAGTCATTTTACATGCAGTATAATAGACTTTGATTTTCATCTGTCATCACATATAAGCATACTATAATAGTTCTTTAAAGATTTTGTAGCCATTTTTTCTCAGTGTCTGGTTTGTGGTTATTTGCAGATTGTTTTGTAGTAGTCCTGTGGAGGTCTTCTCCTCTGGGTTCAGTCTTTGTGATATGGACAAAGACGTGTCCAAAAACCCTGTCTCTACAGTGTCAAGTCTGTTGTACAAAATTGTTGGTAGTGACGTTGAACTACAGTGCTCAAAATCAAGGGAATGCAATTGTTCTTACAAAAATGAGAGATAGTTGTTAACTTCATTCCAAGCTGGGAAAAAGCTGTAATCTGACCCTTAGAAACTCAGGATTGTACATCTGCCTGGAGAAAAGATACAACCTCACTGTACTTCGTAAGAAATCTCACAGCTCTCTAATAATAGCCTAAAAATAGACCTTGGACACTTTTTTAGTGTTTTGTGCGCTATGTAGCTTTTGTGCATGTAAACACTATTGCAAGCAAACTTTCAAAAACCGAATGTGCCAGTGGGTATAACTATATTCCACAGAAGCCATTTGTGTTGCTTGTCTAGAAATGTCTCATTACAACTTTGGCCATTTTTGTCACTTTTGTCAATACAGTGTGATGCCACTTCATACTACAGCCCTTAAACAGTGCAAAACAACATAACAAGAATGTCATATAGATATTTTCGGTCACATAGATCTGACCTATGTACCTTTATCTATACTAATAGTCTTAACTGCTGTAAGTCATATAGATCCTTGGTGATTCAAAGACCTTTGGTCCACCATTGGGAGGTCGGGTTTAGAGAACAACAGCGATCCATGAAAATTCAGTTGGATTTCGCCATCCATGTCAACAACAGCAAGATGGAAACCTCTGAAATCATGCACTATAAAAGACACATTATGATATATAATTTTAAAATGTTCAGAACCTACAAATCAGTTGTAAGCTATTCATAAACACTTCAGAAGGGTCATGTTGTTGTGAAGTGGTAACCCATTTACTGTAATGCAACAACTTGTGCAAAATCCCACTCAAAATTCAGGGCCTCATTATGAATCTTTACAGGATGCTTTTTTACAAGACTGGTAACTGCAGTATGGACGGGATGAAACCATGGAGTGGATTATAACTCTTGCCTGTTCTTTCACTACTGTCTAGAAAATGTCACCTCGGTATGGGTGAACGCTGACCACAGTGGCGTTCGCATCTTTAGAGAGGGCCAGAAAGTCACCTTGAGGTGTGAGGCCTGCACTGAGCCGCCCTCTGTGGCCTGGCGCTGGGAAAGACAGGAAGAGAATGGAAGCTGGAAGGAAGTGGGCACTGGGCAGGAGCTGGTGTTGAGCAAAATGGAGGAGAGCGGCGTGTACCTTTGCCATGCCATGCCATTTAATGTTACCAGCTTTGAATATGAAGTTTACTTTTTTTCTACACACCACTCAGGTAAACTGCCTTTACATTACATTACATTACATTACATTATAGTACATTGCATTTAGTTGGCGCTTTGATCCAGAGCGATGTACAGTGATTAGGTGCAGAGACAGTCCCCGTGGAACTGTCCCTGGGGTTAGATGGGGTTAGATGCTTTACTCAAGGGCACTTCAGCCATGGATAAGAGTGCAAGACAGCACTGGTGTTCACTACCCCATTCACATTTCCTCCTACTGGTGCAAAATCAAACTTACAACCCTTACAACCGATCCAAAAGCCCACTCTCTAACCACTAGGCCACACCTGCCTTTATTATTCAGTGTAAATACAGTGATGGTTGGACATCGAAACTGATAGCAAAACCACATCAGTGCATTTTCAAGTGTCAAGCCAAACATTACATATTATTTAAAGCATCCCTTTAAGCAGCCTAAGACTTGCTTCAAATGTTGTATGTCTATGAGAGAGATGAGAAGTGTTGATGTCCTTAGTGTCCTATTTGTCAAAAGAAAGATTTTTTTTTACGTGTCCCTTATGGGAAACAGATGTGAAATTATTCTTAATCTGTGACAGTACTCAATCTATACATACCTCAAATCATGAGACAAATAGGAGAAACAGCTGACGACTATAGTTTTACATTTGGTTGTTTATGAGAGCGATGAGAAGTGTTGGTGACAGCAACCTCCTAGGCCAAGGAAACATTTTTTATTATTATTAGTCCTTCCTTATGAGAAACAGATGAGATTTCATTTTTTAAATGTGCTTTCCTTATATCCTTATGGCTTCTTCTATTCAAGTCAAATGAAGTCAAGTGATTTTTGTCGTTCAGAAATATACACAATACACAGTGAGATGAAACATTTCACTGGGAACAGTTGGTGATGCACGCAACTGTTAAACTTTTTAACTGTTAAACTGTTAAAGTTGCAGTATAGTACTCACACACACACACACACACACACACACACACACACACACACACACACTCTCTCTCTTTCTCTCTCTCTCTGTCTGTCTCTCTCTCTCTCTCTATTCCCTCTCTCTCAGTGATGGGTAGTCTGGCTGTGGCTGCTCTGTTCATGAGTCTACTGGTCCTGCTGCTTTTCATAGCACTGGTGCTGTGGCTCTGGCTGTCCGGCCGGGTCAGGGAGAGGCCAGATCCAAACCCAGGACCCACTGAGCCCAAAAACTATGGTGAGTAGATAAAAATGATATTGTTGTTGATCTGTGCGATAAATTCTATATTATACCACTTTCCTAAAAAATATAATTTTAATTATAATAGCTAACTATACATCAATATTTTCAAATGATTTATTGCTGTAACTGATGATGTTTCTTTGTTTTCATGCTTTTAACTCCCTGTACTTGCCAATGTCCACCTAAAGTTTCAAAGTGAGTACCTCATTCAAACTATCTCCATTTGCACTTGTTACCTCTTTGTTGTCTTTAGACAGAGTGTCCCATAACCATACATCTGTAAATCAGTCCTTTGGATAGAACTCAATACTGTATCTCATATGTTGTTGTTGATTTTCTAAAAATGTTTTGTTGTTGATATTTAGTGCGAGTAGAGAACAGTGATTATGCAGTATATAAAAACCGGGTTAAGGATAGACAGTCAATTATGTAAGGGGTACTCACTGATTAAAAGTTGAGCCAATGCAGGACCACGCAGGACAATGCTGTCAGTGAATAATAACAACAGCCAAAGACAGAAAGACAAAGAAATGCTGTTTACTATGCACCTCATAACTGATTGATTGATTGATTGACTGACTGATGAATTGATTGATTGATTGATTGATTGATTGATTGATTGATTGATTGATTGATTGATTGATTGATTGATTGATTGATTTCAGAAGTGCGTGTGATTCTCCAGTGGATGAGGGAGACATCTACATGAACACTGTGGAGATTGAGAAAGCCTACTCTGACCTGAACCCCTCCTTCATGGCTGGCGACCAAAGCTATGATACTCTTGCTTGAGCTGACAGGATTAAAAACATTTAACCAGGCCTTCATCTAGACAAGACCAGTGTGAGAGTACCTCTGCCAGATTTATATAAAGCATACCTATACCTAATAGAGGAGACCCCACCAAAGCGCTCAAGATAGACAAACAGAAGTAGCCTGAGGAAACCTATAACAATTTGACAGAAGTTACATCTGTACATTCCAGGGACCAAACACTTGTTTCAAATTGGAGAATCAAAAAAAAACTTGAAAGAACCTGTGTTAACCTGATTGAACCTGGAAAATCTTCCCTCACATTGTAATTTCAAGATGGAGAACTAAAACTAGCCTAAGGCCCTGTCCACATTAATGCGGATACATATGCAAACGCATAATAATGTATTCGTTTGCGCCTCCCGTCCACATTAACACGGCGAATTCGAACACGGCAAACAGAGCTTTTGGAAAACGACCGCTGAAGTGGAGAGATCCGAATACGCCTGCTTGGAATGGAGGATAGGCGTTCCATTGCTATGGCACCGAGGAAAGTTTATGCTCGAGACCCCAAAAACCAAAACAAACATGGCAGGCGAAATGGCGACGACGATGATGATGATTGTAATGCTTTCGATGTACAGTGTACTCCTTCAACTGCAGATGAACGTTATTATGTTGTATACTGCACGCCGGGCATTACTACAATGGAGGAGGCGAATGTTGTACTTGTTAAATCGTACTAAAACCTGCAACAATCTTGCTAACAGAACTGCTACTGTAACTGCTCTTTTTTACTTCAGCGAGCGATAGAACTTTGAGGTGCACTTGAGTTTGGCGGGACTGGAGTGACGTAACAATCAGAACATTTCGGAATTTTTGATAGCAGACATTTCTAAAAACGACAGTTATCCACATTAATGTGGACATAGCCTAAGACTCAATAGGAGCATTAGGGAACTAGTGCAGGACAGAATTGAAAACTAATATCAAACTTTCACATATGGAGTGGTATTCAGAAGAACAAAAAGGGGAAGGGAAAAACCAAAAATAATCTGATTTTTCTGTTCCTCTTTCTATGTTCTTCTTGGCTAAGTGGTGTGCAAGATTGTTTGTTTTGCTTGTCTGCATGCATGCTTTTCTACTGTGTCATTTGAGGAAAATGTGTACTTGCTGCCATAGTCTTGCAACTCAAAGCCACTGGCTGTCCATGTCCCCATCATTATTCTGCAAATAAAACGTGAGTACAACATGGTAAATTACAATGTGTTATACAGCTGAATGAAGCCAGAATGATAGTGTGCATAAGTCACTGGTATACACGGTTATAATAATAATAACAACAATAATAATAATAATAATAATAATGTTTTTATGTCTCACTCTTATGATCTAGTGATTTATCTGATCTATGGTTTAGTGGACACCAAACTGGATAAGAATCCATAACATAACCAATAGGCCCAAATTCATTAAAGGGACCTTCTGAAGAACCTTCTGAAGTTTTATTCTATTCTATTTATTCTATTCTATCTTCACCAATCAACATGCCTGCCGGAGTAGGGCAGTGCAATCAGAAAGACATGTTTCAGGTCAAAATGTTCGTGTCTCTGTAGTCTAGAGTTTAGATAACACAACTATTAACACATACTCTATGGATGCTGTGTTGATGAAATCTTAGGTTTCCATGGAGACCGCTGATCAAGTAGCTCCATGTCGGTATGCAGCGTATGGTTACACTTTATTGTACTGTACCACTGCAACAAAGTATGTAACATTATGGACTTACACTGTACCATAGGGTTAGGGTTAGTGTTAGGCATGTACAGTGTAAGTACATAATATTACATGTTGTTACATGTAGATACACAAAAAAAAGATACCACACAGCTTTGGTGTAATATTGTCATTTTTGTATATTTTCAACACCTGAGTTACATTCTGTACAAAGCCCATAATGCTGTGTACAGCGTGTTTATAACAATGCGAATCCATGAAATATATATTCTGCAAAGTGTATTTATACTATACATGCAGGAATGTATCACGAAACAGCCCAATAACAAAGTGCATATTGACATTCAGCCTTCTCTACCAAAATCAATCTCATACAAAAACAACACAAATACAAATACAAACAAAAAAAATACATAAATTGTTACTCAAATATCTGTGAAATCAATACTAGCCCAAATAAGGTCTCACAGCAATAATAAATACATTTAAAAATACTTTTTTGTTACTATTCATGTATCCTGACATTCCTGTATCTATTACTGTGATATTCAGTAATGACATAAAATCTTACCTTACCTTACGTTACCTAACTCTTACCAGGAAGTGCCTAACAAGCAAAGCTGCAAATTGGCTATTGATATTGGACTTGTTCCCAATTCACATTACGTCACCTAAGACATTTACAAAAAATGTGCTTCAAAGAAATGTAGGTTTAGCCTGGTAAAACAGCTCCTCGTACCTCATTTCATTTTGTACAGAGGGTCTGGACCGGAACTGAGGGTCATTTAGTCGGCCTCAGCAAGACTGATCCAATCAGCGAACAGAGGGTGTGTTTGTTAGCCGTGAAGTTGACCTTGTGTGCTACATTTGAACTGTAGTGTGTAGGTAGGCTAATTGCATATGTGACGACCAGGCATCAGCGATTGGGTATAGGCACTTGTTTTAAACTTCAGCTGTCCACACCTCCAAGAAATCGTTTCTGACGGTATCTGGTCCAGACCCTCTGTACAAAATGAAATGAAGTACGAGGGGCTGTTTTACCAGGCTAATGTAGGTTCATAGAGTACACACATACTTGAAATGAAATGTAAGTAGGCTACCTAGCACATAGATAAGCTGGGCTTCACATAAAATGAAATCCCAGACAATACAACATAGCTGCCAAAACAGAAACACATCATCGAATGGGATTACATGAATCTGATAAAGTAATGTCAAGAAAATTAGCCACTTCAGACAGGAAATCTGGTTAGATTGATACGAAAACAAGTGTTATTCTGTGAAATGTGGGCGTTTTTCTCTCAGGTTGCCCTTATAATCACTGTCTAACTTTACAAAACAGTTTACACCCCACAGTTCAAGAAACTGATTAATAAGCTTTGCAGAAGAACACCCCCAAAATCCCCCCCATTAAGCTGTCTGTAAAAGTTCTTCTGGTTGACAGGGGTTTCCAGTGTTACAACTCATCATCATTATTATCATCATCAGATTATGTCTGGCTGTGGTCATCATCATTGTTATTTTTTAAAAGCACTTTAGGGATTTTATAACTTATACGTAGAGGCAAATGCAGATAATTTATATCCAAATAAAGCATTGTTATTTGCTTGTAACTAACATGCACAGACATTATAATCTTGTTGCACAACAAAAATAAAACTGTCCTTGGTTATGTTTTTTTTTTTTTTCACTCCTTGCTGTAACGCTTTAAATATTCTCACACTCAGTTGAGGAAGTTACAGTGGTACCACTCCTCAGTTGGGCAATTCACTTCCTGAACATGTTTGTGGTGTGACATTGGGTACCAACACTGCATGACAATGTCCCTGCATGCTTGAGCAACTACGACTTGCCTATGTTGCCTAATATGGTGACAAAGTGCCCAAACAACATCTGTTAGTAACGTTGCCCGGCAACCTCGCTCAAAACGTTTTCCTGTAAGCATGTTGTCATCTTAAGAATATGTCTGGTGTGTCTAAGTTTCCTTGTCTGCCCCATTGGAGAGGATGCTTTGATTCTGGACCACCATGGAGATGTTGGTGGTCATGGTGCTCTGGGCCCGACACACCTTCCCCCTTCTGAGCCTGGTGAAGTGGCCCATGATGTACTGGCGGAACTTTCTGGTGGCGAAGCAGTACACCACGGGGTCCAACAGGCAGTTGAGGCCCATGAGCATGTAAGTGACCTGGTGGGCGTCGTTGAGGCTCTGCTTGGTGGCCTGAGACCAGTCGTCTGCAAGGTGCAGCACCACCAGCGCCCAGGGGCCCTGCACCACGTGGTGCGGCAGGAAGCACACGGCGAAGACCGCCATGACCGCGCACAGCATGCGCACGGCTCGCCGCTTGGTGCCGCTGGGACGCGCCTTGGAGCCGCCGTTGTTCTGCATGACAGAGCGCTCCTTGATGAGCGGCTGAGTGAGCAGCACTCGCACAATTAGCATGTTGCACATCACCACCAGCAGGAAAACCACGAAGAAGAGCGCTATAATGACGAAGTGCGTCACAGCCACCCCCCAGCGTTTCTGCCAGGCCTCGTTGTGGTAGCCCTCCAGGCAGCGGCGCTTTTTGCCGTCCTCCTGCACGCCAGATTGGATCAGGAAGGGGATGGCGGCAGTGAGAGTGCACGCCCACACGGCCACAGACACACACACGCCCCTCCGCCAGTGGTCCGACTTGGCGGCCTCTAGCGGCCGCGTCACGGCCCAGTAGCGGTTGACGCTAATCACGGCGAGGAAGAGGATGGAACAGTAGGAGTTGATGAAGAAGAAGGAGCCTGTGATGCGGCACATGAGGTCGCCGGTGACCCAGTCACCGTGGCGGGTGTAGTAGTCGATCCAGATGGGCAGGGCGGCGACGAAGAGGAGGTCGGCCACTGTCAGGTTGGTCATGTAGATGCGCACTTCGTTCATGGCGCGAGTGTCTCGCAGGCAGTGCAGGATGTACAGCACATAGGCGTTTGCACACAACCCCAGGACGAACACCATGCTGTAGAACACAGGGAAGAGTGTGTACCGGAACTCCGAGTCCAGAAAGATCCGGTTAGAAGAGGTTGAGTTTTCCATTTCTGTTGACATTGCAACGGCAGACTGTGGAATAGCATAATAACAGATCAGATAGAGGTTATTTTTCAGTCAAGTCAAGTCAAATTTATCATCCCATCAGGGGAAATTAAGTTGCAGCCAGACATTACAAAAACCACACCAAAACGAATATTCTATCTGACGAAATCGACTAAAGACGAAATTAATCATTTATGAAACGTTTTGAGTTCTTATTCCAATGTAAAGTGTACAGTTATCTTGCAACTCTCCTCTGAGGGACTTTTTTGGTCTGACAACGCTGAAATGTAACAGTCGACTTAATTTCAACTGTGCCGTAGACTTCAACAGTCGGTCTCTTAACCATCCTGTTGTGTTCATTTCATGTTTAATACTTTTGTGTTTTGGTCAAAAATTACCGCTTCCCCATTGAGGTATTACAAAATCCAATGTAATACATAATTTTCATCCAATTTTGTGATTGACCTTTTTATCAACTTAATAACTTTAAAATATTATCAGTTCTGTTCTACTACTACTTTCTGGCCTGCAAGACTCATTGACTTAAGCTCTTACAAATGACTTTTATTTTAAAAAAAACCCCATAATATATAGAATATTCTGACCAAAACAAATACTCAAATGAAACCTACTGTGCTGCTAATCTGACCTTCATATGTCCAAGTATATCACAGATATTTGTTTTGAAATCATTTATTTATTTTGAATTTCAGAACAAAATAACATCTTTAATCATACTAGTAAGAAAAAGGGTAGAAGCCCACAATTACATAAATAAACGTACAATATTATCATCTGATGTTGTGATGAACCTATTTAACAACTAAAATTATTTTAGATATTAAAAGATTTGATCTTTAATTTGCTACTTAGGCCAACAGGCCTCATAATGCAACTTGTTTTTGCACTTTGACCAAACAAATAGTCAGATAAAACCTCTTGTGCTGTGCAGACCACCTTACAAAAGAATTACATCAGAAAACTTAATATTAAAAACTGAACATGTTAAAAAATAACAATTAGGAGAGCACACGCTAACAGTTATAGCTAACCATGGCATAACATTCAAATGTTTGGGTTGAAGGCCTCAGGCATCCACATCCAGCCTCAGACATCCAACATGACTGTTGCTAACCTTGCCTCTTCTGGCAGTTGTGAGGGCTCTTTATTGTGGTGGGCTTTAGGGCCATCACCACAGAAGAACCTCTTTACTCAAAGAGCAGCACATCACAGACAGACTGAGGTTTGCCCGTGAACATTTGAAAGGTAAAGATGAGTTTTGGAAGTCTGTGCTTTGGTGTGATGTGACTAAATTGGAACTGTTTGGTCCAGCTGAATTTTGCTTATGTTTGGCAAGAAAGGGAGAGGCCTTCAACCCAAAGAACACAGTTCACAAAGTTAAACATGGTGGGGGGCTGTTTTGCAGCCTTTGGCATAGGGAGCTTTGTTTGGTTGCATGGCATCATGAAAAAAGAAAATTATGTTGAAATTTTGAAGAATAAATCTGCTCACAGTCTAGCCTTAGGTCATTGCTGGGTCTTCCAACAAGACAATGACCCAAAGCATACATCCAAATTGGTTCAACAGTTCCTCACGGATACCAAAACCAAGGTCCTGCAGTGGCCTGCACAGAGCCCAGACCTCAGTCCTATTGAAAATCTGTGGTGGGTGCTCAAAGTGAATGTCCATGCTCAGAAACCATGCAGTTTGGACCAATTGGAACAATTTGCCATGGAAGAATAAACATCAGGAGGCCTGTGCCAACCTAGTAAAGAACTAACTTTACAGGTTGTTGTCGGTTGTGGCTCAGAAAGGGTAAACTATTCACTCCTAATGGAAGGGGCATATCATTTTTGCCCCTTCTTGTTTCAACTCTATGGAGGGTCAAAAATTACATAATTAAAAACAAATATGTATGTAAAAATATGTAGCACAAATAAAAAAAATAACAAAAAAAATGCACCAAAAATGTGCTTAGGAAAGCATTTTAAAAATATATCACACATAAAACTGGACATAAATGGGAAAGAAGTAATTTTTATTTACTGCTGTATTTATTTACATTTACATTAATTCCATAATTTATTTATTTTCCATGTTCTCTTTCTATTTATTTACAGATATTTTTCCCTGTAATATTTTCCACATACTGTTTATATGCCCTGCATTTCTTTCTGGCATATTTATTTATTGTCACTCCTTTTTACATTTCTTTGTCCTACATTTACATTTATGCCTACATTTCTGCCTCTGTATGCAAATGAAGTAGGCTGTCTCGCAAGGCGTCACCCTCTTGCCCATTGGTTGATCGAGATAACGCGGGTACTACAGTTACGGTGCGTTTCCATTACAGCGAATTTCGCCTCGCTCTCATTGACTGAATGGAGGCGAAATTTCGCCTGATAGGGCGAAGGCAGGGCGAATTACAGTTGGCAAAACCTGAACTTTATTTAACTGACAATGATCTGATAACCAAATATATCAGTGTGTGATGTGTTTAGTGCATGATGCTGGCTGAAGAGGTGGGACTTACAAAAAACCTCAGACCAACATGGCGGATGCTCGTGGAAGTGAAACGTGAAAGTGTTTATATGATTTAAAATCTCTGTGACCGAAAGTGATGGTGCCATCACGGATTGTTGTTTAGATGTAACACGAACTGATTTAAGACCAGGCTACTCTACATTGGCCGGGTTTCCCAATAAAGAACCTTCTTAACGAGTTAAGAAGGCACTTAAGAAGAGGTCAGCTAAGAGGAAGCGTTAAGATAAGAGTGTTTCCCAAACGCCTTCTTAACGCCCTTCTTACCAACGTCTTAAGAACCGTCTGATCTGCCTTCTTAACTCACGCGCAATGAGCAATCGATCTCAGAATGGCCGATTGGAGCGCATAGTTACCATAGTAAATTACAAGATTTTAGAGCGCTACTCTAGACTCCATGGTAAAATGCTCCAAACTGAAGTGGTATAACACTCTGACTGAACTCATCAATAAAATACCGGCTAAAAGTATGACATTGGTCGTCACGACACAAAAACAAAGTGACACATATAATAATACCGAAACAAAGACCAGGGAATTAGAAATGGAAACACAAAATGAAATCAGTATGTCATTTCATTTAATGTGTAGGCTATATTCTTATCTTTCTGATAGAAACCTGCTACATGAGGAGAATATGTGTGAAAACCGAGAAATTGGCGTCCCCTTGTCGTGAACGATAGGGAAAAGGGGGAAAACACGATCAGGAAAACTGGACGTACTGCATTAATATCTCCTTGCCTACTGTCACATTGCTTTACCTGCCTGAGGGGGGTGCTGTTTTCACTGTTTTGTCGCTAAGAAGGGTGTTAAGAGTGGTTCAGAAACTTCTTAGCGATCCTTCTTAACGGCAGGTCTTCTTAGGCTAAGAAGCATTTCGGGAAACGCGGTTGCTTCTTACGGGAGCCTTAGGAAGGGTCTTAAGTAGTACTTAGCGCTAAGTAGTTCTTAACTGCGTTCGAGAAACCCGGCCATTGCCAGTTAATCACTCGAAGTTTTAAGTTAGCAGAGTTAGCTTACGACTAGCTAACTACTAGCAAGCTGGCTAACATATACGGTCACAAGCTTGTACTAGTACACTTCTTGCATTTGTAGACTGATATTACAACACTTAAATGTTATCTAGGCAACCCAGCAATAGTAATAAGTCCATGTAGACCCTGCAGTTCGCAATGCTGAAGCAGTTCTGTGCAAGACTGTCGTTGCTATCTTGCTGGATAGCTTCTGTTGGCCAGCCAGGCTGCCAGTATCAAAATCGTCTCTGGCCAGTATCTACCAACTTGCGTTAGCCTGCTTAAAAACCAATGGGCGAGAGGGTGACGCCCAATTCATTTGCATACTGAAGCAGAAATGTAGGCATAAATGTAAATGTAGGACGAAGAAATGTAAAAAGGAGTGACAATAAATAAATATGCCGGAAAGAAATGCAGGGCATATAACAGTATGTAGAAAATATTACAGGGACAAATATCTGTAAATAAATAGAAACAGAAAATGGAAAAAAAAAAAATGGAATTATGGAATAATATATTAATGTAAGTGTAAATAAATGCAGCAGTAAATGAAAATGACTTCTTTCCCATTTTTTGTCATTTTATTTATTTATGCTACATATTTTTACATACGTATTTATTTTTAATTATGTCATTTTTGGCCCTCCATACAACTCAGTGTATCAGTAAAATATCCTAATAAAACAAAAACATTTTGTCTTTGTTATTTTGGAAACAAATACACTATAAACAGTTGTGGTTAATGGTCATTTCCATGGAGAAATCTAGAGTTTTGTCTAATTTCATAAGGGGGCACTAATAATGTTGTGCTCAACTGTATATGAGTGTGCATGTGTGTTAGTGTGTGTGAATGTATAGTATTTGTGTACGTATGTATGTTTGTATGTTTGTATTTGAGGGTTTGGATTAATATAAATCGATGCATGTGTTTGTCACTGGTTGTCTGGTTGCTTATGCCCAGATATGGCCACTCATGGACACGTGCACGTCACATGTACGGTATGGAAAAAGAGCAGCAGGCTTCTGCCTAACTGTTTTGCTATCTGGGTGTGTGTACATGAGTGTATTGTCTTAGCCTATAAGTGTTGATGTGGGTGTGTATGTGTAAATGTAAGTATTTGTCTTTCTGAACAACAGGAATTTGCTGGAATCAATTTTATATACTCTTGTATATAATTTTTTGATTTCACCCATTCATTTCTTACAGTCGGTCATTTTTGACCAGAACACCACAGGTGTCCAAAAGTTAAATAGATCGCCCAAAATTGTATACAAATTATTGTTGTGTTCACATGCCCTATGTGAATTGTTTTGTGTGTTCACATGCCCTATGTGAACAAAGTCATGGAGCCTCATAAGCAGGGACGTGGCTACGTGGGGGCCAGGGGGGGGCTATGGCCACCACTGGTCAGAGGATGGCCACCCTGCTGGCCCCCCCTACGAACCCACCCTTTGCCTACTTGAACTTAATATTTTGCACTCAAAATGAAAGCTTAGCTCGACAGATAGTTAGGCTAAACAAAGTCAGCCAACAATAAGAAGTCAATTTTCCTTATTTGGTCTTTACTTTTTAGTGAAACCGAAGCACAACAAAACACAAAATACAAACTAGATGTACCGCATAGCGGTACATGGTATGACCGCCGCAGTATATTGAAATGTGGGAACTGTTGGTGTGATGAGTGTGTGGTAGAGCAGTGTGGTGAGGTGAGAATTTCTGTGGAAATGATTTCCTGGAAGTGGGCATGGATGTGGGTTTTGAATGTGTAGTGTGTAGGAGTGATTTGTGAAGGCAAGGAATCGGCAAAATGAGATTTTGAACAAGTACAGCGCCCCCTATGAACAAAATTTTATGGCATGTTCTGTGGTGTTAGAGGTCTTTGTGGTGATCGTGCATGATGTATTTTGTGCAGTTCCCACCTTCTCGGTCCAAGATATTGGCAACTCAAAATCCCAATTTTTGCATTTACCCTTATCACTAGATGGCGCTATGCTTCAAGTGAGAGTTTATGGGCTGGGTCAATATGCCTCTGTAACACCTACATACTAACACAAAATCGTTGTCTTGGGCAAAATTGTTGACGAGTTATTTAACAAAAACTGTTTTTCAACACCTAGCTTCGGCGATAAACATCGCCCCCTATGACGAAATGTTACAAAATTTAGTACACATGAAAAGAAAGATATTTAGAGATGGCATGTGAACTTTGACCAAATTTGAGGAAATAAAAGCCAAGATACGGCCATTTGAAGAATTTTAAGCTACGTGTTAAATATTCATTGACGTGTGACTTCGGAACGGTTTATCTCAAGATAAATCCTTTGATAACTTTTTGTCAGCATTGTCTGTAGATGACATATACCAAATTTGGTGAGATTCACATGAACGGCCTATGACGAGTTCGTTCAGATTTGTTTTCGCAATATTAAAATTTCACGGAAATTGTTCTCGTTGGAAGTGGGCGTCGACCAGTGTTTTCAATGCGTGAGGGTCAATAGATTTCATGATAAAAAAAAATTGGTTGTAAACGTTAGCATTCTCTAGATAATAGGCAAAATGACATTTTGCACAATTGCAGCGCCCCCTATGGACCAAATTGTATGGCACATGCTGTGGTTTTAGAAGTCTTTGTGCTGATCGTGCATGACGTATATTGTGCAGTTCCCACCTTCTCGGTCCAAGATATTGGCAACTCAAAATCTCAATTTTTGCATATACCTTTATCACTAGGTGGCGCTATGCTTCAAGTGAGTGTTTATGGGCTGAGTCGATTCGACTCTGTAACACCGACATACTAACACAAAATCGTTGTCTTGGGCAAAATTGTTGACAAGTTATTTAACAAAAACTGTTTTTTGACACCTAGCTTCGCCAATAAACATCGCCCCCTATGACGCAATGTCAACAAGTTTAGTACACATGAAAAGAAAGACGTTTAGAGATGGCATGTCAACTTTGACCAAATTTGAACAATTAAAAGCCAAGATATGGACATTTGAAGTATTTTAAGCTACGTGTTATTTGTTCATTGACGTGTAACTTTGGAACGGTTTATCTAAAGATAAATCCTTTGATAACTTTTTGTCAGCATTGTCTGTAGATGACATATACCAAATTTGGTGAGATTGACATGAACGGCCTATGACGAGTTCGTTCAGATTCGTTTTCGCAATGTTAAAATTTCACGGAAATTGTTCTCATTGGAAGTGGGCGTCGACCAGTGTTTTCAATGCGTGAGGGTCAATAGATTTCACGATAAAAAAAAATGTGTTGTAAACGTTAGCATTCTCTAGATAATAGGCAAAATGACATTTTCTACAATTACAGCGCCCCCTATTGACCAAATTTTATGGCATGTGCTGTGGTGTTAGAGGTCTTTGTGGTGATCGTGCATGACGTATTTTGCGCAGTTTCCACCTTCTCGGTCGAAGATATTGGCAACTCAAAATCCAAATTTTTGCATTTACCCATATCACTAGGTGGCGCTATGCTTCAAGTGAGTGTTTATGGGCTGTGTCGATACGCCTCTGTAACACCGACATACTAACACAAAATCGTTGTCTTGGGCAAAATTGTTGACGAGTTATTTAACAAAAACTGTTTTTTGACACCTAGCTTCACCAATAAACATCGCCCCCTATGACGAAATGTCAAAAAGTTTAGTACACATGAAAAGAAAGCTGTTTAGAGATGGCATGTCAACTTTGACCAAATTTGAGCAATTAAAAGCCAAGATATGGATATTTGAAGAATTTTAAGCTACGTGTTATTTGTTCATTGACGTGTAACTTCGGAACGGTTTATCTCAAGATAAATCCTTTGATAACTTTTTGTCAGCATTGTCTGTAGATGGCATATACCAACTTTGGCGAGATTCACATGAACGGCCTATGACGAGTTCGTTCAGATTCGTTTTCGCAATGTTAAAATTTCACGGAAATTGTTCTCGTTGGAAGTGGGCGTCGACCAATGTTTTCAATGCGTGAGGGTCAATAGATTTCACAATAAAAAAAAATGGTTGTAAACGTTAGCATTCTCTAGATAATAGGCAAAATTACATTTTGTACAATTACAGCGCCCCCTATGGACAAAATTTTATGGCACGTTCTGTGGTGTTAGAGGTCTTTGTGGTGATCGTGCATGACGTATTTTGCGCAGTTCCCACCTTCTCGGTCAAAGATATTGGCAACTCAAAATCCCAATTTTTGCATTTACCCTTATCACTAGGTGGCGCTATGCTTCAAGTGAGAGTTTATGGGCTGGGTCGATACGTCTCTGTAACACCGACATACTAACACAAAATCGTTGTCTTGGGCAAAATTGTTGACGAGTTATTTAACAAAAACTGTTTTTTGACACCTAGCTTCACCAATAAACATCGCCCCCTATGAGGAAATGTCACAAAATTTAGTACACATGAAAAGAATTATGTTTAGAGATGACATGTCAACTTTGACCAAATTTGAGCAATTAAAAGCCAAGATACGGCCATTTGAAGAATTTTAAGCTACGTGTTAAATGTTCATTGACATGTAACTTCGGAACGGTTTATCTCAAGATAAATCCTTTGATAACTTTTTGTCAGCATTGTCTGTAGATGACATATACCAAATTTGGTGAGATTCACATGAACGGCCTATGACGAGTTCGTTCAGATTCGTTTTAGCAATGTTAAAATTTAACGGAAATTGTTCTTGTTTGAAGTGGGCGTCGACCAGTGTTTTCAATGCGTGAGGGTCAATAGATTTCACGATAAAAAAAAAATTGTTGTAAACATTAGCATTCTCTAGATAATAGGCAAAATGACATTTTGTACAATTACAGCGCCCCCTATTGACCAAATTGTATGGCACATGCTGTGGTTATAGAGGTCTTCGTGGTGATCGTACATGACATATTTTGCGCAGTTCCCACCTTCTCGGTCAAATATATTGGCAACTCAATATCCCAATTTTTGCATTTACCCATATCACTAGGTGGCGCTATGCTTCAAGTGAGCGTTTATTGCCTGGGTCGATACGTCTCTGTAACACCGACATATCACAAAAATTTCATGTTGTTGGGTGAAACGTTCACTGAGTTATTCAGCAAAAACTTTTGCCGGTCTCCCCCTCTTTGACGTACGCTGGCATAGCGGGGGGGTGGCCCCGGGGGACCAAAAGCTTCTATTCGCTCGAAATGTTCCAGGGCTACATGCCTACAAAGATTCATGCCCCCCCGAGTTCCAGTGTCCCGGGAATCGTTGACGGACATTCACTGAAAAAAAAGAAAAAAAAAAAAAAGGGAAAAAAGTTCGCGGCAACTCTATAATGACCGCTTTCGCTAGCTTCGCTAGCGGCGGTCATAATAAGCATCTGTCATTCAACAGTTAGCATAAGGCTAGCTTAACATTAGAAAGTCTATAGGCAGGCTAACCGCGATTAGCATCGCTATATTTAACATTTACTGTAAACACGTTAGCATGGCCGGATTAATTCACAGGCTAGATATGGTTGCAGCCTAGGGGCCCCCATGTGTACCAGCCTGCCAGGGGGCCCCCGATTGTCAAAAAAAAAAAAAACTTCAATTTAATTTGCTCACAGTCAATATTTAAAAATCCGCCAGTACTGTAATTTACAGATATGAATTCTCTGCGTCTTAAAAAAGAAACTGATTTAATTAAACTCTTTCCCGTCTCCCACAGTCAGGCAACTACCTAACTACGGCAAGCCTAGGACAAAATTCGCTGCAATTCTTGCAGGGGAAGAAGGTTATTTGTGTATTGATACGTGGGGAATTAAAAAAAAAAACTGATAGAAACATGCCAGTTAGGCTATCTGTGGAGTCTGCAGAGTTAATATCGATGAGAAATTGTATAGTCAACAAATATGGATACAAGACGATTTCTGAAGCATCGGCTTCCCATGCTGCTAAACTTAACGTTTTCAGGTTAACTCCCCAACGTTTTGGTTCACGCTATAGGCCTAATCATGCAATTGACTCAACAAGATACCAAGGCTAAGTTAATCTCTAGACACATCCACTGGCGTCTCGGTCTACTTCTTCATTTAGACGTTGCTAAACATAGCCTACGTCTTTCTGAAGTTATTTTTTTCCAAAATTTCAAACGACCTGATATTTACATTCATAAGAAATATCACAGCAAAACACCTTATTAAGCAGTAGGTGCATGTTAAGGCATAATTATGACAGAAGCACATAGTACAATCAAACAATTTTATTTCCTACTACACTGGTCACAACATGCTCACCCCTTGAATAACGCTGGCCACCCTTTGGCCACCCCATGTAAAAAAGTCTGGCTATACGCCCCTGCTCGTATGATTAAAGGAAAATATTTTTGAGAAAAAAATATAATCAAACGGTCACTTTTGACCGGAACACAACAGGAGGGTTAAAACAAATCTGGATAAGCACATGAACGATTTAACTGTTTCACGGTGATTTCATGTTTTTTTTATACATTACACATCCCGGTAGTAGACATATTCCTACCTTGATCAATACACGTGCCTTTCGTGTGCGTCCGCTCTCCCCCGCGTCTTCACAATAACTACCCTCTGTTGTACTTCTTCTTCTACTTCTTCTTCCTGGAATAACACTACGCGCCCCCTTAAGCGCAGGCTTGCACCATCATGTCAAACAAGCACTTGACTGCTATCTGTTGTTGCGAAAGTCTGGAAACTCCTTGAATGAACAATGGTATGTCATGAAGACATTCATAGCCAGCGCCCTGCGCAAAATTAATCGTGACGTACGTAATAGTATCCTAACTTACACATCAGCGGATTGGCGTGATGCCAGGATTCCTGTTGTATGCTTCACACAGTAGTTTTCATTATCCTATATTACATTACATTTCATTTATGTGTGTCTTACTTGAGGAAAACACACACACTTGCCCAGTGGCGGTTCTACAGACCCCCTCCGAGCGCCCCTGTTTTTCTGTCCATCTCCTGTTTGTCACTCGACAGTCAACATACTGTATTTCCCATCCCCGAACACTGTCACTGCCGACTAGGAGTTAAGACTTATTCACCTTGGTGACCGCCTACTCGTTTTGTATTGCCCTGTTTTATTAGCCCTTTCACACAATTAAAACATGTGCAGGAATTATAAACCTGTAAATATAATGCACAGGATTTGAACATGCAACGCTCTGATATCAAAATCACCTCCCGAACCATTAGGCCACAGCTGCCCCCTGTCATGAGACAGACATACAGACGGGAACATATTACTGGTGCTGCGGATCTGTGCAGTGGTTCCTCATCTGTGCTCAAACCCTGAGTATAGTTGCTAAAGTGACATATCTTACTCTGTTAACCAATAACTGCAGGAAGGAAATGGACAAACTGTAAAGTCTTTTTCCCCACACTACATTACACTTAGCTGACACTCTTACCCAGAGCAACTTACATTTACAGGGTTTCAGTTACAGTCCCTGGAGCAGTGTGGGGTTAGATGCCTTGCTCATTTGAACCAGCAACCTTCCGATTGCAAGACCAACTCCCTAACCACTAGGCCACAGCTGCCCCAGAGTGTGCTGTCACTCACTTGACAACAGAGCAGGTTCTCCTTAAGCACAGCGATCAGCACTTATTGGTTACCTGTGCTCAGACACACCTGAGACATTGGTGCACCTTCATATAAACTGCCTGGCACACTGTAAAGATAAGATATCGTGGTTTGAGCGCTTTTATCGCCATGTACTGAAAAATATAACATTACTAGTAATTAAATTCTTTGCTCTCTTGGTGCCTTTGCTGTCTTGGGGTCCCAACATAGTTGTGGAAAAGGCATTGTCATAGTGGATATGCCTACGGTAAATTAGTCCTAATGCAGAAATGTCAGCTTCCTTTGAAGTGCATTTGGGTCATGAAGTACAGGACAGATACACACAGACTCCCATGCATTTGAGTGGATAAAGCAGTGTCATTGGGATGCCTTCACAGTAAAAGAGGGCTGTTACAGAAATATCAGTTTCCTCTGAAGAGCATCTGGAGCAGCCTGTGGGGTCAGTGACGATGAAACTGTCTACAGTAGTACCCGCTGGGGATTTACAATGCACTTACACTTTGTCACCACAAGATGGCAAAAGACAGCTGTGTGTGTGTGTGTGTGTATGTGTGTGTGTGTTTTGTGCATTTGTGTGAGCGTGTGTGTGTGTTTTTTTTTATATGTTTTTTTTCTACCTGAAGTTTTGTGTGTTGTGAGTATTTTGGGGTATTTAATGATTTTTTAAATTTTCCCCCAGTGTCTGTCAGCACCCACTTATTGCACCTATTCTCACTACACACTAATTCAGTTTATGTTCTTTTCATACACCAGTTCTAGACAAATTCATTGGATTTTTTAATCGTAGACCTGTTCTTGAGGCGCTTAGTTTTCCCCTCTCCTTCTCTGTGTGAGGCAGTGTTTTACAGTACTGGTGGAAAATACTTTCTGCGTGTGGTTAGCGAGAACTCATGAAACGCAATTCTCATTTTAATATGTGAAATGGCAGGTTTAACAACAGCGCCTCCAACTCACTCACAAATACAACCGGAGCCATGTGGAGCCAAAGCGTAATACCAGGATTAAAGAGGAATAGCAGTCTTCAACCAGATAGCTGGGATGAGGAGCTGGTGTGATGCGTGGCACTGGTGGTTCCACTCACACTGTTATATAGGCGACTTAAACCACTTCAGACGGAGAAGGGTGTGGGGTGTCACTTTTGGAGATTTGCCATCTTGTTAATCTTTTGGGTGTGGACTGAATGTAACAGAGGTGGTCTGTCTCTTCCCTTCTTCACTCTGCGTTGTGTCGAGTTGAAATAATGATGGCACAACCGACTTTATTTAGAAGTTTAATTTACTGATCACTTTACTGATTACTTAGCCTGGGTGTGCCCATACTGCCTGTGACGCTGCATTTGCATTTCGCGAGCAAGTCAGTCTGGCCAAGCTGCCTATCTAAACCATTTCTGCTCGGTCCTCGGATAGGGGGCCAATGAAAATCGAGCATTTCAAAAGGCAATGACGCGGTAGTTTAGCCACCGGAAATCTATCTCAGTCACTGTCTACATGGTGAATGTGGAGCAACCGTAAGATTTCAATGCAGCTGTAGCTGCTGTTTTGGACGAATTCAAAGGGAAGTTCTCTCTGAAAATAGAGCGAAGGGTGTTTTCGCAATGCTAGCGACCGGCTTCGGTAAAAGTTTAATTTATCAGTTAGCCCTGCTGGTAGCCAAGTGGATGGGGCTTTGCGAGAACGCTGTTGTTGTGGTCATTTCGCCCTTAATCGCACTGAGCCAACACCAGCCACTCTCATGTTCACCTCACAAGTCCGACAAAATCATTTAACGCCATTTCTATATGACTACAGGCTACTACTACTTCTTGTTTGGATCAAGCAGTTTCTTTCGCTGCGTATACGTCAGGGGACAGAGGGGTGTGATTGGTTGAAGCTTCATCCAGTAGCAAACAGAGGCATTTGAAAGAGGCGGGTTAAGCCCGCCTTCTGAGAAATGGGTTTACAACACAGCTTGGCCAGACCAATGCTCGCAGAGCATTGACAAGTCACGATAGCCAGGTTACTGATTACTGACATGGGAAGGAAGAAAAAGACATGCTTCAGGCATGGAGGGAGCCAGGCACATCACAGCTCCCCTGCCTCAGGACAGTTGCAGAAGAGACAGAGTAAGGGGCAACATCAACACTAGGGGGTCTCAACCATGGAACACTGACTAACACTGTACCTACCCCACCCCTCACCTAGCCTGGTAAACCAGCCCCTCATACTTCATTTCATTTTGTACAGAGGGTCTGGAACAGAGACCATCAGAAACGATTTGTTGGAGGTGTGGACTCTGCTGAAGTTTAAAAAAAGTGCATCTGCCTTTACCCAATCGCTAACGCTTGGTCGTCATGTATGCAAGCACTACAATTCAAATGTAGCACATAAGGTCAACGTCACAGCTAATGAACACACCCTCTGTTCGCTGATTGGATCGGTCTTGCTTAGACTTGCTAAATGACCTGGAAGAGATTCTGGTCCAGACCCTCTGTACAAAATGAAATGAAGTACGAGGGGCAGGTTTACCAGGCTACCCCTCACCCCAAAGATTAAGCAGTTTCAAGAGGAAAAACAAACATGTAATGAGAACATTCAGGGGAGAATATTTAATCCTGCATGAAGAGTTGAACTGATTCTGATCCACAGCATCAAGCTATACTGCCAGTATTAAAGGCAGGTTGATTTGTTGATGGTTATGTTTGTAATGATATTCAAAAGGGCCAGCATTTATTTATTTAGTCAGTTACTAGGTTAGTTATTTGCCTCTCTTGGCAATGCTGGTTTGCCATGTTTCCCTAAACACAGTCTTAAAAATGTCAGATTCATAAAGACGATGACAGATCAGGAGTGTGAAAAATACCGACCCTTTAGCTGTGGCCAAATGGTTAGGGGGCATCGGTTCCTGCACCAGTTGGAAACATGTGGAATGGGGGAGTGAATATCCAGTGCTGTTCTGCACCTCTCATCCACAACTGAGATGCCCTTGAGCAAAACATCCAACACCACATTGCTCCTAGAAGAACTGTGCCTGTATGTATTTCACTGTAAGGCATCAAGCCCCACATTGTTCCTGGGGGACTATCCCTGTACCGTATTCACCGTAAGGCATCAAACATCATATGCTCCAGGGGCTGTCCCTGTACCTTATTCACTGTTAGTCATGTAACATCACATTACTCATGAAAAACCTGTCCCTCTAACCCCACATTGCTCCATGGAAACTGACTGTACCTAATTTAAGGTATCTAACTCTACATTGCTCCTGGGAGACTGTCTCTATACCTCTGTACTGTAACTGTATCTGTACCTCACAGTAAGGTATGTCACTGGACATTACTCCCGGGGTACCGTCCTTGCACCTGATTCAGTGTAAGGTATGTTATTCTACACTGCTCCTGGAGGACTGTCCCTGTACCTGATTGACTGTGAGCTGCTCTGGATGAAAGCATCAACCAATATGTTATGCAATGTAATGTGACAGTGCCAACTGATCATAAAATTATGAAAAGTTGGGAAAAGGTAAGAACTAAAAGACAAACCTATTATAATTGCCATTAATTCATCAGTACTTTATTTTAATATAGAAAGCACAGTTACAGAATCTATGCTGTGCTCTAGAGGGCAGTGTTCAGTCATTTACGGCAAGTTGGCTAACAGAAGAGCTGGTATGTTTTGTTCCATGGAGATCATTTCTGTACACTTTCATTTAACACTTGTCTGTCATTGTAATGTAATTGTTTTTACACTGACTTCTATTTACTTTGATAAAATATAAAACAGGAAAAACACATCTGTGAAAGGTGTTGAGGGAGCAAGAGGACAGAGAGAGAGAGAAAGAGAAAGAGAGAGAGCGAGCTATATTGAGAGAGCGAGCGTAATTGAACTATGGCATTGCTCTGCCATCAGCACTAACAGTGCTTAGTGTCTTTATACATGTTAACCAAACGTAACAAAGCATCTCATGGAAATCTGTTATACTGAGATGACCCTGATATCACAGGGAGAGCTGGAGCATGGTCAGCTTTTAGTGCAGCCTTTCATAGGTTTCTGCTGATGCAGCAAGCCTGCTCCCGGGTTTCCAGCAGTACAACCTGGGAATGTGCCTGTTTATAACACAATTCGTGCCTGCCCATTCACACACCTCCCATTCCTAAAAAGTGTGTGTGTGTGTGTGTTAGCAGAGCATGTGTGTGTGTGCAGGCATTTGTACCTGCACGTTGGCATGTGTGTGCGTGTGTGTGAGAGAGAGACAGAGTGTATGGGTGAGTGAGTGTGTGTGTGTAGAGGGGTGGGGCATTCTGTCCAGGTGTGCTTTGGGGAATGTTGGCTTTCACCCAGCAGCTTTATGGGATAACCTGGAGATGGTCGGAGCGGCATTCCGGGAGCAGGAGAAGCTGGAGCACCTCCTGGAGAACACCTTTTACGGTTACCTCCTTGCCCACCCGCCTCCCGCCCTCCTCGCTTTCCTCCTTCCAGCCCTCCTTCCTCCCCACTGCTCCAGATGAAAGCCAAGACGGGATACTTTATCTCCATCGGGCTTGCTGTAAGCTGAGGACACTTAGGAAAAGGAAAAAAACAAAGAGATAAATGCTTGATATTCCTTCGGGAAAGAGGAGGAGGAGAGTGGAGGGATGAGGGATGGTGGGTGGGGGGAGAGGGGGCTGAATTCTCTTGGCACAGGCTCTTGGCTCTTCTCCTCCTCCCCAACCCTGGACTGATTTACCGCACAGTAACGTAGTACAGGCTGTCCAGCAGCTCTTAACGCACAGACATTGACAGGTCTGCATGGGGTCTTTGTGCTGAGGCATGCGATTAATGGATGTTCATAAAAAAGGGCTCTTTGGCTCGATTAGGCACCCTAGAGAACCCCTGCAGCATTGCGCAAAACCCCCCTGACCAGTACATAGAGGCTGCACGCTGTCTACTGTCATTGGGCTTGTTTGGCATGACTGAGTAGCTGGCTTAAATCAATGCATTCTGGACTTGAAATAGTGACGTTTTTGGACAGTCTTGTCCAAACGTCACCATACCACATGGGTGGTGACAGTGTGGTGTGGTACGGTGGCGTCACTATTTCAAGCCCAGAATGCATTGCTTTAAGCCAGCCAACCAGCCAGCCAGTTATTTCAAACAAGCCCAATGTCATTACATGACCTCGTGCTGCACTGCATTTAGCAGACACTTTCATCCAGTCCTGACATGTGTTCCTTCTGACAAGTGTTCTGCGTGTGCTCTTTACACAGGTGACTTTACTAACTTTTTGTACCTGGCTGAAGATTTGTGCTTATCAGGTGTGGTGAATTGACTAGAGCAAGTACAAGTTTACTTTTCAAACCTGGGATGTCCACCTCAGCTTTCATCCAAGAGGAATGACACGTGAAGAACAAACAGCAGTACCATAGAAGATCTTTGAAAGAAGAAGAAAATATTTTAATAGAGGTTAAAAGCATCCGCTGAGCATTTGTTGTAATTGGGTATTGAATCAACAAACATCAACAGCATAAAATGGGGTTCTTTGACTCTCTGGAACCAGTGGAATTCCCGGGAACTCTCCAGTGATGACATAGTGACTGCATCGTCTGCTGTGGTTCCTAAAGCAGAGTGCCATTTCGCAATGCTGTTCTTGGTGTTGGGATTGGGATTCTTGGTGCTAGGAACAGGGTTCAGTAGATCTGCACAAAGTGGTGGCCTGGCCTGTTCCTACTGTTCCTCTGTTTTCTTTTCTTTTTTTTGAAAAATGTCCCTAGTTTTCAAGTTACACATCTGATCACCCTATCCTACAGGAGAATCCCTTGAAAGTACACCTCTGGCCGATGTGTACTAGAGGCCTTATTGGTGAGACAGGCAATAATAGACATGTGTAAAAGAGATCCCCATAGAAAGCGATCTCTGCCATGTAGGAGATAACACTGGTAATGTAGCCTAGAATTTGTTTTGTTTAAATAAAAGATTTTAAGCCTACAGGTGACTGTTCCCCAGAGCCTGTCTTCGTGCCTTTCTTGTCTTCAGATACTTTATACCAACATCATGTGTCAACACCCTAAACAACTATTTCATAAAAAATCTATGCCCACTAGATTGGATGTGGCATACTTGTCCCACCCTCTTCAATGTCTTGCAAATGACAGGTTTACAACATGTATTATATTGAAATACATTGTTTTGTTAAAGGGCATTACATCCCAAAATTTTCTGTGTTGCCGTTTAACATCAACCCGTCAGCCTTAATAATGGTTATGTTTAGGTGACACTGACAAGTAGGCAGCTGTGGCCTAATGGTAAAGATGTTGGTCTTTGGATTGGAAAGTTGTAGGTTCAAATCCCATACCAGTAGGCAGAATCTGGGTGGGGCAGTGAATCACCAGCTCTCTCCTGCACTCACACCCATAGCTGAAGTGCCCTTGGGCAAGGCACCTAACCCCCAAATTGCTTCAGGTACTCTACCTAACAGTAAGTTGCCCTGGATAAGAGTGTCAGCTAAATTTAG
The DNA here is from genome assembly GCA_027475355.1 of Coilia nasus. Classification (NCBI taxonomy): domain Eukaryota; kingdom Metazoa; phylum Chordata; class Actinopteri; order Clupeiformes; family Engraulidae; genus Coilia; species Coilia nasus. The sequence continues at coordinate 32,453,250 of CM050205.1, read as the reverse complement.
TGCCCGCCCCCCACTGTGGCATAGGTTGATGCTTCTTTATGTTGGAGCTGGAGTGTAAGCAGGTGATAAATGCATTAGTCGTAAAAGGCCTGTTATCTTTACGGCCTCCCAAAGCCTATCTTTATTCACTCCCATCTACAATCACATTTCAGAATTTAATCATCCTTCTCTCAGGAGTTTTGAAGACCAAATACTTTTTCAATTCTCCCTTAAAAACCAGAGGCTCATTCTGCCATTGCCTGTCTAGCTGTATTGAGCTGGTCCGGTATGTGAATGTTTATTGAATGCCAACTGAATTATTATTTAAAAAAACACAAGTTATTAACTACAGCAGAAGTGAACTCTGAAGAAAGAGATAAGTGTCTGTGTGTGGGTGGAGTGGAGATGTCAGTAACTTTGGCGGCCTGGAGGCTTAAAAAAAAACTCTTCTTAAGTGCATGAAGGGATGTTTGAAGTGTGTGTGTGTGTGTGTGTGTGTGTGTGTGTGTGTGTGTGTGTGTGGATGTACAGTGCGTTATGTGGGTAAGTATGTGTACCTGTCTATCCATGTTTGGGGGTGTGCACTTCTGTTGGTGAGTGCGTATGTGTGTGTGTGTGTGTGTGTGTTCCATACTCTAAAAATCCCACATCATGTCTTCTGCTAAAGCACACTTGACTTCAAACAGTGTGAGCCTCCATCTATTGAGTGTGTGTGTGTGTGTGTCTGTGTGTATGTATGTGTGTGTAGCCCTATGACTGTGTGTGGTATGTGTGGGAGTGAAAGTGTGTAGCTGACTGTACATGTTTCAGGTGTGATTCTTAGCATTCATGCATGTGTTTCTGTGTGACCTGTACCTTTGTAGATGCTCTTGATCTGCGTGCCATGCAAGTTTTTTTCTCCCTGTGTGTGTGTCTTTGCCTTTCATTTTTTATATAATCTGGCCACTTCTTCTAGCCTCTTCCTGTGTCCCTCTGAGCAATGCTGCATCCATTTTGGTTGACTTGCTAAAAATGCATGTGCTATTTGTGGTAGAATTTCTGGGATTTTTAAGTACACTGGGTTTGGAATCGGAGGCCTCTGCACCTACTCTCAGCTCCAAGCCAAGTGCTTCAGTTTAGTTCTGATGCCCGTGTGTGTGTGTGTATGTGTGTGTGTGTGTGTGTGTGTGTGTGTGTGTGTGTGCTGTCACATTTTGCCAAACCCTGATCACAGCAATTTAGCCCAGCTCTGCTATAATATTTAAGGGACTTGGCTGGCTGCGGCTCGCATACCCCATGGCCATAAGGCTGCAATGGTATGAATTCTTGCTCAGTTATCCAACATCTGATACCCGACTGAAAGGGAGTGGGTATGAACTCGCCAACGGTTCAAACGCGACTCTCACCATCCTGGTTAAATGTTCATGACTGCATTTCTCTTCAGACAAGATATAGGGTTTGTTTTTATTGTTGGCATCACACTTGATAGTGCCCAGGACAGTTCTAAAGAAATGTGTTTGTATTGCACACATATGTAATGGGTATATGTTTTTGTGTGTGTGTGAGTGTGTGTGTATGGGTATATGGTGTGTGTGTGTGTGTGTGTGTGTGTGCGTGTCTGTGCATTCTGCCACCTCATCACAATAAGCAAGTCAGAAATGCAGAGAACATTTTGTATTGGCATCCAATCTTTTTTTCCCCCTTCAGCCTGCGGTATGGGCTACAGACAATAATGGCTCTCAGTAGTATAAAGTAATTACAACAGACTTTCTCTACACTGTATAAACAAATAATTAAAAAATCTAAAAAACACTTATAGGCACACCTGACTGGACTAATTTTAGTTGTGTTGTGGCGTGGGCCACACGTGTTTGGTTATGTGTAGGCTTATGGTTCTCTTGAACACTTTGACTAATTGCTATGGCAACTTTCCTTGTGCTGTTTTGTGGTAACTGGCTCTGACTAGTTTGTGTGTGTGTGTGTGTGTGTGTGTGTGTGTGTGTGTGTGTGTGTGTGTGTGTGTGTGTGTGTGTGTGTGTGTGTCTGTGTGTGTAAGGGGGGGGGGGGGTTGAGTGAGAGAGAGCGAGTGTGAGCGTGAGTGTGTCTTTTTGTATGTGGGTTTGTGTGCGTGTATGCTTGCTCTCAATGCAAGTTAGCTCCTATGAAACTCAAGGCCAGTTTATGGCCCTGCCTGTACAAGGGAGGCGTTGTTCCCTCATCCACAGCCATAAGGGCCGCCATAGGGCCAATCCTGCCCCTAATTACAGGGGCAATCCAGAGCAGGACCTCTCTCTGTAACAACGACCTGTCACACCTTCCCTTTCAAGGCTAGTGTTAGCAACAACATTGGTCATTCACACACCAACCAACAAGCCTCAATAGTGCGTGTGTGTTTACCTACAATTAGCATAATCGGCACTCTAGTCTTAGGTATTTTCCAGATTACATATTTGGCTGAAGAAGCTGTCAAAACAGAAACGCACATATTCACACACATCAGCTACAAAATCAGCAAAACTAAAGAAATTTTACCAGAGAGCATGCTTGCAACTATGCAGGCCACTTCCAAAAAGAAGACAGCAGTAGGTTGCATTAGGAAGTAGCCTGTAATTATTCAAGTGATCATAGTGTCCTCTATTTCACAGAACTGCAGCTGTAAAGAAAATATTTGGACGGTGTTTAAAATAATTTTAAAAGCCCTGCCACAGCCTCATTGTCCACCGTCGATGGTAGCATTCAACACTGTAGGGCATAGCTTTAAAACTTTTAAGCTGTAACCCTCAGGATGTACTTGGGGCTGCCGTGGCCGGGGCCTAGACTAATTCTACTTTTCCTGTGCATTCCGTAGGGCAGTCAGAAGCCGTCTATCTTGCCGGTTCTTTGCTTGAAAGGCGGGATCGCAATAGCCGGGAAGGGCGTTCTTTTTGCGGTCAGATGCAGCGTAGTCGCTAAGGGGTGGGTCTTTGAGAGCGCTGGAAAACCCACCTTTTTCATTGTTTGGAACTCCATGGAATGTGATGGTTTGATCTTACGGTGTCGGGAGGGGGAGAAAGTGAGAACCGAGCGAAAGCTGTTCCAAAAAGTATACTGCTTACTTTTTGCTTAACTAACGCAAAAGAGGACCTGCTTTCCAACTCTGGATTCACCACATTGATAAGAACAACGCGAAACACAAATTTGGTGCCTTGCCACTTGAAGGTAAGTCCATGTGATTGTTCGAAGCTGGATGGAAAATGTTAAAGGAACACCAGAGTCGGCTACCTCCGAGAGTCGTACACGGTCAGGCAGTACAGACCCAACTGCGGCAACTTTCCTCCCTCCTCCCCCTCCCTGTTCCTGCCGCAGCCGAAAGGAAGCCTCATCGAAACACCGGACTGCGGCGTATTCAAGCAGCAAGTGCTAGTGGTGCTGATTAAGTTGTTATTTTAAAACGTCAAATTCACACAACGCATTTGTGGATTTGAACAAAAGGTAAGGGAGATTTTGCAGCCGAGATTTTTACTCGGTCGTGGTCGATCCAGGATGAGCTCAATACACATTCCTCGGTTAAGGCAACATTTTGAAGCTGCCCTACGTCAGCACTAACCTCCGTCTCAACAACGAATAAAACAGTGGTAAAACTTTTGGACGACTTGCTTGTTATTGGTTAACTAATTACATAACATATGCAGGAACCAGGTTAATATAGACCTTATCCGTGTTTCGTGTTGGGCTACCGGCGAGGCTGCCCCCCCCCTTCTCTCCCTGGGACATTCGTGTTGGTTAGTAGACAGGAAAAGGCATTTTCCTGGAGAACAATGTGTGCTCCCCGCTAAGAGTTCTCAGAAGTGTGCGGCGTTATGAATAGGTGATTTTATTCTTCACTTGTCCCAAGTCCTGGCTAGGCCCCGTTGTTCGTTTTCCTCGAAAAAACAGACTGCTGTAATTGCATGTTCAGTGTAGCTCACCGCAGGAGGTAAGTCGTTTCACCCCTCTCCATGTAACAGTATCAACCTGGCAGGCATGCCGATGCGCAGTGTAGCGTCTGAGCAGTATTCGCATTGTGGCGTTATTCGTATTTGTAGCAATATCTTTTTTTTTTTTATCCCAAGAAAAAACGCTAACTCGGGGATTGCGACTAGCTGGAGCTGTTGCTTTGGCCTCATCTACTTTCCGTTGAAGGCACATTACTCATAACAAACACGGATTTGAATTATTCTTACTGTTGACCTTTCACGGCGACCAAGTTCAATATGACCATAACAGTGATGCATTTAAGATGATCCTGGTGGCTATATAAAGTTAACATTTGTGTCGGTGAGCTGGAATGATTGGATTTGAGAAATGGCGAGGTTTGAAGTGCTTCGCAAGACAAATCTTCAGGTAGCCTTTGTGCTTTATTGGTAGTATATTATTCACATTTTAACGCTGACAGCCGGTAGGGAGTTAAGACTATGATTCCTCCTAAGTGTGTGTGTAAGTAAGTTTTGAGAATGACATTAAAATATTAATTTATCTGCTTCTAGCCATGTGTAGCTTACAGATGTGAAGATTAGACCAGTGTTTATTTCTGCGTTTGTCTTTTTCTGGGCGTCTGGTGTGTGTGTCCTTCTGTGTATGAGCATGTTGAGGCTTTCAACTGGAGAGCAGAAAGTCTCCCAGCTGCAGCAGTAGCCACAGCAGCAGCCCCGGGATTGTAATCTGGCAGGTGGGGCCCATAAAAGAGAGAGAGAGAGGGAGAGAGAACAGGGGGCCTGCCTTGACCTGTTTGAGACATGAAGGCAAATTGCTGATGGCTTTCCAGTAAGTGTGCGAGCCAGCTACTTTTCCAGCCGTGCTCATGGGCACAGCACACAAGCACGTACATGTCGGGCCACCAGACGGCCAGAGCGGACCATGGCAGAGCGTGCCTGCTGTACATGCCATAGCTATGCACAGGACTGGCAGTGGCTTCACTCTCTCTCTCTCTCTCTCTCTCTCTCTCTCTCTCTCTCTCTCTCTCTCTCTCTCTCTCTCTCTCTCTCTCTCTCTCTCTCACACACACACACACTATCTCTCTCACTCTCTCACACACACACTATCTCTCTCTTTCTCTGTCTCTCAGCCTTTCACTCCTTTTCTCTATCTCTGTGTTTTTCTGACATTTGTTAATGGCATAAGTAAAAGACAATGAGGTAATGGTTTGATAAAGGAATGATAATCCTCTTTCACACTTTACTGGTGAAAGAATGCATTCACTGCATATTAATTTGTATGTCACAAAGCCTTGCATGGGGTTGACAGGTTTGACTTTGGAACCTTGTTGTGCCAGTTATGTAGTTGGTTTAAATGAAATCTCTGTCAGGTGTTAGCTACCTGTGTGCCCATTCAGCTGTGTCTGAAGCTTGGTCCTTTACTTTACTTCCTTATGTCATCTTTTTGTGTGGGTATGAGGGTAAAGGTTCTCTTCGGTCTTCCTCAAAGATTGTCTAGTGACTTTGGTGAACTTTGTAATGTTGGACAACACGGGGGGTGTGGTATTTTGTGTGGTGTGTGTGTGTGTTAGCATGTGTGCGTGTGGTGATAAAGACTGTAGCCAAGTAGTCTGTTTTGCACAACCACAGGTTCATATAAAGCAGTAATCTGAGGTTTACCTTCAGTCCAACACTCATATGATTACCCCCTCATCTCTCCCTTTCTTTCTTTCTTTCTTTCTTTCTTTCTTTCTTTCTTTCTTTCTTTCTTTCTTTCTTTCTTTCTTTCTTTCTTTGTCTCGCTCTCTCTCTCTCTCTCACACACACACACACACACACACACACACACACAAACCACCCACAGCAAACGGCCCAGGAAATGGCTTCTGCTGCTTTTGGCACAAATGGACGGCTAATCATTACGGGTGTCCAATCAGTGTAATTATCAGTCTTACGAGCGGACCGGGGGATTAGCATGTGGCTAACTGACTGCTCTGCGGATTAAATTGGAAACTGTGGGCTTTTATCGGCCTTGGCATGCCATGGTGGAAGCAGTGAAAGCTCTGAAGAATGCAGTGTATTGCTGGGGTGCGGACCTACATACCAGACTTGGCGACTTTGCTGGCCATTCAAGGCTTTTTTTACCCTCTTGCAAAGGTTTTGTGTGTTCTGTAATGTGTGGTCCTTGCCGTGTGTGCGTGTGTTGTGCACATCTGTGCTTGGTCTGTGTGTGTTGTGAGTCTATTATACCAAACTCTGTCTGTGTATGTATGTAAATCAGTCATTGCTGGCGACGAGAACCAAGTTATGCGTATTGAAATGGGCTTGATTGTATCGGAACACATAGTTTACATAGTGCACATAGACTGCTCTGGTTTGTGGCCTGAAGAAGAATGAGGAGGAGCAGCCATCATGAGAACCCTGTAATGGGGGTGTGGTGGGTAATGAGACATTGGGCTTGTTTGAAATCATCTGGCTAACTAGTGGCTGGCTTAAAGCAATGCATTCTGGACTTGAAATGGTAACGTTTTTGGACAATCATGTCCGAACGTCAGTATACCACATGGGTAGGTACGGTGTGGTATGGTGATGTTTGGTCCAAAAACATCACTATTTCAAGTCCAGAATGCATTGCTTTAAGCCAGAAACTAGCCAGCCAGACGATGTCAAACAAGCCCATTAGCACACTGTGAGCCATACACCAACCAGAATGGGTCCTCCATAATCATACTTCACCACCCAGAACAAAAACAGGTCCACCAGGTTCCCACCTGATTTGTCTGACTTACTTTAGTGAATTTATTAAAGTGATTTATTCTTGTCGGTCGCACATATTTAAAACAAATACTTATACAAACTTGTTTTTGCTGCTGTATCTTTACTGTACTTGTACAGCATCTGCTGTAAATGTCGGCTGCACATTTCTATCCCCCTAAATTCTTAGCTCACATTTTGAAATGAGGTTTTAAATGACCTAGTCCTTCTTGTCCTAAAATAGTCAAAAAAAGACTAATCTGCTGTGAAAACAACAGAGGCCCACTTCTTCCCTAAAATGAAGACACCTCTCTAATTTTGTCAGCGACAGCCCCCTTTGTGCTGGGGACAATGGGTGTTAAGGAGGTGTTTAGGGGCTAATCAAGCAGCGCCTGTCCTCTCACTGGGTTCGTTATTCATTCCCCTGGTGCTGTGGTCTTGTCTGTGTGTGTGTGTGTGTGTGTGTGTGTGTGTGTGTGTGTGTGTGTGTGTTTGAGCCCCCTCATCCTTAAGCAGCTGTCAGGGGTGAGAACATGAGAGACTTGTGGCAGCTGCTGTCCATTGGTCTGCTGTGACGCCTGGCAGTGGACCTGCGCCCAGGCTGCATGCTCTGCTCACGTGAAGGGACTCATCAAGTAGATGCAACTAGACGAGATGCAGAGCTGGGGCTTGGGAAATAAAGCACCCTTTGAATTTGTTAGCTAGAGTTAGGGTTGTTGGCTAGAGTTAGGGTTTTTAGCTAGAGGTAGGGTTGTTAGCTGTTAGGGTTGTTAGGTTTTTTAGCTAAATGTAGGGTTGTTAGCTGTTAGGGTTGTTAGGGTTGTCAGGTAGAGGTAGGTTTGTTAGATAAAGGTAGGGTTGTTAGCTGTTAGGGTTGTTATGGTTGTCAGGTAGAGGTAGGGTTGTTAGATAAAGGTAGGGTTGTTAGCTGTTAGGGTTGTTATGGTTGTCAGGTAGAGGTAGGGTTGTTAGCTAGTGGTAAGGTTGTTAGCTAGAGCTAGGGCTGTGATAGGGCAAGGGTCTGTAGCTAGAGCTAAGATTGTGCATATGAACCATATTTGACATCTAAAATGTTTCTAAAGATGTTTTTGAGGGTGTATATGGGTTGGTGTAAGGCTACATCAGAGGTGGACAGTAACTAAATAAATTTACTCAAGTACTGTACTTAAGTACAATTTTCAAGTATCTGTACTTTACTTGAGTATGAAACATTTTCGCAACTTGTGACTTTCACTTCACTACATTTTTAAGACAAATATTGTACTTTTTACTCCACTACATTTGAAATGTGCATGAAGTACTCATTACATTGATGAGAGGTGGATGCGCTCAACTACTATTTAAAAAGTGTGATCAGTACAGTTCCAGTACAAGTTACATTGAAAGATGGCTTTGAAGTGATTTTGCAATGATGTGATAGATAGATCATATCGAAGTCTGAAGTGTCTTTACTTTCGGCCACTGAATTTGAACTTGGTAATGATGATGATGGAAATGGCAGATAATGACAAATCTCTGTCAAAACATTTGTGACTATGATAAAGTTGGAATGAAAAAAGACAATCACTTGAAGTTCACCACACATCTTTTCACCAAACATTACATTTACCACTCCAATTGAGTTATTCTGTTTGTGTTCAGGTGTTTCAGATTTGTTAGTAGAGAATGAATAACAATAGTAATTCCATTGATGGTTTTAAACATGGACTAGGAATTACACCCTCTTAATGGAGAACTTCGGTGTAAAATGAAAATTTGCCTGTTAAAACATCATCCCGAGTTGGTATGTGTACCGAGGAGCAAAAATTATTCAGCCCGCTGCATTCAGAGTTAAACTATTTTTTACCGTTTGCCCCAGAAGGCTAACAATGGAAGTGGTAGGTGCCCTTAGACGAAGCACGACGACAAAGCTATTTTTAAACCATTAAAACAGCTCGAAGAAACTCCACACTCTATCGGTAGTACAACAAAGGCCCTGACATTAAAAACGAGGCACTGAGAACTTTGTAAGTGTACACAACGTCTATTAATAAAACAGGTTTGATAGGCAGTACCTTGCTGTAGTTTCTCGTCGCCGCCATGTTGGACGTCCACACTAGTCGATTGTCGAACACGGACCAGCGGTCAGAATAGGAGGAGAAGTAGTGCAATTTAATTCCGTGAAACTGGAGGGATTTCATCTGTTGGTGACAATATCCAGTCATTGTGCCCATTTAACAGAGCCATGGTCCCAGCAACGGCACCTAACCCACCAAAAAGGCTACATCTGAAGAGAGGTGCCATTCGGAAACCAGTGCGACTTGGTGGAGATGTATGTCCAACAAGAAAGTCAACAGAGAGCTGCAGCCATGGCAAAAGTCCATTTGCAATGACTTGTTGGTATCCTGCCATTTTGTACAAGAGACTGAAGAGGCCCATTCAAGTGTCGTTTCACTTAGGACTGAGTCTCGCGTGCTGTTGTTGACTGAAGTCGTGCTGCGCACGTGAACAGGGATAACACGATTTGGAAGACCAGCTTCTGCTGCAAAGTTTCCTTATCACGCATGGGTAACCTGTGAAATATCTCCCGATTATACCTTTTGTTGTCGCCATGGCTGCAGCTCTCTCTTGACTTTCTTGTTGGACATACATCTCCACCAAGTCGCACAGGTTTCCGAATGGCACCTCTCTTCAGATGTAGCCTTTTTGGTGGGTTAGGTGGCGTTGCTGGGACCATGGCTCTGTTAAATGGGCACAATGACTGGATATTGTCACCAACAGATGAAATCCCTCCAGTTTCACGGAATTAAATTGCACTACTTCTCCTCCTATTCTGACCGCTGGTCCGTGTTCGACAATCGACTAGTGTGGACGTCCAACATGGCGGCGACGAGAAACTACAGCAAGGTACTGCCTATCAAACCTGTTTTATTAATAGACGTTGTGTACACTTACAAAGTTCTCAGTGCCTCGTTTTTAATGTCAGGGCCTTTGTTGTACTACCGATAGAGTGTGGAGTTTCTTCGAGCTGTTTTAATGGTTTAAAAATAGCTTTGTCGTCGTGCTTCGTCTAAGGGCACCTACCACTTCCATTGTTAGCCTTTTGGGGCAAACGATAAAAAATAGTTTAACTCTGAATGCAGCGGGCTGAATAATTTTTGCTCCTCGGTACACATACCAACTCGGGATGATGTTTTAACAGGCAAATTTTCATTTTACACCGAAGTTCTCCTTTAAAGATTTTTTTTTTTTACTACAGAGCTTCCCCAAGTACACATTGTGTTGTAATTTACACCATTATCTTAAATCCCTGCAACTATACATGGACCCACTTAAAACGCAAAGGATAGAAACCAGCAATGATCATTTTCAAAGAGCTAGGCTATGTTGTCTGCAATTATTTTTATTGAGGTTTATTTGCATCTAAATTATTTTATATTAGGCTACAATGTAAAAACATTGTTTAGTTAAACAAATTACAATGTCAGGTAGGCCCAAAATATGAATATAGTGCAAATATAATAACATAATATGAAAATAGTGATGTTGTGTATAAAGAACTTAAGGTCAGGTCAAGTTCTAGTGTCTTGTCTGTGGCCCCACATTATCAAAAAAGAAAGAAAAAAGATACTTGTACTTTAATACTTAAGTATTTTTAAAAACAATTACTTTTGTACTTGTACTTGAGTAAAAAATGGCATAGCAAACTTTCACTTGTAGTGGAGTAATATTTGACTAGGAGTATCTATACTTTGACTTAAGTAAAGGAATTGTGTACTTTGTCCACCTCTGGGCTACATTAAAAGTGAAAACACCTGCGAGCGTACATGCCATCTCTACAACTGAAAAAGAAAGTATTTCTTACTGATTTTTGTGAGCCTACACAAAATGGCCGAATGGTGGATAATTAATCACACTGCAGATGACAGTGAGGGCTGTTCACAGAAAATGTTTGATAATCTGTAAACAGCCCTCATCATTTGTTAGCCTGGCTATCGCGACTTGTCAATGCTCTGTGAGCATTGGTCTGGCCAAGCTGTGTTGTAAACCCATTTCTCAGAAGGCGGGCTTAACCCGCCTCTTTCAAATGCCTCTGTTTGCTACTGGATGAAGCTTCAACCAATCACACCCCTCTGTCCTCTCTGACGTATACGCAGCAAAAGAAACTGCTTGATCCAAACAAAAAGTAGTAGTAGCCTGTAGTCATATAGAAATGGCGTTAAATGATTTTTGTCGGACTTGTGACTTGTCGGATTTTTGTGAGGTGAACATGAGAGTGGCTGGTGTTGGTCATTCAATATTGATATTCGAAAAACGAATCAGTGCGATCAAAGGCGAAATGGCCACAACAACAGCGTTCTCGCAAAGCCCCATCGACTTGGCTACCAGCGGGGCTAACTGATAAATTTAACTTTTACCTAAGCCGGTCGGTAGCATTGCGAAAACATCCTTTCCCGCAACAAATGCTTCAAGGGCTGCCCTTTGCTCTATTTTCAGAGAGAACTTCCCTTTGAATTCGTCCAAAACAGCAGCTACAGCTGCATTGAAATCTTACAGTTCCTCCACATTCGCCATGTAGACGGTGACTGAGATAGATTTCCGGTCGCTAAACTACCGCGTCATTGCCTTTTGAAATGCTCGATTTTCATTGGCCCCCTATCTGAGGGCTGAGCAGAAATGGTTTAGATAGGCAGCTTGGCCAGACTGACTTGCTCGTAAAATGAAAATGCAGCGTCACAGGCAGTATGGGCACACCCAGGCTAATCATTTGTCATTGTAGCTTTCACTTTTCTGCATTTATTACCCAGTACTCATCCTCTACCATAATTACAATTTTTCACGTGGAATTTATATGGAAATTTTGATCATCCTTCTATAGGGTATCATTCTAACTGTAGGCCTGTCTGTTTATTTGAATGGGTCAAGGAGGATTTTCTGCAAGTGTACAGTCTGCAACTGTATCGTGAGGCCCTCATCTGATATCTGGCTTGTTCACACTTAGCTGGCACAAGCTGACACAGGATTTCACACAGGCACTTCACGGTTGTGAACTTGACCTGAGGGAGCGATCATAACAGATGCTTTATAAAACAGATGGCATGTTTAGCATGCTGCTACTGTTGGCATAGCACAGGCAAGCGCTAATGCTAAAGCTATGCTTTGTTAAACTGTGCAGTTATTTTGTCATGGCTATTCAGTTGTAGCATTAATGGTCCCAGTTGGCATGGCAAGAGGGGTGGGGGGTATCTGTCTTGAGTCTGTACCCGCTGCACTAAGTATACGAGGTTAACTATGTAGTTACTCATATAAATGGCAAAGCTGTGTAGCAACCATGTAAACAATACAACCACTTCCATCCAGCAATAGTTTCCAGTTTATTAGCTGAGGGATCATGGTAATGTGCCCTTGCTGTTGATCATCATGAGGAGAGGAGTGCAGAGGTCTGGTCCTCATTCACTCACTTGCCCCTTGGCGACCTAGCTCAGGTGATTAAGGATATTTATAGTGTGTATGTACAGTTATGCAGAGATATGTGTAGGAAGCTGAATATGCATTTTGTGTGGGTGTGTAGGAGTTTAAATATTTACTTAAATACAGTATATTACAGCATATCAGACCATACAGTACATATAATCTGTCTACAATATAAGTACAGCAATATGGAGATATGTGGGAGAAAGCAACATATTTGCTTTTTGCACACGTTTGTTTTGTGTGTGTGTGTCTTTGTAGGAGATTAAATATTTATATTTATAACACCTGAGATGTAGGACGCCTTCTGAACATAGTTTGTAACCTGGCTCCAAATGTAAAGAAGCCTTACTAGTTTACAGTAATGCAGAGAAATTAAGCAGAAATTAAAATATTCAGTTAGTATGCTTGCATGTGTGTGCGTGTGTATGTGTGTGTGTGTGTGTGTGTAGCAGTTTAGATAATCACTGTAATATCAGAGATGTGGTGTGCTTTTATGTAAGTATGACACAGACTGTCAAACCTCCCCATCGGTGAGGGTGACAGACACAGTGAAACAAGCCCAGATGGTCCAGAGGCGGATTGGGTCGAGCAGAACCAACATGTCATGAGATGAGTCAGTACGTTGTGGTGGGAACTTAATGGTTCTGTGCACTGTGAGATGCTGTGGCATGTCTGCAGTTTTGTCTGTCTGCCTGTCTGCCTGTCTCTCTCTCTCTGTTCACTATATAGTGCAGGCATCACAGCATAGTGCACTACAGTATATGGTGAGAGTTGCATGTGTGGGATTCGGCCTTTGTTTGCGTCTTGGTCTCTTTGTGCTTAGGTGAAATGCTCTTTCTCGAGAGAAAGAAAAGTGAAACCCCACCTTTAGCTTGGCCGTGTCCTTCTTTTTAGCATCAGGAAGTGTGTGTATAGTGTGTAGTGTGTATGATGTGTGTGACGGTGGGTTTTTCCTTTGAATGTTCTGTGTGGGGTGTTTTATACCTTGGAAAACATGATCCTTCGGAAACGTGCTGCTGAAACGTGTGTGTGTGTGTGTGTGTGCCTGTGTAGGGGATTAGATGGCAGTATCAGGTAGTACTGACATTGCCCCCCAGAGAGAAGCTGGGAGCCCTGACTCGTCTCTGACGGCCTTGTTCCGACCCCTTGAGCAGACTCACTTGGCCTTGAAGCTGTTGAAAGCAGTAAGCCTGGCGATCACATTGTAAAAATAAGTGTGCGTGTGTATGTGTGTGAGCATATATGTGTGTGTGTGAGTGAGAGAGAGCCTGTCTTTTAGATATTGTGCATTCAAAGACTTCACTATATCCACTGTCCTTACAGAGCAACTGTAAAGTTGAAGGGGAGAGCTGGTGGCGGCGCGTGTGTATGTGGAGGCTAGTCTTAAATAACTCAATGGACTCCTAAAATAGCGTCGCTGAATCACGGTGCTGTGCTGTGACTGGTGCTGTGCTGTACAGAGCTCGTCCCATGCTAGCTAGCAGTGCCGTGTGATGTAATAATGGCCACTGTATCTGGGACGACCAGAGCTCGCTCTGACGTTGTGCCGGCCAGCTGGACTCTGCTGCAGGAAAGCCGGTACGGAGAATGAATTTAACTGATTTAGATTTATTGTGTGTAAGTGCCTGTGTGCACATCTGTGTTTCTGTGTGTGTGTGTAACTGACTGTGTGCGTGTCTGCTATTCTGTGTCTGTGTTTGTGTGCAGGTGTCTGTGTACGCATCTGCGTTTGTGTGTGTGTGTATGTACAGGATGGATGGAGGAAGGATTTGTTTTATAGCATCTAGCTGCAGTCCCAGTCTGTTTGGATTCTTCATTTGTTAGCGTTTCTTTGTAATGATGTTTTTGTCACACTGTGACTGTGAATGCCATTGACGTGGCATTGGTGCTGGGCCTGTCACCCCTTGGGAGAACTGGGGCAGCTTGGTGGCCCTCTGGGAGCAAAAGGGAAACTTGACGGTTTCTGGATCCGAACTAACAAATCCAAGTGTGTGCTTGTGTGTGTATCTGACTGCTTGTGTGTGTTGCTGTTTGGGATCATAAGAAAATGCTACTGCTATATGCACACATATCCTGTGTGTGTGTGTGTGTGTGTGTGTCTGACCGTGCTTGTGTGTGTTGCTGTCAGGAATCATAAAAAGTACTGCTGCTGTACACACACATCTCATGAGTGCTTGTGTGTTTGTATGTGTTTGTGTTTTTGCATACCTCGATATGCATGAGTGTGTATTACTGTCTAGGATCCTAAGCAAATACTACTGCAGCACACACAGATCCCATGTGTGTTTGTGTAGGTGTGTTTGTCTATGTGTGTGTGTGTGTGTTTGTCTATGTGTGTGTGTGTGTCTGTGTGTGTGTGTGTTCCTGTCTGGGATTGGATCCCCTGACCTGGGAATCCCCCTCTCCTCTTGTTGGAGTGAGACTTCTGGCCTACTGTAACTATGACATCACCCTTCAGACCTCCACCACGCCAAAGCCTATTTTTACACAAACATGCGCAAACACACACACACATGCGTGCACACACACAAATGTACATGCACATACACACATACACACATGCACAAATGCAGACACACACGTACACACACATTTACACACAAACACACATGCATACATTGGCATGGTGTGTGTGTGTGTGTGTGTGTGTGTGGACATGCATTAGAATTGTCCTGAGCCTGACTGGAGGTCTGTGTATGTCTGTATGTGTGTGTATGTATGTATGTATGTGTGTGTGTGGACATGCATCTCTCTCGCTCGCTCGCTCGCTCGCTCGCTCTGTCTGTCGGCCTAGATAAGAATGGGCTCTTAGGGATCCTGTGAGTGATGCTAGTAACACCAGGATCCTAGGTGTCAGGTCCCCGGCAAGGAGCACAGTCTCTGATTAAATATCATCCTGGCCTGTAATGTAATGGAGTTACACTGCCACTATAGGTTTTGATGTCATTCAGTAATTACCCTCCTACAACGCAGCCCTTATTTGAACTTATTATTTTATTTTGTATTTAGTTATTTTTTGCCAAAATGGCAAATCAGGCTTATACTGTATTAGTCACTTTTGTAATGTAGTAGCAGTGTTGTAATATAGTAGTAAAATATGGTATGGTATGTTGGGATGAATGGGTGGTTTGTGTTGTCTTTATCCAACAAGCAAACACCTAGCGGCCGGGTGATGAGAGATATTGCAGAACCATGTTATAGATACACTTTGTAAGTTCACTTACTCACTTATGGGGGCTGAACTGGTCTATTTTCAGTGTGATAACTACTTTTTCACCAGATGAAACATTGTTTTAAGTGAATAGGTGATGTGCCGATAATGAGATCTGTTCCACAAGGTAAATATCCCTCTATGGTCCAGGCCATTGGTCGCTGAGCTGAAAGGGGGCCGGAGGGCACATGTTGGGGTTGTGTGTGTGTGTGTGTGGGAGGGTTGGGGGGGGGGAGTGGGGGGGGGTTTAGTTAGTCTTGTGCCTTTCCAGCCTGGCTGCTGTGCTTGTGGTAACTGGAGCCTAATCCCCTGTAGAGCCCACAGAGGAGAAGGAGAAGGAGAAGGAGAAGGAGGGTGCTGGGTGTTAGTGTGCCCCCCTGTCAACACCCGCACCCTGGGCGGCCGCTACCACCAATGCCTGCATGGGAGGGTGGGTGGTTGGGTGTCTGGGGTGGGAATGTGTGCTGAGGAGAGGAATTGTCTCTCGCAGTCTGTTTAACTGTGTGTGGTGGGGGGGTTGGGGGGTGAGGTGATGCAGGGTGGTGTCTGTCTGTCTTCTGTATCCTCACCACCCTGACTCTTCTGCGGAGTGTCTGCATTTTTATGGGGAGTGGGTGGGAGGGTAGGTGGGTTGCAGGGCTACATGTGTGGCCGGATAGAGCGAGTGTGTTTTTGAGAGGTGTCGTGAAGAGTGCAAAGAAGGAATGGAAAGACAGAGACTGTGTGAGAGAGGGAAATGTCTGATGAACAAGTGAGGATGTAAAAAGGCAATGGAGTGATGGAGGTGTTAAAGAGTGGTAGAGAATTGAAAATTCTCCATTTTCAGTGAGAATTCAGAGAGACCGCAGAAGAGTTTTTTGATGAGGAAGCATGTGACTGAGTGACAGAGATTAAGAGGGAGGGAGGCGGGTGTGCTGTAGGATGAGGTATGCTGTAGGATGAGTGTCTGTGTGTGTGTGGGAAGATGGGATGAGCTGAGAAAAGGTGAGCTGTCCCAGGCCACCGGGAGGTTGAGGATACTGAGCCTCCCCCTGGTTGCATCTCCACCGCACTGTTGAGTCAGCAGCCCCTGCTACAGAGCTACCAAAGGGCCCTCACAAGGTTACCACAGGGCCTCCACATGACCTCCAAAGAGCCCTAACTGGGCTACCACAGGGCCTCCAAAAGACCCTTACAGGGCTACCACAGTGCATCCACAGGGCCTGTTACAGGGCCTATTTTTTCCCATTAATGTGATTATCGGCCCTGGCTAATTGGTGGGCTCTTTAATTCGTGTCAGCCCGCCGCTGTTGAGAAACTGCCAAGCAGCAAGGGATTCTGTGGAGCCAGGGGAAGAGTGGCTTTTTTGAGGCTGGGGGTAGTCTTCTTTTGTGGGGCATCCTCCTTCTTTGGTGGCCAGAAGGGGACAGGATGACTTCCTGTATGCTTTGTGCACGGTAGCGCAAAGAGCAACCCTATCAACACAACCATTGTCTGACCTGCACACAAACATAATTCATGAAAACCTAATTCTGTGTGTGTATGCTTTCGCGAGTATGTATATGTGTGTTTTGAGCATTTGAGTGTGTGTGTATAGAGACATGCCGTCTTTGTTATGCTTTTGGAAGTTTGTCCTGGTCTACAGACATCCAGCCGGCTAAACCTCGAGGCTAGTCTGCATACTAATGATGACTGGCTGATGTGTCATGAGTCCAGGATGGGGCTTTTGTTATGCTACTGTGGCTTCTCACATGCAGACAGGGAGGCCTGAAGCCAAAAAAACATTTTGACTAGGAGATAAATTCAGGGCTGCCAACTTCTATTTGTGAGTTTGTGTTTACAATTACATTGAATTTCACCACAGATTTCTCCTCTTTGTCTCAGAAGTGGCCACCTTTTTTTTCCTTGTTTTCCCTCTTCAAGAGGTTCTTTGCTAATGTACCGGCACAGAAGAAGACGACGTGTAATTTAAAGTAGAGGTATGCGTAAATAAGTCACAGCTTTTCTGGCTTTGTACTTCTTGCTTATGTTCAGGGTATTTTTCCTACCAGTCTTGTGCCTCTCACCGTTGTTTTGACATGTGTCATTGATACCTCTTCAGTGGTCATGACACTTCCCAGTATTATCTTTCAGTACAGTGGAGTTGAATGGAACTTTCCCAGGCTTGTGAATCATGATTAGTTATGGTCTTTGAATTTCATTAACTGAACTGAACATATGCCCCCCCCCCCCCCCCCCCCCCCTCGTCTCTCTCTCTCTTTCTCTCTCTCTCCCCATCTCTATCCCTCTCCTTCTTTTTCTCCTTGTCAAGTCAAGATTAAGTAATAATCGGCTACTGACAAGGGCGATCTTCTGCCTCGCTGGGGCTCAGATATGCTGCATAATTATTCAGTGTCTCAAGCCGCATACTGGGGGAGGACTTGGCCTGTCAGACATCGTGCATAAAGAGATTCTTCTATATTCATCTCCCCGGCCCGTCCTCATGGGAACAATGAATCACGCTTGACACCACTCATTCCACAGCTCGAGGTGTGTTTCCTGAACTGGTTATCTCGGACGAGCTGAACACAAAAAGGGAAAAATGTCATGTACTTTTTTTAAGAGGTGGGAGCTCAATTGTCATGATTTTGCCTGATCACAAAGACAATTGACCTAGACACACACACACACACACACACACACACACACACACACACAAATAGGGTTTAAAAGGAAATATATCTTTAAGCTCTTCTGCAGAGAGGATTGGTCAGCCTTAGCATAGTCTCACACACACACACACACACAAAGACATACACAGACATGCACACACACACACAAACAAATAAGGTTTAAAAGGAAGCATATCTTTAGCTTGTCTGCAGGACAATGTTATCGTGTGTTTCTTTGCTCTGCCATCTCACTGGTGGTGATCATCGGTTCCTGGGAAAGTAAAGAATGTTTTAGGAACGTGTCATCTGTTCTTCATTTAGAGCATAAAGCCATCCTCCGTTTCCTTATCACGGGAAGAGTGAGAGAGACAGAGAGAAAGAGATAGAGAGTGAGAGCATTCTGTAGATGCCATCTCAGAATACCAGTCATCCTTCTGGTGTGTCGTGTAGTGGCAATCATACGATGGGACATTGTGGGGCCTGTTCCAATGCACAAGGCCCAGGAAATGACTTTCTAATCACCACACTTGTCCCCATGCCTTACTAGTTATTGATCCCTTTCTCAACATCATATTTTCATCCCCCTCCTCTGTCTGTCTACCGTTGTCTCTGTTTCTTTATCTATTTATCTCTCTCTCTCTATCCATCCCCCTCTTTGTCTCTTTGTCTGCCTTGCTCCGACAGCTTCATTTTTCTCGGTTATTGATTCCATTCCTGCCCCCTTCTTCACGTTTCCTGTGCAAGGGGCCTCTGTGTTCCCTCCACCAGCCTAGAATGGCTATCGTTTCAAAAAACGAGAGACAGGGAGGGAGTAAACTGCCGAGCCAAGGATGCCTATCACTTTAAAGAAGTAAGAGAGAAAGAAAAAGAGAGAGAAAATAAAGACAAGAGCGAAAGAGACCTGAAAAATAGAACCAGTGTGCATTGTGGGACTCAACGGAACCAAATTGGTTTTCAACACTGTGGCCGTCTGCTTCCGTTCCATGGGAACAACAGGCTGTGTTAGGCACAGAGATGCACCCCCACTTAGCTAGAACCTCTTAGAAAAGGCCTGTAAGTAGACGACCTGGAAATATCGTACTGCAGCCATGGAAATAAATACACAGACCCATTGCCAGTGGATCATTTTGAAACAGCTGTGTCTTTAGCAACATCTTGAAAGAGAGATCTGTACAAATATCTCTGTGTGTTTATGTGTGTCTGTAAAATCTCTGGAAATGTTTCATGGTAAAACCTACACAGAACATGAAGCTGCGTCCTACATATGTATGTCAGTGTTTTGCTGCCAGAGCGCTGCGGAACAGTGTGAGCTCTGGAGGCGTTTGCGTTGCCCTCTTCTCTTCTCTTCTCTTCTCTTCTCTTCTCTTCTCTTCTCTTCTCTTCTCTTCTCTTCTCTTCTCTTCTCTTCTCTTCTCTTCTCTTCTCTTCTCTTCTCTTCTCTTCTCTTCTCTTCTCTTCTCTTCTCTTCTCTTCTCTTCTCTTCTCTTCTCTTCTCTTCTCTTCTCTTCTGTGCTGATGTGCCAGAGCTCTGTTAGTGCTGTTACAGTAGTCTGTGTGTGTGGCTCAGCCAGTCAAAACTCCATGCGAAGCGAAGCGCCATGAAACAGGGAAGCGGAACAAAGGTTTTTTATGTTCCTCTTGTAAATTCCATTGCCTATATTACCTTTTGTGTATCCAGTCCCTTCTGGACGGGGCAGTATTTTTAGAACGGGCAGGTTCTTATCGAGGCCCTGTCTCTCAGAACCCTGCTGGGCTGCCCTCTCTCTCTCTCTGGGGGGAGTGCGGTGGCTCTCTGGCTGCGGGGGTATTTTTGGAAGTTAATGAAAAGAGAAATCTGAACCACTTGCCCTTAAAAGGGATGTCTGGGTCAGCTGGGTGGAAACTTGTGTGTTATTAATGTCTTTAACGTCTCTCTCTCTGTGTCTCTCTCCCACATTCTCTCTGTCTCCCTCTCTCTTTTTGTCTTTTTTCTTTCTTTCTCGCCCTCGCTGCATGTGTGAGATGGAAGTAGGGAGGGAGAGAGAAAGGGAGGCAGAGAGAGGAGGAGGAGGAGGAGTGTGTGTGTTATGTAGAGGGGCGAAGAACATAGGAATGTGGTGGGCCGGCTGGCTGGAAGGGGTGGGATCAGTCCCGTTAGGGTAAGGGAGAGATGAGGGGGGGTTGTGGGGAGGATGGGGAGGTGGAAATGGAGGCATTTTTGGCATTTTTCAGAAGCCATTCCAGTCTGGTTGAAGGTGCATTCTTTATGCTCAAGATCGAGAACATGGAGACAATGGATAAAAAGTCCCTCTAATGTCTCATTTTCTCTTTCTCCTTTCTCTCTTTCTCTCTCTTTTTCTGATTCTCTCTTTATCTCTTTTTGTCTTTCTTTCTTTCTCAGTTGGTTCCTCTCTGTCTGGCTCTGCCTCTCTCTCTCACTCACTCACACACTCTCACTCACACACTCACTCACTCACTCACTCACTCACTCTCACACACACACACACACACACACTCACACACTCTCTTTCTCTGCCTCTCTTGTCCACTGTGTGAGTTATACCATACACCAAGGATTTAAATACTGCATGACACCTAACATTAGAGTTCCCAGGCCGGCCAAGTGCAGGGTTGAAATGTCGGCCGTGGCCGTAGAGAAGAAAAGAATGCCCTTGAAGAACAACGAGGAGCTTCCCATCTGCTGAATGTTTATTGGTCCTGGGGTGACGGGATGGAGCTGTTTTAAATTTGGGATGGTGAGGCCTTGCAGTCGGAGGAGAAGTGGGAGACAGTCCTCGGCCAATCTCATAGACACAGACGACGTCCCTTCCAGGGTCCTGTTAAAGGGGCCGTGTTTAAAGTTTGGCCTATTTTAATCTTCATGCTGTTTTTAGGCCTAGTGCTATTTTTTATGTTTTTTCATTTTATCAGCCGTGCGTGCATGTATGTGTCTGTGTGTGTCTGATAGGTAGAATATGTAAGCATTTTGTGTATGTGTGTGGTAATTAGTTGTGTGTTTGAGCTTCCTGAGTGCGGTGTGCCCCATGTGGAGCCCATGTTTAGGGTAGGGATAAGGGTGCTCCGATCTCCATGATGCCTTTGGCACGGCCCACACTGACTCAGTTCTGCCCTTAACTCGCCTTGACACCAGAGCAGGGGCGACCGGCAGGAAATAATCACAGCTTTAATTCCCAGCATCCTTTGCTCCATCTGGATGTGGAAGCACTTGCTTGGCCACCTGTTCATCATGGTTAGAGTGATAGACAGCGGATGAAACGGCTGCTCTAGGTTCTCCTCAGTATTAATATATTATGGGGTGGGGTTGGGTTGTTTTTGGCACCGGTTTGGGAATGCGGGCTGGGCTGGCTCGTGGGTATTTTTTGCCCTGTGTGTGGGGCAGAGGCTGTGGGCCGACCGCCCACTTTGACCTCGACACGCCAACCTGCCTCCCTTGGTGACGCTTGCCCAGAATAGGGGCATTTGGGAGAGTGACTCAGGACTCTGTTACACATCCTAATGGGGTTTTCCCCTTCAGTTTCAATCAGCTTGTGTCTGTGTCAGCTGTAAGTACAGCAATGTGTGCTTGAGCATCCGTGTGTGGGTATGCCCGTGCAGCGTGCACACACATGTGGGTCCTTATCGCCCTGATAACGGCCAAGCATAAAAAGCACACGGTGTGTGGCCTGTGTGTGTGTATGTGTGTGTGCCTGCCTATGGTGATGTCATGCTGTTAGTGATGACTAGCTGTGGGAACGTGTGTAGGTGTTTACGACCCAGAGGTCATGGTTGCCATGGTAACTTCCACTATATATGCCTCTACTCCTGTAGGTTTATCTGCCACAACGCCTGATTGGATAATTTTGACAGAGCAAATGAGCTGCTGCTGATTGGTCAGTTTTTTATGCTCAGCACACAGATAGCTGCCGATTGGTCTGGTTTTTTTTTGTACTAAGCACAGAGGAAACAGCCGATTGGTCAGTTTTCCAGACTTTGTAAAGTTAGTTGCTTATTTGTTAGATTCCTGTGGCAATCATAGCCTAGTGGCCTGCAGGAAGGTACAACTGTGCAAGAGGGAAGACAATGAGAGAGACAGAGAGAGACAGAGGGAGAGAGACAGACAGAAATAAAGAGAGGGGAGGAGGGCAGGCCCAGACACCTGTATCAACATCCCTGAAATGGCTTTCATAAATCCACTTCCTCACCATGCAGCAGGCACCAAACTCTGCCCTGTTTATGTGTGTGTGACAGATTGTATGTGTGTGTGTGTGAGTGAGAGAGAGGGAGAGAGAGAGAGAGAGAGAGAAAGAGACTGTTAAAGACTGTGCGTGTGAACGAGAGTGTGTATGAGCGTGTGTATGAGCGTGTGTGTGTTAATAAAACTTTGTGAGAACAGTGCATGTGTTTGCATGTGTGTTTGCGTGTGTGTGTGTGTGTGTGTGTGTGGAGGTAGGCCTGAGGCAGAGAAGGATGAGAGCCATGAACAGGATGCAGCAGCAGCCCTTGCAAGAGACGGAGGGAGAACATGGGAAAAATCCCCCTTTTCTTCTCACTCGTCTGTTATTTCACCCCTCTCACTGTTCTCCGTTCAGAATTCTACAAGTCATTGTGCAAGTCATGGAGGAATGCACAATGCATGTAGGGGGTGTGGCCTCAAAAGCTAGTGTGCCATGTCCCTGTGATTGGATTGAGGAATAGCAAATCTAAATCTTTTAGTTAAGATTATGCTACATTTTTTTCTGCCAACTATATTTATATTCCTAACCTACAGCTTTGATCATTTTCAGGTTATTCCTATTAATTCCAATGAATTACCATTAATTTCCATAAATTCCTATGCAACTTTTACCACTTTGAAAATTCCTGAAATTTTGCAATCCTAGATGAGAGCCAGAGGATACAGCAGCTCAGCATCAGGTATTGCATGCTGGAGACGGAGGGAGAACATGGGAAAAATCCCCCTTTTTTCTCACTCGTTTGTTTTTTCACCCCTTTCTCCCTCTCACTGTTCTGTGTGTGTTCTGTTGTAAAGTATTCCTTTTCATGTTGCAGTAAACAGTTTCTGGTGATTCTTGGCTGCAAGTGTGGAATGACGGATTTCCTTTAATGTGAGGACTGGACAAGCCAACACACACCAGTAAAGATGAACACACACGCACACACACACATACACACGCACACACAAACAATTTCCAAGTCTGTTCCCAGCTGATGTAATCAGCAGCTCAGTGTACTGCTTCTGAAGACTTCTGAAGCAAGTGAAACATCAACACTCATTCAACCCATTGTCACACAGCAGGTGGACAGATGGACACACACTTGCATGATATACTGTGGTTTATCTGGCTCAAGTGTAGATCTCTGCATAGACCATTTGTGTGTGTTTCTATCTGTGTTTGTATGTGTGTGTCTGTCTGTGTGTCTGTCTTTATGGGTCTGTCCCTCTGTCTACCTGTGTGTGTGTGCAGGACTTGTGTGTTATTGTATAGTGAATATAGTGGAGCAAGTGTGTTAAACTCTTCTCTAGCTAAGGGTGGTTGATGGGATCCTAAATGACTGGGTAGGCCAGACAGAGTGTGGGTCGTAGGAGCACAGTGACCCCCCCCCCCCCCCCACACACACACACACACACATACATACATACATACATACATACATACATACACACACACACACACACACACACACACACTGGAGGGACCCAGGATTAGTGATAATATAGTGTGTATAGAAAATATACACACGCAGGATGAGGAATGCTACACACACACACACACACGATCTGTCTTTCCCTCCTCTCTCTCTCCCCCTCTCTCTCACACACACAATCTTACTTATTTTGCCCAGTCTTTTACACGGTCTTAAACATCCCTCCATCTCTACATGCATGTATGCACTGTTCAAAAAAGAACCTCATCTTTTACTCCTCTGTCTGTCTGTCTGTCTGTCTGTCTGTCTGTCTGTCTCTCTCTCTCTCTCTGTCTCTCTCTCTCTCTGTCTCTCTCTCTCTCTCTCTCTCTCTCTCTCTCTCTCTCTCTCTATCTTTCTCTGTTTGTATTTTCACAGACGTATCCATGCAGCTCTGACTGCTGCATTGGAGCAAGTGAGGAGAGAGGTTCTAAGTTGGGGTGCGGAACCCTCATGGCGTATAGTGGATGTGGCACCTACATGGCGTATAGTGGATGTGGCACCCACATGATGGATAGTGGATGTGGCATCCTCATGGCGTATAGTGGATGTGGCACCTACATGGCGTATAGTGGATGTGGCACCCTCATGGCGTATAGTGGATGTGACACCCACATGATGGATAGTGGATGTGGCACCCTCATGGCGTATAGTGGATGTGGCACCTACATGGGGTATAGTGGATGTGGCACCCTCATGGCGTATAGTGGATGTGGCACCTACATGGGGTATAGTGGATGTGGCACCCACATGGCGTATAGTGGATGTGGCACCTACATGGCCTATAGTGGATGTGGTGCTACTCTGCTCCAGCACCCAGTCCTCTCGTTAAAGAGTCCTCTTATGAGCAGCTCTTGTTAAAGCCAGAGTGGAAGCAGACAGTGGAGAAGACTGGAAAAAAGAGTTTTTTGTAGACACAGGGTTTGTGTGTGTGTGTTTGCCGGTGTCTGTGCTGTGTGTGTATGTATTTGTGTGTGTGTGTGTGTGGTTTGTTGTGAGATCATGCATGCATTGCACTTGGACCTCCTTGTTCAGGCCTTCATGCTACATCAAGACTGTAAAGGGAACAAAACAGATTAAAAATAGACATTGCTGGTTAGCCACACGCCCTGAGGCCGGTGCTAATGATGAAAGCCCTGATGGCTACTTCATGAAAGATGGACTCGTATTTATTTTTTTTGAACTTGGATTTGTGTTTTGCAGACAAAAGTAAAGGTTGTTTCAGGGCATCGTATGAGTGTGTGGGTATGTGTGGATGTGTTTGTGTGTGTGTGTGCGTGCGTGCTGTGTACGCGCGCGCGTGTGTGTGTGTGTGTGTGGAGGGTTTTGGCGTGGGACACTTTTCAGTCATGGACTTGTGTGTTAAGGCCTTAAGGGCACATCAAGACTATAAAAGGGAGAAAAACAACATAAAAATAGAAATGTTCAGGAAACCACACATTCAGCTTACTGCTAATGACGCCTCTGTGAGCCACTGAACTTTAAAGACAAATTTCAGACTTTTTTTCTTTTTTGACGCTGATGAACTGTTTAAAACAGCACCAAATCAGTGGCATTTCTGTAACCTTACTGAATGGAGAGGACGCGCACATGCACACACACACACACACTCACACTCACACACATTCACACAAGACACAGATAGCGAGAGAGAGGGGTGGGACACAGGCACACTCACACATGCGCGACTCATTCATGTTCGAATCATCTGGTGTTGAATCATAGTCTAGCCATTTGCACTCACTTAGTCCCTGTTCCAGTGTAATCTCTCAGACCTCTTCCACTGACACAGCTGTAATTGACTGACTACTACTCGTTAAGTTCCAGTTCCAGTAGGAGCTTCCAGTAGGAAGTTTTGACCATTGATACCACTGAGTTCCTGTTTCAGTGGAACCTTCTCTTTTGAACTTTGACTACTGGCACCATTGAGTCCCCATTCGAGTCCCTGCTCCACCTTCTGAACTATGGACACCAATGAGTTCCTGTTCTAGGAGAACCTCAGGAATGTTTTCTGCTGACACCAAATGAGTCCCTGTTCCAGTGGAACCTCAGGAATGTTTTCTGCTGACACCGAATGAGTTCCTATTCCAGTGGAACCTCTGGAACTTTTACTGTTGACGTCGATGATTCCTTGTTCGCATGGAAACCCCTGAATATTCAGACAGCTCCACATCTCCACTAACCTCCACTTGCCACCCTGTACTCTGGCTGCCCTAACTTTATTATACCTTTGATCACTTACTTTGTTTTGCACTGCATATCTGTAGCTTGTTTATGTCCTCTATTGTAAGTCGCGTTGGATAAAAGTGTCTGCTATGTGTAATGTCACGTATTGTAATGTAACTGAAAGGTGATATGTTGGTAATGTAATGTAAAGGTACAGTCCCCACTCCCACTTATTACTGTTACATTTTATCCATCACATTCTTGGAACAAAAGGAGCACTTGACACCCTGTGTTACTATGACTGGGTGCTTAAATGCTCTGAAAATGAAAGCAAATTTTGCTAAGTGCCCATCACATTCTCCAACCTCAACATTCCTCATTGGAAAGAATGGGTAATGGCAGAATGGAAAGTGATATATAGTATAAGGTTACTAACTGACTAATTATAGCCTCATCAAAGTGCTTTAATTAAAGAATCCACTTCACTCACATCAACATTATGATCACTTTATTGAGCAATAAAATAAGAGTTTAATTTAATTTGGAAACACAATAACGCAAACCCAGTGGAGTGATCTCGATTCATAGCAGGAATTGAATGACCGACAACTTCATATCTACTTTAAGTTGATGGGGCATGTTCAGTCATTGTGAGTGAGACACTGAGTCATTATTTTTACGCCATTCATACTGTGTCCATTCACGTAATCAATGGAGCAGTGTTATTGCATAGTGCTGGAATGACGCACTGTGTAATTCGGTAATGCAGTGAGTAATCACAGGGATATGAATAGTGTATCGTAAGTCGTCCATAAAGTTTTATCCTGCAGCCCCGTCAGCAAGTCAGTGCCTTTCTTGGGCGTTCTCCTTGTTATGTCAACACAATAATCTGATTGGCACATTCATACCCATAATAGGCTATGCAAGGCTCTTCCTGCCCACTCCTGGGTGTGTCTCAGTGTGAGTGTGTGTGTGTGTGTTTTGGGAGTACATGTGGGTGTGTGATCTGAGACTTGGTGCTTTGCCTTATCCCAACTGGACACCTTGTGATGATTGCATTTTTTCTCTTTGCTGGGTAGCTTAGCAGTCTCAGCAGGTTGGGTTCTTTGTTTTTGTGAGCGTCTGAGCTAAAGGTTTTTGTCTGGTAAACACGCCTCCATCTCCACTCGTTTTTTTCCCTTCTCCTCCTCCTTTCCTCTCCTCCTCCTTCTTCTTCAAAGCAAGGCTCTGTAAATGGTGCCAAGGGTCAAGAAAATTCTCTGCCCACCCACTTTGATTTGTCTGACTCTCTGTTCTCTCTCTTTCTCTCTCATCCTCTCTTTCACTCACCCTGTCTTTCCTCTGCCTAGTCAATCATTTTCTCTGTCTTTCCTTTCCCCTGTTCACTCTTGCTCTTTCTTTACCTCCTCCATCCTCCCACTCTCTTCCTCCATGTCCTGCCTCCCCCTCTTTCTCCCCCTCTTTCTCTCCCTCATTCTCTCCCTCTCTCTCTCTCTCTCTCTCTCTCTCTCTCTCTCTTACTCATTCTTGTTCAACTCTCTCTGTACTCTCGCTTTCACACACACACACACACACACACACACACACACACACACACACACACACACACACACGTTGCTTTCGGAGAGGGGGTGTGCAGGCCATGGTGGGTGCTGGAGGTCCGGAGTGAAGGCTTCAGCAGTGTCGGCCTGCTGCTGCAGCTGGTGAAAAGAATGCCGTGGCGTTTAAAGGGCCGTTTAAAGGCCTGTTTTATCTGGTCTGGCTTGGAGCCGACTGGCCAAGCGGAGGTCCGCAGGCATCTGGATGCTCTTCTCTTCTCTTCCTCACACGACACACACATGGGCCAAAGGCCTGCTTGACCCCCATGCCCAACCGCGCTCACTCCATATATGGCAGCGACCTGAATGGGCGAGAGCAGAGAGGCTGCAGTGTTTTTGGTGTGTATGTGAGCGTGTGAGTAAGTGTGTGTGTGTGTTTGTATTGTGCATGTGCGTGTGAGTAAGTGAGTGTGTGAGTGAGTGAGCATGCGAGCGCATGAGTAAGTGTGCATGTTTATGTGTGTGTGGATGTTTTTGTGTGTGAGTGTGTGTGTGTGTGTGAATGGGGCGCAGCAAACACTCATGTAAGCATGTCAGCTGTGAAGGTCGGGAGGTTGGCCAGCAGGGCCCCTTAAGCTGGACGCCAGTGTCTGCTCTGTGTGCATGTCTATGTCTGTGTGTCATTCCTCTGTTTGGGAGCGTCTTAGTGTGTGTGTGTGTGTGTGTGGATATGTAAGGCATAAGTGTGTTTCCTTTGTTTGGAAGCGTCATGGCATGTGTGTGTGTGCGTGTGTGTGTAAGGCATAAGCGTGTTTCCATTGGCCGTGAGGGCGTGAGAGGAGAGTGATTTGCGTGTCACTTAGTGTCTTAAGTGTGGCTGTTATCGGCGGGTAGCGTGCTATAATAACACATTATAACACGTTCTGCAGGTTTAAGTCGGCGCGGCTGGAGAGTGCGGCCCACCCCTGCACTGCCTAGGTCTGTTCAAACATGAACACCAGCCTCCCCACTCTGCCTCCAACACTAAATATGAAGCAACCAGAATTCCACACAGAGGAATGTTTGTTTTTCTTCGTATTATTATTTCGCTCTCACTCTCTCTCCATCTCTCACTCACTCTCTCTCTCTTGTTCTCTCTTTCTTTCTCTGTCATCCATCCTCTTTCTCTCTTTGTCTCCTTTTCTCTCTCTCTTTCCGCCTCCCTCCCTCACCCCCCCCCCCCCCCTCTCTCTCTCTCTCTCTCTCTCTCTCACTGTTGTGCTGTAAATCCCTTTCTCTTCCCTCTCTCTTTTCCCCTTGTTCTGCACCTCCTGGGGTATCCTATTTTGCGTGTTTAACTTGGGCATTCCTTCCCCTGACTTGCAGACGAAAGAACACCGCCACCGCCACCCCCACCGCTACCCCCCAGCCCTTTCTCAAAAATCTTTAACCACACCCCCCCCTTCCCTTCACACACACACACAGAAACACACACACACACACACACACACACACACACAGAAAAACAGTCCACTAATCACAGGAAATTGTCTGTCACTTTCTCCCACACCCCCCTCCATTTTCCCGTTTTTTTACTGTAACTCTCTCTCTCTCTCTGTTTCTGTAAGACCTCGCATCTTACATGTTCTCAATTCTTCAGTTGTTCCTCAATTCTTCTCTTCTTGTCTTTCATGTGGTCCACTCTTACCCTTATACACACCGCAGACCCCAATGTACTGTGCATTGTCCTTGACAGGAGAAAACAATGTGATGATTGCAAACTGTGATGCTTCACCATATCAGAGAGTTGGTCTCCTGTGTGTATGTGTGTGTGTGTAAGCATGCGGGCATCTGGGTTTGTATGTGTTTGTGAGTTTATGTGTGTGTGTTGGTATGTCTGTAAGACAGATATTGTACCTGACCTGGGGAGCCTGATGATTCATTCTAGCCATCTGTGAAACATGGAAATCAGCGGAAAGGATGGAAAAGCAGAGTTAGCAGACTACTACAGCTTACACCAAGAGTGACAGTGAAACACACACACACACACACACACACACACACACTGTTGCTTTGTAAACAACCTTGAGACAATGTGAGTTGTTGCAGTTTAATGTGAGAATGTTGTCAGTGAATACCCTTGGTTACATGTGCGCACCTGAGGTCCATTGTGGTGTGTGTGTCTGTGTGTGTGTGTGTATTAAGGATGGCAAATGCCGGTAAAATTTGAAATTGGCTGGTAAATTGTGTGTTAAGACATTATTCTCACACCTCACAGAACAGGATGGACACAGGGCTGGGCTGGCCTTTACAAGGGAAGTGACTGAGCGTCCGCTATGCAGTCACTTCGCTCTACAACTAAGCCACACACAGGAGGTGTGTGTGTGTGCATGTGTGTTTGTGCAGTTGTCTGTCTGTGTATGTGTGTTATATTGTGGAAGTGTGTGAGAGTTAATGCTTGTGTTAGATTGTATGTGCATGTGTGTGTGTTCTTTTGTGTGTTCATTTGTGTATTTGTGTGTGTGTGTGTGTTAAGTGACTCAGCACATGAGCTGTATCCCTCTATTACTTTATTTGGTGATGAGGGCAGATTTGCTGAAGGGGTGGGGGTTTCATGACAGGAAATGCTGTGTGTGTGTGTGTGTGTGTGTGTGTGTGTGTGTGTGTGTGTGTGTGTGTGTGTG
Source organism: Coilia nasus (assembly GCA_027475355.1). Classification (NCBI taxonomy): domain Eukaryota; kingdom Metazoa; phylum Chordata; class Actinopteri; order Clupeiformes; family Engraulidae; genus Coilia; species Coilia nasus. The sequence continues at coordinate 32,423,280 of CM050205.1, read as the reverse complement.
TGTGTGTGTGTGTGTGTGTGTGTGTGTGTGTGTGTGTAAGACACCATCATGGGTGTCATCTGGTGTGTGTGGCATGGCCATAGCAGAGTGTTCCTGTAATGGCGGTTCCTCGTATGAGCTGTGAAACAGCAGGGATGTCATTGCTCTAAATCCCTCATATTCTCTCTCTCTCACACACACACACACACACACACACACACACACACACACACACACACTGAGCATGCGCCACAGAAAAGGAATTTCTGTAATGCTCATGTGTTGCAGGTTGTCTGCAGTGGCCACATACACCACAAACACATACATGTCACACACATATACACACGCACCATTACTAAGATGTGCCATATTGACACTGTTCTGACATGATACACCACACTCACCACCTGGTCCATGTTTACAGACACACACACACACACACACACACACATACAGTTCACAACCAGACGGTCTCTGTGTCATCCGTGTTTACACAAACACACACACAATCACTCTCTGGCCTGTGTGTCTAATAATAATTATTTATACAATAAATAAATAATACATTTTATTTGTTAGCGCCTTTCAAAACTCTCAAGGTCATTGTACACAGACAACACAAACACAATGACAAACGTAATAATAATAATAATAAGAAGAAGAAGAAGAAGAAGAAGAAGATGTCAGTAAAATAATAAAATAGCCAATAGAAAGATCACTGGTCCCAATACTGTGACTAACTGATGTTTGTACACACGTGCCTAAAACTTGTCAAAGAGCAACTTATGCCCATCAAGTCCTTTTAGCCTTATGGGTGTTTTAACATTAAAGATGAAATAGATACATAAAATATAAAAAGATACAGCGCTGTGCAAAGATTTAGGCAGGTGCCTTCAAACCAGCATCAATTCACACAAAGGGGTACACACAAAGTCAGGGATTTTGCGGGATTATAGTCAGGTGTGTGATCAACCAATTACAACAAATTGGTTGTATATGTCAGGAAGCGTACATCCACAGAAGACCTGTGGTTAGTTCTTCAAGATGTTTGGCACAAGCTACCAGCCAAGTCCCTTCAAAAACTCCATGCAAGTATACCTACAAGAATCGATGCTCTTTTGAAGGCAAAGGGTGGTTACACCAAATATTGATTTGATTTAGGTTCTCTTTTGTTCAGTCACTGCATTTTGTTAATTGATGAACATAAATGATTAACACTTCCATTTTTGAAGGCATTTCTAGCTGATAGCATTTTTCACACCTGCCTAAAACTTCTGCACATTACTGTGTATACCATGATTTCCTACCTGCCAGATATATTGTCTAATATGCCTTTTACTACCTGACCTCTGTATTATGTACAGTATATGCTATACCAGGACTAGCCTTACTTACCTATACCAACTTTACTGCTGTATGTCATCTTGTCATGTCTTTACTGCCTGCCCAAGACACATACTGCGTTGTATACCCTCTTGACTGAGAGCTCCCTGCACAGACTGTGTTTTGAAATAATTTCTTCTAAACGATGTGAAGAGAAATTGGCGAAATGCCACTTATTCACATGGCAATGACAGATGTTGATCAGTGATTAAAAACAAATTGATATGTCACAAGACCGTTTTATAGAGTTCAGGCTATCCAAAATCCAGTGTGTGTGTTTAAATAATAATAAAACATAACGTAAAAAAGTAAAGTCTTTAAATTCTTGAATTCATTCATCTGTAGAGCTTGCATGTGGCAGAGTTTCTTCGACTGTCTGCCATAGGTGCCTGGTTGGGAAATAATCTAGGAACCCCTGGTATTTGAGTAGTTTTCAATTCACTGAGAACTGATGTTGTTGAGTCTAAAATTGTCTGGGAACCTGTGTTGTTTGTAGCAAACCATTTGCCATCTTTCGAAGACAAATTTTGTGTGTGTGTGTTTCTGTGGTTGTGTGTGTGTGTGTCTTTATGTGTATGTGATGTTCTGGCACTGGCTGTCAGTTCATCTGGCCCACGCTAATCACAGGGTCCTCTTCTGTGCTGTGTTGGCAGGTCTGACATACTGGATGAGGTTCCACTGAAGCGAGACTCGGAGCGAGGGATACAGACACACTGACGGAGAGAGAGAAGAGCAGCCCACTCAAGTCATTCCCTTGGAAAGGATGCATCCCTGGAAAGTAAGCGTGTAACTGTGTGTATGTAATGCCATGTGTAATCATGTGTGTAAGTGTGTTTGTGTGTGTGTTTGTGCCTGCCTGCTGTGGTTATGAGTACTGAGACCACTCTTAGCCATGATGGCATGCCTCTCTGTGTCTTTTGGTGTATGGGTATGAGAGAGAAAATATGAGAGAAAGATCAATGAGTGTGTGTGTGTGTGTGTGTGAGAGGTAGAGAGGGCGAGTGTGAATGTGTGTGTGTGTGTATGAGACAGACAGACAGACAGAGAGAGAGAGAGTGTCTATGATATGGAGAGAGCGAATGTGTGTGTGTGTGAGTGTATGACCGAGAGAGAGAGAATGGGTGTATGGGTGTGTGGGTGTATGTCTGCTCAGCAGCCCTGTGCTAAGCGGATGGGGAAATGGGTTCAGATGTGTATAAGGTTCCGGATTGCAAGGCCCTCTATGCAAGCCTTTGTGAGCCTGTTTCCTGGGATGTGTGTGTGTCTGTCTGTCTGTCTGTCTGTCTGTCTGAGAGAGACTGACAGAGAACACGTAGAGGTGTCTTTGGTTTCTTTGTATATGTGGTTGTAAGTGCTATCTATTTGTGTGACTAGATGTGAGTATGAGTGCATGTGTGTATCTATGTAAGTGTATGTTTAGATTTGTGTGTGTGTATGTGTGTGTGTTTTCTGGTGGCCCCTGGTACACTCCGGCGCCGCTCTTCCTTCCCTCTAGTTGAGTGTGTCAGGCTCTGGGGTTCAGCAGGCCGCCGCCCACAGTTACAAACCACACCCTCTTTTCCATCATTCGCCCAATGAACTTGCCTTAACAAGGGCATCGTGGGAAATGTAGGATTCCATGTGACCAAATCCCATGGGCAGTTCTTACATTTCCTGAACACTATGAACACTTCCTTGTTTAAATCTATACGATCAGACACACTGTGCTTGAACACAAGCAATTAAATCAGGGTATAAGAATGTATGTGTGTGTCCGTGTGTCTGTGTCCGTGTGTCTGTGTGTGTGTGTGTCTGTGTGTAGGGGATTGTGTCTACTCATAGGGAGGTGCCATTGTGCATGATGGGCCTTTGATAACAGCCTCCCACTCTGTCTAGTGTGTCTGCGCTCCTGGAGCGCTGCTCTCCGTCACGGCATATTTGGGTGGTCCGGCTCCACTTCCACCAGTGTGTGTGTGTGTGTGTGTGTGTGTGTGTGTGTGTGTGTGTGTGTGTAGGACAGCACAAAAGTTGAAAGACAAAAGAAATGGGAATACTGTACATGTGTGTGTCTTGGTGTGTACACACACATACACACACACAACTGCAGCAGGAATGCTGCACTCTGGCCCAGAGGAGAGAAGAGGGGGGAAGGGGGAGAACGAGGGATGACAAAACAAAAGGATAGTTGGAGGAATGCAATGCAGGCCACAGTGATTAATGCAGAGAGAGGGGTGTGTGTGTGTATTACACCCAACTTCTGTGAGTATGTGTGTGTGGGTGTGTGGGTGTGTGTGTGCGCGCATGTCGCCTGTTTATCCTGATGTCTTTCTCTCTCTAAAGGCAAACATGGAATGATGGCTTCTTGTGGTTTGAAATGGAGTGTGTCTGTGTGTGTGTCTGTGTGTGTGTGTTGATTGGCATTTTAACATTGGGTTGTGTTGGTGTAATCATTTAAGAAGGTAAGACGGTGATCTTATGAAGCAGTGGTAACCCCCTTCGCGCTCTCTATCTCTCTTTCTCTTTTTCTCTCTCTCTCTCTCTCTTCCTTTCATCCACATACTTTCTTTGTGTCTCTATGTCCTGTATGTGCCTCTTTCTTCCTCACTGTGTCTCCCTATGTCTCCTATGTCATTGTGTCTCTGTGAGTACATCTCGTGTTCTTTGTGTGTCTTCTTCCTCTCCTCTCCTCTTCTTTCCTCTCCTCCCCTCCCCTCTCCTCTCTTACTCTCCTCTCATCCCCTCTCGTCCCCTCTCCTTCCTGTCCTTTCTTCTTTCTGTCTTTGTCTTTTCGGTTCTCATTCGCTTTGCATCTGTATCCCCTTCTTACACTGACCTGTGCTTTCATTTTCCCTTGCAGTCTGCCTGGTCTCATCTTTCATCTTCACCTTGTTCTTACACACGCACGCACGCACGCACACAGCATAGTCAGTGTATTTACTCTGTTATTAATTTCCATTCCTGTTTCAGAGAGAATGAGTGTAGAGCCTTTCCTCATGATGTAAAAAATCCAGAATACGTACATACACCTCTCCCTCCTACACACACACACACACACACACACACACACACACACACACACACACACACACACACACACACACACACACACACAAACGCGCACACACATACACACACACACGCACACCAAAACCTCTCACTCCTCACCAGTCCAAGGACACCCTGGGAGTCAGAGTCCAATTTTTAGATTTGTGCCCCCCAGCCACGTTTCTGTCTGTCACACACACACACACACACACACACACACACACACACACACACACACACACACACACACACACACACACAGGGTGACCTCTGGGTGTCCTTCCTGTGCTAATGTGGCATCTGGTGGCCAGGGGCTTCAGTAGGCAGCACGCCAAAGGCTTCAGTACTCCAGCAGGCTGCAGAAAATGGGACAGGGTTCACATTGTATATATGTGAAACACTTGTGTGTTTCAGTGTGTGTGTACGTTTATGTCATGTTTGTATGTTTCACGATGTGTGTATGTGTACATGGGTGTCGTGTTTGTTTCAGTAGATGTGTGTGTGTTTCAGTATGTGTGTTTCTGTGTGTGTGTGTGTGTGTGTGTGTGTGTGTGTGTGTGTGTGTGTGTGTGTTTGTTTCAGTACCTAGTTGTCAGTGTGTGTGTGTGTCAGTGACAAAGTAATGATGTTGTGGAAGGAGGGCTGTGTTTGGCCCCGCCCCATCCATCACTGTTGTCCACCTGAGTGATTAGCAGTCATCACCACTCTGGGCCAGCGAGGAAGAGGAGGAGAAGGAGGAGGGAGGGATGGAGTGGAGGATGGAAGGGCAGTAAATAAAGAGGATGAGCTGTGTGTGTTTTCACAGTGAAATTGAATTCAAATGGAAATTTAACAGTTGTAATTAATAAAACTCCTACACAAAATACCAATACATATTAAATTACATTGAATTGTTTACAGGCACAAACCAGAACATGCATGCATTTGGGTGGGTAGGTGTGTGTGTGTGTGTGTGTGTGTGTGTGTGTGTGTGTGTGTGTGTGTGTGTGTGTGTGTGTGTGTGTGTGTGTGTGTGTGTGTGTGTGTGTGTTGAATACAAATGGTTGGCCTTCATCTGTTCTGTGGGGTAGAGGGAGGACACAGAGAAAAACAGGGACTGAAAAAGATAGAGGGGGAAGGAAGGGAAGAAGGAAATTGGATGGAAGGCCTGGAACCATAGAGGTGTGTGTGTGTGTGTGTGTGTGAATTTCAATGTCTTTCTCTCATCTTGTTCCTTTCTGGCCCTCAGAGGAGATGACGGCTAATCAGAGAGATGGGGAGATGGGCAGAGAGATAGTAAGAAAGAAAGATGGAGGGAGAGGATGATGGAGAGAGAGAGAGCGAGGTAAAGGGGATAACGGGGAGGGGACTGGAGACTAGAGTGCTGCTGAGGACATGTGTGTGTGTGTGTGTGTGTGTGTGTGTGTGTGTGTGTGAATGTAAATGAGATTGCTTCTCTGTCCTTGGATGTGAGGGCTCTTGGGGAGACCCAGGGGGATCACTCCTCCCCCTCTTCAGGTTCAAAGCGACCAGCCAGTGACCCTTGACCTCTGGGCGCACAGTTTGAAATCCATTAGAAATTCACCTCAAAGCAAATCCACTCCCCTCTGTTCTGGATGGGTCAAACGGCATATTTTACCATATAATATTTCGCTTGTGATGTCAATGCTGTATTTTTCATTATAGTCGGTTGATTGACTCATTGTCCATTGACTTAGTGGCCCACTGGCTGTGGTACCCTGTGATAGGAACCACAAATATTCTGTTGTACAGTTAAGTGACCTCCATACAAAGCAGCTTTATAGAAAATCAAATTGGTATTAATTATTATTATATACATTAAATAATATTGGGCCTTGAAGTAGTCACAGGCATTTAAAATGTGTGTGCTAGTGGAAAGATGCAAATAAGTAACATTTATTCATATGGCAAGTAACATGTATTCATATGGCAAGTAACATTTATTTATATGTTTACTATATTTAAATTTTGCAACATTTTATTTATTTATGTGTGTGGCACTTTTCACTGGCAAAAGTGTTGTACATGTCAAGTTCAGGTAAGAATCAGCAAAGTTATCAGTGACACAGAGATTGCAAACAATCATCAGCATGCAATAAATGATGTTCAGTAAAGCAAAGGAAAGAGTGCATACAGACACATGTACCAAATACTTGTCTGAACAAGTGAATCTTTAGCTACCTTTTAAAGACATGTAGACGCATTGGCAGATGAAGTGTGTCATATGTAGACATCAGGAATTAGGAATATTAGTGTCAGTCTTACACTGCCAGTCCTACACAGTCTTAAACAGTAGACAGAAGCATCTGCTTTGTGACAGCTTGCATGTAGACCACACACTATAGACATAATTCTGCCAATTACAGTGTATACATACATGCACACACACACATTTTCCTACACTTAAATTTTTAAGCCTTTAAAGGAGAACTTCGGTGTAAAATGAAAATTGGCATGTTAAAACATCATACCGAGTTGGTATGTGTACTGAGGAGAAAAAATGATTTAGCCTGTTGCATTCAGAGTTTAACTTTTTTTTTATAGTTTGTCCCAGAAGGCTAACAATAGAAGTGGTAGGTGCCCTTAGACGAAGCATGATGACTACGCTATTTTTAGACTATTAAAACAGCTCGAAGAAACTCCACACTCCATCGGTAGTACAACAAAGGCTCTGGCATTCAAAACAAAGCACTGAGAATATTGTAAATATACACGTTTATTTAAAAAACTGTTCTTACATGCAGTAGTTTGCAGTTGTTTCTCGTCGCCGCCATGATGAAAGTCCAAACAAGTTGATTGTACTACCTGATTGTACTTGACTTGTGCGGACTTTCATCATGGCGGTGACAAGAAACTACAGCAAGGTACTGCCTGTCAAAACAGTTTTATTAAAGTTAAAGTTTTATTAAAGTTTAAAGTTTAATTTTAATAAAGTTTTATTAAAATTAAAGTTCTCAGTGCCTCGTTTTTAATGTCAGGGCCTTTGTTGTACTACCGATGGAGTGTGGAGTTTCTTCCAGCTGTTTTAATGGATTAAAAATAGCGTAGTCGTCATGCTTCGTCTAAGGGCACCTACCACTTCCATTGTTAGCCTTCTGGGACAAACTATAAAAAATAGCTAAACTCTGAATGCAACAGGCTAAATCAATTTTGCTCCTCAGTACACATACCAACTCGGTATGATGTTTTAACATGCCAGTTTTCATTTTACACCGAAGTTCTCCTTTAAGACTGTGGGTGTAAGTGCATATTGACATACTTGATCACAAAAATTGAAACATACAACTCATGAGACCAGCAAGTGAAGGGGAAAAAACATTTAAAAATAATATTTCAAATGTAACCAAGACTGAACATAAACCTTCTTAAGCTTATTTGCTTCATGGCTTTGGCCCTGAGCGCTCTGATGCACTGATGCATACAGACCCAGAGCAAGGCGGTGTCCCAAATGCTCCCTGGTTCACTATATAGGGCACTATAAAGGTTGTGAGTTGCAGTGTTTTGTTCCCTACATGGTGCATTATGTAGTGAATGAGTGGACATTTGGGATACAGCCCAAGTGGCGGATGGGCAGGGGTGATGACATGGCTCTCCACTTACATCATGTCCTGTGTAAACAGTTTGTTATTCACTGGCCAAGATAAACACCGGACTGCTATCGTTGGTGCTGAGAAACTAAATGTTTGTGTTTTCACGCTCCAACTCACTTTCTTTGTTCTCATTTTTTATTTTTTTTTACTTTTTTTATTCAGCATTTCACAGTGAAATTGAATTCAAATGGAAATTTAATAGTTGTAATTAATAAAACTCCAACACAAAATAGCAATACATATTAAATTATATTGAATTGTTTATAGTGGTGGGCATAGATTAATTTTTTTAATCTAGATTAATCTAGATTAATCATAAAATTAATCTAGATTAATCTAGATTAAAATGGCTCATTTGAATTCTGCCGAAGGCATTCAGAATATGTGTGCTACCTAAATAATGACTAGAAGTAAGTCTTTGAGAACGGGTTTCTTAAGCCAGGTGGCACAGTAGACCAGGGGCTCATCTCCTGTTTCCAAAATGTATCACTAACTGCTTGAAAAAGCTGTTCTACTTTGATACTTGGTGATGGAAATAAATCATGTTCAATAAAATGTACTTGTGTTTACTAGCTGTTTATTTAGTTAAACATGAACTAAATGAAACATGAAACATGGATTTTGAACTGTAAGCCTACATAAGAAGTTGTGATGAACTGTTTACAGTCAGTAGCTTTGTGTCAATCAGTCCAAGCTCTATTTCTCCTTCTTCCACCAGTCACTTAGGCAGACCAGCTTGTTCACATTTTCTGGTGGCAAAGTAGATCTCCTTTTCTGCACAATATGGCCTGCTAAAGAAAAAAGTCTCTCGCATGGGACAGTTGTGGCAGGAGTCCCCTTCAGTGCAATTCGGCTAAGTATACATCCGCATTAAAATATAGAGGTAGGGTATACATCCGCGCTAAAATATCAAGGTGAACGCAGAAAGTGTTGAGGAAGGGAGCCGTTTGCTTCCGTGTTCTATTTTCGCAAGGGGGGGGGGAGTGCAGAGCAGATTCTAGGTTCGTTTTACTGAAATGAATGGGACACATGTGGAGTTTAACTAATAAATTGGTCATTACGTTTTTCTGGAGTTGTTAAGGGTTTTTTGGAATCATGTGTCACAATCTGCAACTATTTGTAATAATTTCAAGCCTAATAGTGTAAGTTGTTACTGTTTGGATTTTGAGAAAATTAGCTTTATTTCAGGTCAGGCAGCAACCACTTACTGGTTGTTAGCGCGCTAACGCTAGCGAACTACGCTAACGTAATGTTTTGAATTGAAAGCTGTCACTAACACCCACCTAGATACTGTTACTGGTTATAGTGTAAGCAGACAAAGTAATATAAAGTTATAGGGCTACAGCAATGTATTAAATTCAAGGTGAGCCCAATCGCTGTTAGCGTTTAGCACATGATGTTATAGTTACTACTATTCACTTGAATGAGCTAGAGCTAGTTCGTTAGCTTGCTAGCTCGCTTTACAGACACACTAAATTATTTTCTAAGAGTTCGAAATAGGAATTTGTTGGCATTTTGGTCCCATAGTAACGTATTATGTTGGCTTATCTTTGTAGAATCTAAGATCTTTGGTGAAAGTCATCATAGTTTGTGTAGTATAGACCCAGCTCCCAACCCAACTTTGAGAATAGATTAACGGCGATATTTTTTTTATCGCGCGATAGGAGTCTCGCGTTAACGCAGCACGTTAACGCCGATAACGGCCCGCCTCTAATTGTTTACAGGCACAAACCAGAACATGCATGCATTTGGGTGGGTAGTTCACACCACAGTTCTCACCACAATGGCCTCTGCCCGTAATGGTCTAAATGGCCACACTCTTATCAACACCTGTCGGGGGTAACAGGGTTGCTGGCCTTAGATGTGACGTGTGCATTCTTTCCTGTGTGGATCATGGTCTGGTGATGGCGATTAGATCGCACCACCGATCGCCAGTCAAGCTGCCTTAGTCACGGTGGCAAAAGAATGGTTAACCTGCGGGACGGCCGTTCCTTGCCTACTTATCTCATCGCTTAGCAACCAACCACAGTGACCAAGGCCAACACTCAGCACTATACTGAACCTTAAGCTCCAATTGAATTGAATTCAATTTGTAAACATGTTAAGAAGAAGAAATACACTGGTCATGGTACAACAGACTATTTGTGGTTTGCTTTCACAGAGATTTAGTCCTTCATTCTCATTTGTTGTCTCCATTCTGTCAAGAGTCCTTATTTGTGGCCTTTTAGTAGAGCCAGAGAAAGGCCTTCATGCAGGTGTTCAGAATAGCAGGGTTACAGTGTAATGCAGTATCCAAATGGGGAAGTATGACGGGGGGGGGGGGGGGGGGTGGGTAATTGAAACCAAAACCCAAATATCAGATAGGAGGTGTTATACCTTCCTGGCTGTTTGTACTCATTTTATACTGTATTTTATTGTCATGGTGCAAACTTTATTAGTATGACTATGCACTTTCAGTGTTGGCTGAGCCATGAGAGAATGACTATCATTATATGTGTATATTGCTCTGACAGTAATAAAGAGGTAGTTATAAGTCTGTCTATTCTTGTCTGTCCCTGTATCTCTTTGTTGACATTTCTTCTCTGTCTGTCTGTCTTTATCTTTCTTTCTTTCTTTCTTCTCTCTCTCTCTCTCTCTCTCTCTCTCTCTCTCTCTCTCTCTCTCTCTCTCTCTCTCTCTCTCTCTCTCTCTGTCTCTCTGTCTGTCTTGAAGCTTATCTCCCTCTCAGTCTGTCAGAATGTTGCTTTAAGTTCTGTGTCTTTCTTTTCTTATTCATCTGTCTGTTCAGTATTCTGAGGTTCTCT